>BSBM01000729.1:9022500-9485000 GCA_027924585.1 Larix kaempferi | reverse complement strand
GGTTAGTGGAAGTCTTCTTAGGGGTATATTTATGTCTTTTTCCACTCCACAAATTATGTGTCTCTTCATCGGAATCACTATAAATGCTATTGACCATTACAGATTCAAAAATTTCACTGCATTCTAAAAAAACCTTTCTCAGCTAAAATCATTTTAATGTATAAACTGAGGTTGTTCAGATACTTACCTCTGAAACCCTTGAAAAACTCTCTTTCGGCTGTGCTGTAGGACTTTAGCATGTCCACAGTGAACTCCATCACAAAGCTCTGTAGTGTACTGTCAACCCAGAAGTCGACTGCTCATGAGAATGGACTGTCTATTACTTTGAGCCTTTAAATGATGTCTGGTGTCCACTCAGTCAGTACATCTTGTGGGGTACAATTTTTGCGCTCTGTGAGCCTTAACAACCACTTGTGTAGCTTGTTTCCAAAATATGCCCAAAATATTTCGTGAAAGTATTTCCAGAGGAACTTTTTCAACCACTGGATGTCAGAGAGATGTGGGTGCTTATTTTCTTTCCTTGTGAAATCTCTTTTTGTCTTGTCACACCAAGCCCAGATCTCTTTCTTGTTTGGATGCCAAACGTCAATACCCAGCAAAGCTTCTTCTTCGTCGCACATCACGACTTCAACTCATCACGGATTCTTAGCGCGACAACAGAACCATTTGTTGGATTATATAATTGTTCTTGAGGTTTTCGATAAAGACCCAAGTTCTTTGCGGTTCAAGGAACCAAAAAAACCCCTTTTCACCAGCCCTTTCGGAAACAGCCTACGAACAGATTGCGGTCTCACCCAAGGTGGAGATATGGGGGAGCTACAAAATCAGGTTTCCACAGCTACGTGATGAGTTGTTCAGATAGAATACTGCGCAGCGTGCTATGGGGCTCTCACTGTGGATTGAAGACTGCGCGACGATAGTCTTCGTCGCAGTCAACACTTCTACAAGCTAAGATGCTTTCACAACTAGTGCATCCAAGGACTGCACGGTTCATGTAGGATTGAATCGACAAGACAACGCAACTAACTTATATGCTTCCTCTTTGGACTTAACCACTATTAATGACCTTACTTAGTGCTTTATTCATTCGCCTACTGCCTTAGATTATTTAGTCTGATGACTTATGCAACAGGACGAAGTAGACTACTTTGCGCACATCCGGCGCTGCGCTTCAAGGGAGTTGCATGATGCGAACTCTCCAACTTAAGTGCTTATATAAATGACTTATGCATTTGTTAACTCAGAAATACTGCGCATTCAACATTCATCCATACATGTGATACTTAACATATTATTCCCATCTCATTCCCATGGAGAATACATATAAAAGCATGAACATATCAATTGATAAATGAGAATTCAAGCATTCATTGTAAAGAAACAAACAAGTGCAAACACATAAAGAATCACACTACACAAGATTTAACGTTGTTCACCCCCAGGATGAGAGCTATGTCCACAGGAACTGTTGTTGTATTAGTCTTTGGGAATGGTACAACAGTTCTAGTCTGTGAACTCAGCTGCAGACTCTCTTCTCTCTCAATAAGCCTCTACGCACATAGCTTGCAGAGCCTTTACAAATTGCTTCTCAACATAAGATTTATCAATACTAATCAACAATAGAGAATAAAAAACAACAACAACTCTTTCCCTTACAAAATATGCCTTCTTTATAGATCATGCCCGTAGGTCATGTCTTTACAATCTACAGGCAAAAAAAACCCTAAGGTTTACAAAACTATTGCGATTTTCAGCTAACCGGACTTGCTGGTTTCTGGTAGCGAATCTTCCATCATGGCCACCCTCAACGCATGCTCATGTCTCTATCAACCTCCCTATCGCATGCATGCCAACAGGTCTCTTTCACCGAGTAGTCCTTCCTCTAACGGCCTTATGCGACCAGTTTAGGTAAGGGTTCTTTGCATGTGTGACCAGTCGCTTTCCTTCGCTTTGCTCCTTACCCACCGCTTGGTAATCATGGGGCATCTTTACCAAAAATAGACCACCGATGCCCTAACCGGAATATGTGCCATCTTCCATCCAACCTTCTGCCTTGCCGGATCTCCGTAGATCGGTCTCATCGCAGCGCTGTCTCCTCGCAGCACCGTACTTCATAGCTCCTTCAATGCTGCGCTGCGCTCCACTTCATAGCATCCCAAAAATGACTTTTCCAAAAAGCCTTCAGCTAAATTGTGCTTAGCTCCATAGTTCCAAAATCTTACTTGCTAAAATATGCCCCACTTGGGACAGGCCCAATAATTATGATGATGATGATGATGATGCTAATGATGATGGAGATGTTGATGAGGAAGGGGGAGACGACAATGATGATGAAGATGTTGATGATGATGATGATGGTGATGATGATGATGATGATGAGATGATGAGATGATGATGATGATGGTGGTGGTGATGATGATGACGATGTTGATGATGATTATGATGGTGATGAAGATGATGATGATGATGATGATGATGATGAATGTGATGATGATGATGGAGATGTTGATGAGGAAGGGGGAGATGACAATGATGATGAAGAGGATGATGATGATGATGATGATGAGGATGGTGGTGATGATGATGAAGAGGAGGACGATGATGATGATGAGGATGGTGGTGTTGATGATAAAGATTATGATGATGATGATCATCTTCATCATATTTATCATCATCATCATCTTCATCACCATTATCATCATCATCCTCATCACCATCACCCTCATCATAATCATCATCATCATCATCATCATCACCATCATCATCATCATCCTCATCACCATCATCCTCCTCCTCCTCATCATCATCCTCCTTTCATCACCACCATCATCATCATCATCCTCACCATCATCATCATCATCATCATCCTCATCATTATCATCATCATTCTCCTCTTCATCATCATTGTCATCTCCCCCTTCCTCATCAACATATCCATCATCATCATCATCATCATCATCATCATCATCATCATCTTCATTACCATCGTCATCATCATCAACATCGTCATCATCATCACCATCATCCTCATCATCCTCATAACCATTACCATCATCATCATCATCATCACCATCATCATCATCATCATCATCATCATCATCATCATCATCCTCATTGTCATCCTCCTCCTCCTCCTCCTCCTCATCATCATCGTCGTCCTCTTCATCATCATTTTCATCTCCCCCTTCCTCATCAACATCTCCATCATCATCATCTTGTTCATCATCATCTTCTCCATCATCATCATCATCATCTTCATGATGATGATGATGATGGAGAAGATGATGATGATGGAGAAGATGATGATGATGATGAAGATGATGACGATGCTAATGATGAGGATGATGATGATGAAGAAGATGATGATGATGATGGTGATGATGATGATGATGATGATGATGATGATGATGATGAAGATGAAAATGATGATGACGATGATGAAGAACATGAAGATGATGGTGATGACAACGAAAACGATGATGGTGAAAATAATGAAGATGATGACAACGATAAGGGTTGGTGGTTAATTTTTATTTGACTAGACACTTTAGAGGTTAGAATTACGTGGTTTGGATTATAAGGGTTAAGGGATATATATCATTATGTGTTAGTATATATACTAGTTTAGGATTATCGTGGGCCAAGAGTTATGGTGGTTAGTTGTACTAGGGACTAGGGATTGACGCACATAGGAACAAATGTTCAAGGGTTTATGGATTGAGAGATAGGGGTCATGGATTTATGGTTACAAGGATGAATATTTATATATACATGAGAATAATGTGAGTTACTGATTTTGTGTAATAGTATAACTCCTAGCCCTTGTGGTGAAGGAGAGAAGAGAGGGGTGAGGAGGTATTGGATAGAGTGGAAGAGAGTGGGGGGGATTGGGTGGATAGGAAGAGAGGGGGGTGGGGTTATAGAGAGGCGGGGGGTCCCAACCTTAGAGGCAATCTCATCTTATTCAACAAAAATAGTGATTCAAAATAGTTTGGAATTTTTATTTCTAGGAATGGAAATTAAATTTTGTAGAGATAGAAGCAACGTGTGAGCAGATCCACCATAATCCAACGAGATGGCCTAATAAGACCATTTTCGGGGGTTGGAGGCACACTGTGGGGGGTCCCCTAGTTGAAACCCGGTGTCCCGGATCCACCTGAATCGACGGATTTGCAATCTAATCCATGGTTTGGGTGTTGCAGGCATCTTGGTTTGGCACCCTGGGGCTATTTAGGGACACTTCAAGGATTTTCTCCAGGGGCACGAAACCCAAACTGTCACATTTGTTAGACAAACCTTCGTAGTGAACTATGATTTTTCCATATTGCAGCCGAAGGGAAACATAATACCATGAATGGTCACCATTTCCAGGTTGAAACTCAAGACCGCTGACAACACTCCTCGGATGATGGGTGTGGGTCATACTGAATTGAGAAACTAATTGAGGGAAAATTGTTAATTTTTTCATAATTTACTTCAATCTGATCTAGGATCTTAACTGAGAGAACAGCATGTACATCATATCAATCATGGACACAATAATGCAAGCACACAAGAGACACAGAGTTTACTTGGGGAAAACCATAAAGGTGAAAAACCCCAATAACTTCCTCAGTGATAGATAGAGCAATGATACAACCCAAGCATAAGAGATAGACATCTCCTAGCAGCAGCTTCTCCTCCTCCACAAGTGCAATACTCTCCAAAGAGTGTGTGAGAGAATAAAATGATGAATTAGAGTGCCTCCCGCACTCTATTTATACTTGACTTGACTTGCCTAATAAAATTTACTAGGTCGGCCTTAACTTAACAACATAACATAATGCTGATTGGGTTGACACCCAATAGCGTGGTCTAATAACCCTTTGACCCACATGGCTGACCCCCAATAGGGTGGTCTAATAACCCTTCAACCCACATGACTTATACAGGGCCGACCCCAACAAGGTGGTCTAATAACCCATCAAGTATAAGTTACAACACTTACAATATAAATGACGACACTTCCGTATAGAGGAATAATAACATCCCTATAGGAATACAAACACTTCCATATAGAGGAATAATACCATATCTATAGGAGTACAATATACATATATGAAATACATTCCGAAGTTACATATACATCAACACTTCCTCTTAACTAGGAAGGTATTTCTTGACACAGGTCTTCTAGCACAAGTCTTTTTCTCTGGATCATCATCATTGGATAATTGTCATCGTCACTGCTGCTGCTATCTCAATCAATCTATTAATATACTCATCATAGGAAGTTCTACAGAGCTAATCCTTTTTCATACTAGATGTAGGCCCACCACCTGCAGGTCTTCATCATCAATGGCCATACTGTGAAACCTAGGACTGATTACATGCGTCAACAAAACCTAGCGCAAACTATAGGTTCTTTTACATGTTGACCTTCACAAAACCTACTCAGAGCATCCCGGGATGTTACGAGCACACCGCTCTACCTATCTGGATCTCAATAGATCATCCCAGGCTATTACGAGCACACCACTCTACCTGTATGGATTTTAAAGGATCTTTTCTATGTGAACTTCTGTAAAACCTACTCAGAGCATCCCAGGATGTTATGAGCACACCGCTCTACCTGTCTGGATCTCGATAGAGCATCCCAGGATGTTACGAGCACACTGCTCTACCTGTCCGGATTTTAAAGGATCTTTTCTATGCAAAACTGTAGCAAAACCTACTCAGAGCATCCTAGCACAGACTATAGGATCTCGATAGAGAAACCCAGGATGTTACGAGCACACTGCTCTACCTGTACGATTTTTAAAGGATCTTTGCTATGCTACCTGTAGCAAAACCTCGAAAGAGCATCCTAGCACAGACTATAGGATCTCCCAGGATTTTTTCTATGCTACCTGCACAACCTGTCCATGGCCACAGAGTATCAAACCGATACTCACCATATGTTAGGAACCTATGTCAACCCTTCTCTTTACTATGTTAGTATATTGTTGTTGGACGCATATGCTTTGTAAGTCGTCCCATAGTATTATATGTCCCATGGTTTTGACTCATAGTATTGGGCATAGACTGAGTAAATAAGTGTGTGTTGAGGTCATTGAAAGCACTGTGAAGTTAATTGTATTGAGCTTGCTCAAAGGAGGTTGCCCCCTCGAAGTGGCCCGTGATCAATATAAAAGCGATTATGTTCTATTATTTCTGATATCTCGTGTATTTGCATTAATTAATTATTGCAGGTACATCACATCTGGTATCAGAGCACTTTCCTTGGCACAAGTGGGAATTTTTTTTTTTCTTTTTTTGGGCGGCGACTTTCAGATCAATTTCTGAAACTTTCTGCACAAAATAAGAAGAAACCAATTGCATATCTGAATTCCTCTTTCAAAAATACGCAGTTTCAAAAAAAAAATCATCTCATTTGGAGTTCTAAAAGTGGAGATATCGCGGATTTAAAATCAGCAATTTTTCAGAATTTCGGTGACGGCCGCGGAAATTGCGGCGAGAAAACCTTTTGACCGATTGCCCAGATTTCTATTCCGTTTTCATGGGTAGCAGCAGAGTGGTTGTTCCAGTTCCAGAAACATGCTATAATAGCGATTCTGATCAATATAGATCCGGTTTTTGAATATTGGGTGGAATTTCTGCCCAAATTTTTTCTGTTGCAGGTTCGGATCTGGGAATACTCCCTATCCGCTTAACTGTGGGAAGTACTTGGGCATAAGCCCTAAAATTCATTGTGAGGAGTACCACAGGAACCCCCAAGTAGCTGGCCATTGAGAGGACCTGCCAAGCGAAAAGGGCAACGACCCCTACCTGATTGACTAGTTCCCACCCGTGAGGTAAACCAAGAGCTGTCGTTTGTGGCAAAGCGGTTATCAGTTTTACCTGAGCCGTGGAGTGAGGGGTACTACCCCAATACGCAAGCCGTCAGACAACATTGGTGGCCGAGTGAAAACCCTGAACTGTTAGGAAGCCGCACATACCTGGGGTCCATATCTACTTTCAGCTGAACAATTGTCGATCACTGCTGCGCCGTTTCAGATCCATTTTGCAAGCCGTTCCAGATCCAGCCGTTCGGCGTTGTTCCAAATTCCTTCCGAGCCGTAGCCGCAAAAAAAAATAAAAAATAAAAAAAAATAAAAAAAATCTGGTTATGGTTGTCACTCGTGCAGGAGCACACACCATGGAGGAAGCACTTGCAGCCATCCAAACCAAACTCCAAGATCTGGATGAAAAATTTCTCAGCCTCCATCTTCAGCATTCAGCCATGAACAATACCAGACAGCCAGAATCTTTTGCAACCACCGGGTTCTCTTCTTCTAGCAATTTTCGTGGGCCGAAGCTTGATTTTCCTCGCTTCAATGGTACTGATCCGACTGGATGGACATACCGAGCAGAACAATATTTCAATCTGCATAATACTATTGATGTTCAGAAAGTTCCACTTGCATCTTTTCATTTGGAACAAGAAGCCCTTCAATGGTACCGTTGGTACATTAACGCTCATCCCGAGCCAAATTGGACAGATTTTTGCCAACTCATTTTGTCACGATTTGGTCCTAGTGCTTTTGACGACTTCAAAGGAGCACTCACTAAACTTCACCAAACTGGCACAGTGAGAGAGTATCAAACGGAATTTGAGCAACTAGCCAATCATATAGAAGGATTGTCTGATGAATTCTACAGGAGTTGTTTTATCAGTGGTCTCAAGGATGAAATCCGCTCAGAGGTCAATATGTTTTGTCCCAACACCATGATGGAAGTCCTAGGGTTAGCTAAGTTGGCCGAGGACAAGATTGCAGCTCAACAACGCTCCAAACCCACCTTTGTTCCCTTCAGAAATATGGGTTCCCAACGACCTCCCATTACGCCTGCTTCTCAACCAAATCCTATCAAGCATTTGTCTGAAATAGAAATGCAGGCACGCCAAGAAAAAGGGCTTTGCTATAATTGTGATGAGAAATTCACTCGGGGACATAGATGTGTTCAACAAAAGCTCTGTCTCTTGGATGTGGATTCTCCGCCTGCCTTCGAACTTGGTGAAGAAGCTACAGATACAGTAGATGATCAGGTCGACATTCAACACTCACTTGTTGACACCCCATATCAGGACGACCCACCCGAGATCTCTCTCCATGCTGTAACCGGCGTCACCACCCCACAAACAATGCGAGTCAGGGGATACTTCAAGAAGCTCCCTCTTACCATACTCATTGATTCTGGTAGCACTCATAACTTCATTAACCCTCGGATTGCCAAACAGGAAGATTGTTTTGTCCATCCTTGCTCCAACTTTGAAGTCATGGTTTCCAATGGGGGCACCTTACCTTGCAAGGGGAAGTGTCACAATGTGCGTATCTCTATGGAATATTATAACCTACGCTCTGACATGTTTGCCTTGTCCTTAGGTGGATGTGATGTCGTTTTGGGCGTTCAATGGTTATGCACAATTGGCCCCATCTTATGGGATTTTGCTAAACTTTGGATGCAGTTTAAAGTCAATGGGGCACAACACAAATTTATGGGCTTACAACCAGGGTCTCTCTGCATCATCAGTTCACATCGCCTGGAAAAAATCCTTAAGAAGAATTCACATGGTGTCATCGCTCAGCTCAATTCCATTCAGATGCAACCATCAACAGTCTCCACTACTTCCTTGGATAGATATGCAGGTATCTTTGCTGAACCAATGCACTTGCTTCCTTCAAGAGACCTTTCCGGTCATAATGTAGCCACATCTACCTCTCAGCAAGCAAAGATGGCTATTTTGCATGCAGTACAGAAGTGGCAGCCATCCCTATTAGGGAATTATTTCTGCATCAAGACTGATCTCCCAAGTCTGGAAAATTTTCTGGAACAATGGGTCTCCTCCCCAACACACCTGCAATGGGTTATCCAACTCATGGGTTATCCCTATGTGATCACTTACAAGAAGGGTAAGGACAATATGGTGGAAAATGCTCCTTCTCGCACAATTGATGACCCAGTTTCTCTTACAGCTCTTTCTCTGCTTGTTCCAAATTGGTTGCAATATGTTCAACAGGGCTATCTCTTCTATGAACTCCATGCTTCTCCATCAACAGGGCACTCTGGGTTTTGCAAAATGTATGACCGGGAACAATGTAACTTCTTTTGGCCAGGACTAAAAATGACAATTCAACAAATGGTGGCTGATGATGATACCTTCCAAGTCAACAAGGGGAAAACGACACTCCTTTCGGGATTGCTCAAACCCTTGCCCATCCCTACACAGCTTTGGCCAACTATTTCTATGGATTTCCTAGCAGCACTCTGGTGGTACAATACCACATCTCAAAGGACACCATATGAAGCAGTCTATGGAAAAACACCGCCAGTTCTTCTTCCATACACCCTTAGCAGCTCCCCAGTTCAGGAAATTGACTCGGTTCTTCGAAACCGCGATCAGATTCTTCTCATTTTGCAAGACAATCTTCACATGGCCAGAATTCGCCTGAAACAACAAGCCGATCAACACCGTTCTGAGCGCATCTTCCACGCAGCTGACATGGTTCTTCTTCATCTACAACCTTCCAAGCAATCCTCCTTGACACTCCAAAGGCGTCAGTGGCCCGAAATGCAAACCGAGGATGCTGCCGGGAAACCACTCCTTCAGATTCTGCAGCAATTTCTCCAACCAAAGCTTTGAGGACAAAGCTTTTTCTAAGGGAGAGGGGATGTTAGGAACCTATGTCAACCCTTCTCTTTACTATGTTAGTATATTGTTGTTGGACGCATATGCTTTGTAAGTCGTCCCATAGTATTATATGTCCCATGGTTTTGACTCATAGTATTGGGCATAGACTTAGTATATAAGTGTGTGTTGAGGTCATTGAAGGCACTGTGAAGTTAATTGTATTGAGCTTGCTCAAAGGAGGTTGCCCCCTCGAAGTGGCCCGTGATCAATATAAAAGCGATTATGTTCTATTATTTCTGATATCTCGTGTATTTGCATTAATTAATTATTGCAGGTACATCACACCATACATCATCCTGACGTACATCATCACATGATCAACCTGATCATCATCATAGCATAAACTTGATGCATACCATCTGGAGCGACATCCTGAAGCTCGTCATCTGTGATCATCCCGATCATCATAGCATCAACTTGATGCATATCATCTGGAGAAACATCCTAAAGCTCGTCATCTGTGATCGCCTTGATCAAACAATATATCCATCTGATGCATACACAGTATCTACCTGATACATATCATACATGATCTACCTGATCATACAATGCATCCATCTGATATACATAATGTATCCACCTGATACATACATAAGTACACTATCTACCTGATCATATAAGTATCCACCTGATACATACACAAATACATGATCCACCTGATCATATCCATCATCCAACATGATGCGTACATACATACATATAAATGATCCAATTGATCATATCCAGCATCCAACATGATGCATATGTAGAGCAGTAACTGGAGCATCGTCTTGATACTCATCATCCAACACTTACTTACATAGCCATGTGAAGGATCCTCCTTCCACCATGCCAGGAATGGTTTCAACAAATGTCTCCATCACTTCTTCCTTGAAGTGTCATCGATCTGAAGGACACCAAGCCTCTCTCTGAAGTACTCGAACTTCACTCTGGCTAGTGGCTTTGTCAGCACATTTTCAATCTGCTCATCTATCGCAACATACAGGAGCTTCACTGCTCCTCTCTGCACCATATCCTTGATATAGTGATATTTGATCTCAATGTGTTTTGACTTGTTGTGGAACACTGGGTTCTCAGACAGCTTCACACAATTCTGGTTGTCACAAAAGATACTAGTAGCCTCCAACAGGAGATCAAATAACTCTGACAGTAGCTTCCGAATCCATACTGCCTCACAACTATCCAAATAGGCCGTGACTTACTCTACCTCGGCTGTACTCAGTGCTACGCAGGATTGCTTCCTGCTAAACCAAGAGATCACACCTGATCCCATACTGAAGTAGCACCCAGATGTGCTCTTCCTATCTACAGCACTGCCTGCCCAATCTGAATCAACATAACCCTGCAGGTTAAACTTTTGATTCGCTTCATACTTGAGCCCATAATCAACTGTACCCTTCAGGTACCTCATAATATGCTTTACAACAATAAGGTGAACACTCCTTGGATCCGTCAGGAACTGGCTCAATGTGTTCACTCCAAAGCAAATATATGGTCTTGTGTTCGTTAGGTACATCAAGGACCTAATCATCTGACGATACATAGTGATATCAACCGGCTCAGATGAAGCATCACACAGAAGCTTCAGGTTTGATGCCATAGGTGTGGCCATGGCCTTGCAGTCCATCATCCCGAACCTCTTCAGGATCTCTACTGCATACTTCCCTTGTTCAAGGAAGATTCCATCTGCACTCTGCCACACCTCCATACCTAGAAAATAGTGCATCATCCACAAGTTCTTCATCTCGAACTCGGCAGCAAGCTTCCGCTGCATGTCGGCAATCAATCTATCTTCACCTGTAATAAACAGGTCATCCATATACAAAAGTAGTATCACTGGATTTCTTTCCTCAACCTTGTCGTAAAGGTTGTAATCCGCTTTACTCTTGGTAAAGCCCAAACTGGATAGAAAGTTGTCTATCCTACCATACCAAGTTCTGCACGTATATGACTCCCTGTCATGTGTCTCAGAACCAAGTGGCTGCTCCACATACACTTCTTCTTCAACAAGACCATTCAAGAAGGATGCCTTGAAATCCTATCTGGTGTATCTTCCATTTCATCACAGCATCCAGAGCAAGTACGGATCTAATGGAAGTGTATCTAGCTACAGGAGCAAAATTCTCTATGATACCATCTGCAGCATGCTTGATCTTGTAGATCCTCTTGGAAGTCACTATAGACTCCCCTTCAGGTCTTGGAACTGCATCCGAAACATCTTCATGATCGACTGGTACTCCTCGATCATGGCATTCTTCCCAGATCCTGGGAACTTCAATATCTTCAATATTTTCAATAGATAACTTTGTTGCTGAACAAATGTTGTAGTCCTTCTTTTGTAGGTGATGGTATACGATCTTTCCTACACAACAAGTTAAATTGCATGATTAGAAAACATATCATAGTTTTCAGAACAAATTCTTACACATAAAGAAATATGTCATACAGTCATGCAATTATCTTAGCCAATGCTTCAATACAACATTTATCCATATCACGTAACTTTCTAGATGCCTTCCAATCTCTACCAGAACATTGTTAAGAGTGTGCACAACTCCCAACATGTCAGTAAAGAGGTTTCATTCTAGATAAGTAGCAATGGAATGTTGTACAGTGCCATAGGCCACTTACCCATCACATGCATATTAGTAGTATACTATTCATTAATGCAATGCATAATACACAACCTAAGTCTAGGAACGTAAGCATATACATCATTGAACAACATTACTTAAACAAACAAATATGTAAGAAATGACAATTCAAATACTTATCTTTGTTTGGTTGTTTGGTGTACTCCCTCTGAATCTTTGCAACTCCATTCTGATGTGGATTGTGAGAAGTGGTCGACTCCCTTTGAATATCTGCATCCTTGCAGAAACTACTGGAGTGTGCTCCCTCTTGATCTTTGCTTCCTTGCAGGAACAACTGGAGTGTGCTCCCTCTTGATCTTTGCTTCCTTGCATGAACAACTAGAGTGTGATCCCTCTTGATCTTTGCTTCCTGGATTACTTGTCCTTGAAATTATATCCATCACTATGCATGCTTATTAGTATCATCATTGTGTTATCCTCGAGGTATCATAATCACACATTCATTAGTATAATCTTAATATTATCAAAACACAATAATCTTAAACATGTTTAGTCATGATCATTTCAAACACAAATAATAAACATTAGTATTCAAGGTTTCAGGGAAGTCTTCTTTTACTCATGCATATTCTTATTTGATCATAGGACTCTTCTAGTTAGTTAAATCATCAATCAAGATAAGAGACATAAAATGCATAAACCCTTGATTATTTACATTTCTAACTTTATGAATAAACATAACCAATCATACCAAGTATACTTATATAAGGGATCCTAACACAAGGTAGGATTCTAACTTGATATAGGAAAAACATCCTTGGATTGGTATGTTAGCTAGTTATGTCTAACATACCCACATGATGTCTTCTTGTTCTCTTCAATGACTTGTGCTAGTAACCTGCATATCTGATAGGTTAATCATTATAGAACCAAGTTATACATACCTCGCAAATAGATATTTTAAGTGATTTCATGACAATGGATGAATCTTTGTCCTCATGTCATCATGATCATATGTTCTTGAACTAGAACATGATTTGTCTTTCTTGGTGTACCTTTCATGTTAGTGAACAACATAAAACTCATACAACACCATAATGCATTAGTACAATCATAAGTGTCAACACCCTAATCAATGAATATCTTCTATCATGAATTCATAATTTTATTAAGGTGATACGACAAGTCTAAATTTAATCAAGATTGTACTAACCATAATAACATGAAGACAAACATACCATAAACTTAATCATGAACAAATCTTGAAACATACCTGGATGAGTCATACCTGTCGAGATTGCTTGTAATCTTCTTATGTAAGGCCTTAGCCTCATCTCCCTCTGAAACAAGAACTTCTTCACTTATGCAGGTGATCAATCCATTCTCTTCTAGGATTAACCCAATGCACTTGATTCGCAGGAACTGGATTTAGAGCTGGATTAGGGTTTGTCAGAGAAACCCTAAAAATTCAAACTTTGAATTTCAAACTTCTGAAAGGATAGAAATATGCGCCTTGATGAGTTGATCAAGCTGGGATACTCATAATTTGAAAACTGCAAAGTTTCACCCCTCAAAATTGCCTTTGAAGCTTCCGGATTCACTGGACATGACCTCGAACTAGGGTTTGATAAAGCCCACCCTTTTGCACAATCAAAAGGTTCGATCCAAAGCTCTAAGCTTCTATTTTTCTGAGGATCTTCTAGCCGTGGTCACAGATTTAAAAAATTTCCATTTTTGCAGAATCCCTAATTTTCCACTTTTCCGATCAAAGTCCCGAACTAGGGTCTGATCAAGCCCTCCCTTCTGCCCAACCAAAAATTATGATATTGGTCTCTAAATTTCTATTTTGATGAGTAGCATTCAGCCGTAGTCTCCGATTACAAAAACTCCAATTTTCTCCGAAACCCTAAATTCCGGAAGCCATGAATGAAGGTGCTAAAAAATAATTCTGTTTTGACAGAAATATGTACATGATTGTTTCTGGTGTAACTCCGAACTTTTTGATCCATAGGATCTGAAATTTTTTTTCGTGATATCTCGACCTATCATCTTTCCAACCCCACAGGTCTGACCTCAAATGGATTCTCTGAGACAGAGTTATGCCAAGTGTCATAACATGACCTGTTTATGGGATAAAACAGGAGAGCGAACTTGTACGGCATGCCATGTGTCATGGGTTCAGTTTCGGACTTTGAAAAAGTTACTTGAGAAAGTAAAGTCCGTGCACTACCTGTCACTTTTTACTAAATTTCATTTGGATCTTCCTAGCCCAAGTTATGACCTTTTTTCCAAGGTCACTTGTTTATGACTGAGATCTGGAAGAGGCAGAAACCCTATATTGTACATATCATAAATCACAAAGTACAACGAATTAAAGGTTTTCCTTTGGAAAAATGGTACATGGGGATCTTAGCTTCGCTTTGTATGATTTTCAGACCCTGAAACCTCGCCTAAATTTATTTATAGTGAAATTGCTACGATGACTAGTTTTTGCTATATCAAGCCCTAGCATCGTAAGTGCAACAAGTGTCATACATGCCATACCATGCCTTCTTTCAGGCTAGCTCTGATACCATGTTAATTTTTTTTGAATTTACTACAATATGATCTAGGATCTTAACTGAGAGAACAACATGTACAACATATCAGTCATGGACACAATAATGCAAGCACACAAGAGACACAAAGTTTACTTGGGGAAAACCATAAAGGTGAAAAAACCCAATAACTTCCTCAGAGATAGATAGAGCAATGATAAAACCCAAGCATAAGAGATAGACATCTCCTAGCAGCAGCTTCTCCTTCTCCACAAGTGCGCCACTCTCCAAAGAGTGTGAGAGAGAATAAAATGATGAAATAGAGTGCCTCTCGCACTCTATTTATACTTGACTTGACTTGCCTAATAACCTTTACTAGGTCGGCCTTAACTTAACCACATAACATAATGCTGACTGGGCCGACACCCAATACAGTGGTCTAATAACCATTTGACCCACATGGCCAACCCCCAATAGGGTGGTCTAATAACCCTTCGACCCACATGACTTATACAGGGCCGACCCCAACAAGGTGGTCTAATAACCCATCAAGTATAAGTTACGACACTTACAATATAAATGATGACACTTCCGTATAGAGGAATAATAACATCTCTATAGGAATACAAACACTTTTGTATAGAGGAATAATACCATCTCTATAGGAGTACAATATACATATATGAAATACATTCCAAAGTTACATATATGTCAACAAAAATGCGGTGAGAATCTGAGACGGTTGCATAGTGAAATGCATGCAGAATGAATGAAGAGGGGGTGGTGAGAGAAATGGCTATGGGACGTCATATGAGATGAAATGGCAATGGGAATTGATTGATAAGATCAAATTAAATTTGCACGGTGGTAATAAACTACACTTGTGTCTTCCATTTTCAGCTACACTTCAAGCTTGAAGGTGGTAGCCTTGGGACTAGACATAGGTCGTAGGTTCAAACTAAACTAAGGAGATTTGAACCTGCGACCTATGTCTAGTCCCAGGGCTACCACCTTCAAGATTGAAGTGTAGCTGACAATGAAAGACACAAGTGTAGTTTATTACCACCCTATTATTTTTTCACTACAAATTATATGTTTAATTTAATTTCATTTGTCAACTTTACATATCCCTTTATATGTTTTCTTTAATTTCCTTTGTCAACTTTATGTATCCCCTTGACAAAGGAAATTAAAGAAAACATATAAAGGGATACCTTGTTTTTGACACATGGAATGTGCGCGCAAATAAATGGGTGGGCACTAATCAATGCGTGCGCGCTCTTAGACACACGTGCGCACATCTACGTGTGCGCACATTTGTGTGCACGCGTCTCTATATTCAAATTTTTTTTGGCGCCCTTGCATGCTTGGAATTTGTTTCGGATTTCCAAACCTTGAGGCTCAGTTTGATTTATGGTAGAACACATCAAATGTTGTAACTTCATGTTTTTCACACCTAGTTCTGCATATGCTCCACTAGTGCATTGTAGATGAAATTGCACACACTTGTCGAGCTCTGTGTGCAGATTCTAACTATATATTTTTTGAATATATCTGTTGTTGTTTTCTATTTTTAATTCATTTTTAACTACACTCATGTCAAATTTGTAAAAAACATAGGTTGTTTATTTGGCCTATAACTTTTGATTGGGTTACCTATTTCGAGAACGGAAAAGAACCCGCACAAGAGTACAAGAATACCTACAAGCTAATTTTTTTTTTTTCGATTATTTTCAGACCATGATATGGTGGACCAACACTTGACCATGTCATTTTAAGGCTTCACTGACTTTCGTAATTTAAAAAAAATATAAAATTAACTTTTAAAATTTTGGAAAAACAGCCCCGCACAAGATTCGTTTGTTGCCTATTTACATAACAAACAGGTGGCTCAACTAAAACATGTGCATTACATTTTAGAGAAAAAATAACATACCAATATTAAAATGATGACATTTTGGGGTGGTTATACCACGTTTTTTTGTTTGTTGGAAAAGTGGTGGAACCTCCTTGACTAGCAAGTTTGCCTTTGGCCAAGTTACCATGAACCAGGGGCATCTAAGCCGTAAATATCACCCTGGGATCGCACCCGGCCTGGACCACACCAACGCTTAACATGGTTGGATTTTTTGGTATCCGCGGGGTTAGAACCGACGACCTTTCCGCTTAGGGGGAGTCTTAACCATACCCCACCACCAAATTTTCTACATCTCACGGATGGGTGGTTATACCACGTTTCCATAAATAAAAGTTATATATTCCGGAAGGTCATCCATTTTTCTACGTTTCATCTTCTTACACCTAATTCAAAAAAATTTTCTAGGTAGCTCTAATAATTCATTTTAATGATAATATTTTTGTTTTTTCCAGCATGTCATTGCAACTAACATGTCATAATTGGGTATCATTACCTTGCACCAGCCCTAACTCTCTTCCCTACTCTCATATCATAGGATATGAAAAATGAGCCAGAGTCTGAAATTACTAGGTCATAATTGAATCTTGTTTTAAACTCCTTCAAGAAAGGGATAAGCCTTGGACATGATGGTTTAACTATGGAATATTACCTAGGTTTTATGTTCTATTGGAAAAGGACCTATCACAAATAGTTGAATAACCTAGGTTCTATGGGAGATTTTTTGGGGCAAAAAACACATACACTCATTGCACTTATTCCAAAAAATAAGATGCTACTTCACTTGACTATTATATGCATGATTATTTATGCAACTTAATTTATAATGCTATTTCCAAAATGATTTCTCTTGAAATGAAGGGTATCATGTTAGGTATTGTCTTGGTGGAACAATTCAGTTTCCTATTCAATTGAAAAATCCATGATGTGATGCAAATAACACAAGAAGGAATGCACATTGTCAAAACTCAAAACGTTCTAGGAACTCTTTTGAAGATTGATTTGACAAAGGAATATGATAGGCTAAACTGGTTCTTCCTTATATTATTGTTACTATAGTTGGGTATGAATTTGTAGATTGTGAATGGATAATGGGGTGTCTTTCTTTTGTTTCTTTTGTTGTGTTGATCAATGGGTCTCCCTCTATTTTTTTCATTGCTTTTAGGGGTTCAGGCAAGCTGGTCATTTGTTTCCCTTCCTCCCACTATTAGTTTTAGAAGAATTAAGTATGCTCATCAAAGATGCAAGTAGGAAAGGCTATTTGAAGGGGGTAAAAGATTTTGCATCTATTTATATTTCTTCCTTTTTGTAGATGACATCATGCTTTTTGGTTAAGGTATAGTGAAGGATTTGGAAAAATGAAGGAGTCGTTGGATCTATATTGCAAGGAAACTAGTATGGAAATAAATATGAACAAATCTCTTGTTTTATTTAATGAACTTGCATAGAATGTCAAAGATTAAGCAAAAAATATCTTTCCAATGATTTTCTATGAACTAAACTAGGGGGTAAAATACTTACGCTTCAATTTAAAACCAAATTATTATCAAATTGATGATTGGATTTGGTTAGAATATTGAATATCAATATGGTGCAACTGATAATTTTCTGGGGGAGAGACAATAGTATTTGTCAAGCTAGTTTTGGAAAGCATCCCTATTTATTGCTTGATAAAAAGTATGCTAATTTTGTATAGAAAAAAAGTGTTTTAGTTTCACGTGGACTAGTAAGAAGGCTATGGAAGTTATACAACTTTTCAAATTGCCAAGAGTGGCCACTCCAAAGGATCTTGGGGGATGGGGGATGAAAAATGTACATACCTTCAACTTATCACTTGCATCCAAAAGCCTTTGGAGATTAGTGAGTAATGATGGAATTTGGGGGAAAAGCATGACATCAAAATACCTAAAGGGGATGTCAATGGAAGACTAGTTTATATTGGAAAGAAAGAATTCTCAAGGAGCTTCAATAGTATGGAAATATTTGGTTATGGATTTTCCTTTGGTTGGAAATTGGGTAGCTTGGAAAGTAGGGAATGATGGAAAGGTCAGGATTGGACAAGACCCTTGATTGGAGCCAAAGGTAATTTCAAATTATCACAGGCTCTACTAGAATGCTTACATGAATGAGGTATTTATTACCTAAGAGAGGAAACATCTTTGAGGGTAAGAAATGCTTGGATACAAGGTCGGTTGACAACTACTAAAATAATTATGCAGAGGAAGTTGGAAAAGGAATGGGGATAGTATGTTAGGTGTTGTCTCATAGTTTTCAATACTTAGGTTGACCCCTAGTATTTCCAATGAAAATAAGGGAAGATAGGCATCTGTAACATTAGATGATAAAGGTCAATGGTATAGAATGTTAAGCCCTAAATATGGACACATTTCCCCCTATATTGTGGTTCATTAAATTATTTGTGATGTTGGCTTTGGTCCATTAGTGGTAATTGTCATTAGTATGGTTATACTAGTTATGTCGACTTGGGTCAGTTAGTTGGGATTGTACCCCTTAGTCTCCTATATATAGGAAGGAGACCTTTCATTTGGAGTATCTTATCTTGTCTTGTCTGTTGATGTATATGAAACTTCGGAATGTATTTTAGTTATATATTTATTGTACCCTTATAAAGATGTGTTATTCCTCTATAAGGAAGTGTCGTCATTTGTATTGACAAGTGTCGCAAGTGTGTTAACTTGCCGATGGGTTATTAGACCACCTTGTAAGGGGTCAGCCTAGATTTATGTAATATGTGGTTATTGTACCTAGCTAGACAAGTCGGCCCAATAAGGTTATTGGGCAAACATAACAAGTATAAATAGAGATCGGGAGATCTCTATTTGCATCACTCAGAAACTCATTCTTCCTTTACTCGGAAAGTGGCGCACTTGTGAGGAGGAGGATCAGCTACTAAGAGGAGTCTATCTCTTGTACTTTGGTTGAGCTATTGCTCTATCTATCTCTGAGGAAGTTGTGGGGTTTTTCACCTTAGGGATTTCCCCACGGAAACTCTGTGTGTCTATTGTCTATCATGCTTTTGATTCTTGTGATGATTGACATGCTTGTTATTATTGATATGCATTGATATACTGTACATGTTTTTCTCTCAGTAAAGATCCTAGAGTATATTGAATTAATGCTCAAAATTTAACATGGTATCAGAGCTAACCTGAGAAGAAGACATTGTGCAATGACGAAAACCAAGGGTTTCTTATTTATTGGGTTTCTCTCCACAGATTTTGGAAAAGCAGTATAGTAGATTGAATCTACTCATCAAGGAGAATCTATCTGTCCAATCAGAATTCAATTCTAAGCATTTTTAGATTTGGCCCTAAAAATTAGGGTTTCCACAAAAATAGGAATTTCTAAAATCTGAAGACATAGCTGGAAGCTCCTTGGAAAAATCGAAGTTTAGAGCTTTGGATCGAGATTTTTGGCTGAGTAAATATCTGGGAAACTCAAACCCTAATTCAGGGTCCTCCCCAGTGAACTCGGGAAGACTAAAAGACATTTCTGAAGGGTGAAGCTTTGCATATCTCAAATTCTGAATACACCAGGCTGATCAGCTCATCAAGGCACATCTTTTTATCCTCTCAGAAAGTTGAAATTCACATTTTGAATTTTTAGGGTTTCTCTGACAAACCCTAATCCGGCACGAGATCCAGTTTTCAGCAAATCAAGTGGTAAGACCTAAATCTTTGCTATTTCCATTTGAAGTACTTTTTAAAGATGTCTCACCACACCAAGCTTGAGGACAAGCTTGAAGGGGCTGATAACTTCCGAGCCTGGAAGAATAGGATTGGGTTTATCCTGGAAGAAAATGAATTGGACTCCTACATCAGCTCTGAGGTCCCTATCCCAGAGGATGAAGAGGCTAAGGTATTGCATAAGAAGAACTTGGTCAAGGAAAAGAGAATAATTGTTGATTCTATCAAAGACCATCTCATACCTCATGTGTCATCTCTAAAGACACCCAAGGATATGTTTGACTCCCTGACCAAGTTATTTGAAGGGAAGAACATAAATTGGAAGATGACTCTGCAGAATCAATTGAAAGGGGTCAAGATGTTGAATGGAGAGACCATTCAATCCTACTTCTCCAAGGTCTCTCAGATCAAGGAACAACTTGAAGCTGTAGATGAAGTGGTGGAGAATGTAGAAATTGTGATGACCACTCTGAATGGCCTACCTAGGTCATGGGACTCCTTTATTCAAGGAATCTGTGCAAGAAATAAATTGATCTCTTTCAGTAGACTGTGGGAGGAATGCTCTCAAGAAGAAGCTATGCTTATAGCTCAAGAAGAAAAGATGGGAGGTGAAGATCAATCTCTCACAGCTCACACCTAAAGAAGCAAGCCCAAGAAGGAGCACTCTCATTACAAGAGATCCTATCACAACCAACAAAAGAATAAGAAGGATCTAAGATGTTTCACATGCAATGAGAAAGGTCACTTTGCTTCAGATTGTCCCATTTCACAAAAGGGATAACAACAACAACTTCAACAACAAGAAGAAGGGCAAAAAAAGAAGGTACCATGCTCATGTTGTCGAGAATGATGAATGTCCAAAGAAAAAGGCTAGGATAGAAAGTGATGATGACTCATCAAGTGAAGAAGAGTATGTTCTAATCTCTGCTCTCACAGGTACTATCTCTCATGGTTGTAATGATTGGCTTATTGATAGTGGGGCTTCCAAACACATGATTGGGTTTAAAGAATCTTTTGTAAACCCATTTGAACATGAATCACCCCATAAGGTGAAACTTGGGGATGATTATCAATACCCTATCAAAGGAAGTGGTGAAGCCTCCTACAACCTAGATTCTGGAAAGTCTTTGAAGATGAAAGAAGTTATTTATGTACTTGGGCTCAAGAAGAATCTTCTCTCCATCTCTACATTGGATGCAAAAGGAATGAGGGTTGCATTTGTAGATGGCCAAGTCCTAATGTGGCCAAAGGGTAAAACTATTGATGATGCAGTGGTGATTGGAGAGCAACGGGGAGGTTTGTATAAATTGAAGGGACAACCTGAACATGCCATGGTACATGATTCCATGGAGCCAAGTGAGCTTTGGCATAGAAGACTTGCACATATGCACTACAGAGAATTACCAATTGCAAGTAAGGCTGTAGAAGGTCTTCCTGAAATTAAGACCAAGCATGAAGGTATTTGCAAAGGATGTGCAAAAGGAAAGAACATTAAGAAGGCATTTCCAAGCAGTGAAAGCATGGCAAAAGGTATCTTTGAAATCATCCACTCCGATGTATGTGGTCCTATGTCATCCAGTTCTCTGAGTGGGTATGTTTACTATGTCTCTTTCATCGATGACTTCTCCAGGAAGACTTGGGTTTACTTCTTGAAGAACAAAGATGAAGTATTTGATAAGTTCAAGGAATTCAAAACCTTGATGGAGAACCAAACTAATAAGAAGATCAAAACATTTAGATCAGACAATGGTGGAGAATTCACCTCAGGTGACTTCAAGAACTATGCAGTGATTCAGGAATTAAGAGGGAGTTGACTGCTCCTTACAATCCACAACATAATGGAGTTGCAGAAAGAAAGAATAGAACAATCATGGAAGCAGCAAGGGCAATGCTGCATGACTAGGATCTACCTATGCATCTATGGGCAGAAGCAGCTAGAACAACTGTATATGTGCAGAACAGAACACCCCGCAAGATATTGGATAACAAGACACCATAAGAGGTCTTCTTTGGTAAGAAACCTGAAGTCAGCCATCTCAGAATATTTGGTTGTCCAGTATATACTCATGTCCCAAAGGAAAAGAGGACCAAGCTAGATCCTTCAGGAAAGAAGGGTATCTTTGTGGGTTACAGTGAAAGCTTGAAGGCTTACAAAATATACTTTCCAGGGTTCAAGAAAATTGATGTCAGCAGGGATGTAACATTTGATGAAAATTCAGCATTCATCAAATCAAGGAAGACACCTGTTGAAGTTTATGAAGAACCTAAGGAAACTAGATTTCAAGACACTACCATGACTGAAGCAATTCCAGATGTTGATCGTGAAATTGAAGATCCGCAACAACCTATAGATCCACCTCATGAGAATAACTCTCACAAGAGAAAACCTGCATGGGCTAGAAAGCTCATTCAAGATGCAGAAAGATATGGTATTCCAGAAGAAGAACACAGAGCAAAGAAGAGAACCAGATCACATACCAGTTATGTTGCTTTACTCTGTGACATCATGAACAAAGAACCTTCCAATTATGAAGAAGCAATGGAAAAGAAAGAATGGAAGGATTCCATGATCAAAGAATACCAATCAATAATGAAGAATGATGTTTGGGATGTTGTTCGAAGACCTGAAGGAAAGTCTGTTGTGACTTCCAAATGGATCTACAAGATCAAGCATGCTGCAGATGGCAGCATAGAGAAATACAAGGCAAGATTCGTAGCTTGTGGCTTCTCTCAGAAAGAGGGAATAGATTATGAAGAAACCTTTGCTCCCATAGCCAAGTACACTTCCATCAGATCAATACTTTCCCTAGCTGCAGTGATGAAATGGAAGATACACCAGATGGATGTCAAGACTGCTTTCTTGAATGGTGTAGTTGAAGATGAAGTATATGTGGAGCAGCCACTCAGTTTTGAAACACATGACAGGAAGTCATATGTGTGCAGATTGAAGAAAGCCTTGTATGGCTTAAAACAAGCTCCTAGAACTTGGTATGGTAGGATGGACAATTTTCTATCTAGTTTGGGCTTTACCAAGAGTAAAGCGGATTCCAACCTTTACTACAAGGTTGAGGAAGGAAATCCTGTGATTATACTCCTGTATGTAGATGACCTGTTTGTAACAGGAGATGACAGATTGATTTTCGATACAAAGAGGAAGCTTGCTTTCGAGTTTGATATGAAGGACTTGGGGATGATGCACTATTTTCTAGGTATGGAGGTGTGGCAGAGTGCAAATGGGATCTTCCTTGGACAAGGGAAGTATACAGTAGATATCCTGAAGAGGTTCGGGATGATGGATTGCAAGGCCATGGCCACACCTATGGCATCAAATCTGAAGCTTCTATGTGATGCTTCATCTGAGCCAGTTTATGTCTCTGTGTATCAGCAGATGATTGGGTCCTTGATGTACCTGATGAACACGAGACTAGATATTTGCTTTGCGGTGAACACATTGAGCTAGTTCCTGACGGATCCGAGGAGTGTTCACCTAGTTGCTCTAAAGCATATTCTGAGGTACCTGAAGGGTACAGTTGATTATGGGCTCAAGTATGAAGCGAATCAAAAGTTTAACCTGCAGGGTTATGTTGATTCAGATTGGGAAAGAAGTGTTGCAGATAGGAAGAGCACATCTGGGTGCTACTTCAGTATGGGATAATGTGTGATCTCTTGGTTTAGCAGGAAGCAGTCCTGCGTAGCACTGAGTACAGTCGAGGCAGAGTATGTTGCGGCCTGTTCGGCTAGTTGTGAGGCAGTATGGATTCGGAAGCTATTGTCTGAGTTATTTGATCTCCCGTTGGATGCTACTGGTATCTTTTGTGATAACCAGAGTTGTGTGAAGCTGCCTGACAACCAAGTGTTTCACGACAGGTCGAAACACATAGAGATCAAATATCACTATATCAGGGATATGGTGCAGAGAGGAGCAGTGAAGCTCTTGTATGTTGTGACGGACGAGTAGATTGCAGATGTGCTGATGAAACCACTAGCCAGAGTGAAGTTCGAGTACTTCAGAGAGAGGCTTGGTGTTCTTCAGATTGATTACACTTCGAGGAAGAAGTGATGTACACATTTGCAGAAGCCATTCCAAGCATGTTGGAAGGAGGATCCTTCACATGGCTATGGATGTAAGCACTGGATGATGAGCATCAGGACGATGCTCCAGTTACTGCTCTGTATATGTATGTACGCATCATGTTGGATGTTGGATATGATCAGTTGGATCATTTATATATGTACGCATCATGTTGGATGCTAGATATGATTAGTTGGATCATTTATGTATGCATCATGTTGGATGCTGGATATGATCAGTTGGATCATTTATATGTATATGTATGTACACATCATGTTGGATGCTGGATATGATCAGTTGGATCATTTATATGTATTTGTATATGCATCATGTTGGATGCTTGGACCATGTATTTGTATATGTATTAGGTGGATACTGTGCATGATTAGGTAGATCATGTATGTTGATATATATCAGGGGGATACATTGTGTGGATCATGTATCTATGTATGTATTAGGTGGATACATTGTATGATTAGGTGGATCATGTATGCTGATATATATCAGGTAGATACTTGGTATGAATCAGTTAGATGCATTGTATGATCAGGATGATCATGGATGACGAGCTTCAGGATGTTGCTCCAGATGAAATGCATCAGGACGATGCAGTGATGATGATCAGGATGATCATGTGTACATCAGGATGATGTATGGTGAGTATCAGGTTGATACTCTATGGCCATGGATCAGGTTGTGCAGATAAGCATATAATTTGGCCCTGGGAGATCTACAGATAGTCTTTTGAGGTTTTTCCTATGGCATATAATTTGGCCCTGGGATATCTAGAAGATGGTCTTTCGAGGTTTTGTCCTATGGCATATAATATGTCCCTGGGAGATCCGATAGGTTGGGTTGTGTGCCCGTAATAAGTCCTGGGATGCTCTTGCGAGGTTTTGCCATGACCACATGTAATTTGGCCTTGGGAGATCCTATAGGTAGAGCTGTGTGCTCGTAATAGCCTGGGATGCTCTTGCGAGGTTTTGTGGTGAGGTCACATATAATATGGCCTTGGGAAATCCTACAGGTAGAGCCGTGTGCTCATAACAACCTGGGATGCTCTTGTGAGGTTTTGTGATGCACGTAATAAGTCCTGACGATTCCACAGTATGGACAGTGATGATGAAGACCTGCAAGTGGTGGGCCTACATCCAGTATGAAAAAGGACTGGCTCTATAGAACTTCCTATGACGAGTAGATTCAGAGATTGATTGAGATAGTCGTAGCAGTGACGATGACAATGATTCAAGGTTGATGCATTAATGACGATGATCCAGAGAAGAAGACTTGTGCTAGCGGATCTGTGTTGAGAAATACCTTCCTAGGTAAGAGGGAGTGTTGATGTATATGTAACTTCAAAATGTATTTCAGTTATATATTTATTGTACCCTTATAGAGATGTGTTATTCCTCTATAAGGAAGTGTTGTCATTTGTATTGACAAGTGTCGCAAGTGTGTTAACTTGCTGATGGGTTATTAGAACACCATGTAAGGGATCGACCCGGATTTATGTCATATGTGGTTATTGTACCTAGCTAGACAAGTTGGCCCCATAAGGTTATTGGGCAAACATAACAAGTATAAATAGAGATTGGGAGATCTCTATTTGCATCACTTAGAAACTCATTCTTCCTTCACTCGTAAAGTGGTGCACTTGTGAGGAGGAGGATCAACTGCTAAGAGGAGTCTGTCTCTTGTACTTTTGTTGTACTTTGGTTGAGCTATTGCTCTATCTATCTCTGAGGAAGTTGTGGGGTTTTTCACCCTAGGGTTTTCCCCACAGAAACTCTGTGTGTCTATTGTCTCTTATGCTTTTGATTCTTGTGATGATTGAAATGCTTGTTATGATTGATATGCATTGATATAGTATACATGTTGTTCTCTCAATAAAGATCCTAGAGTATATTGAATTAATGCTCAAAATTTAACATTGTCTTGTGTACTTAGTACATTGTATAAGGAGGTTTCCCCCTCGAAGAGGCTTGTTATTCAACTATTTTATTCAATCAATTCGTGGATTACTCTTTCTGATCTATTTCTTCCCTTTTTATACTCTTTTTGGAAATTTTTTGCATAACATTTGGTATTAGAGCCCTTTCCTCGGGATTAGTTTCTTCAAAACGAGTCATCTTGGAATTTTCGCTATATACATTTTTCTACAAGGGTTCAAAGAGAAATCATTAACAACCATATAAAAAAAAGGCCTAACTAACTATGGTCCAAGTTTCAAATCTTGAAACATTACAGGTTCATGTATATTCGCTCCAGAAGCTGGGGATTCTAACTAGTCCAAAAACTAGTCTAAAATAGATGTTCTGAGCAAAAGGGTCATAAATGGGGAATTAAAGATCCAAATTGAGTGAGAGCTATTGAATCTGAAAGAAGACGGACCACAGTATATTTGGTAGGGTTTTCAATCTCAGATACAAAATATTGGACACATGGCATACAATACAAGTTCGTTATTATGGAAATACCAAAACTTAGAGGTGTTGGGATATTCATAATAAATTCTTATTGGTAAATCCAAATTAGGTCATACATATGGAATTGGAAAGAGGACACATCAGGTAACAACAATACAAAGTTTCAGACCCAAAGGAGCAGAAATTTAAAATCTACATCAGTTTCCAGTCGGCCTTAAAACTGTCTTCCAATCAGGGTTTGAAAAGGTATGCCATTTTTAATTTTGATAAAATTTGTGTAGAAGGATATAATTGTGGTGACACCTAAGGTGTGATATCTATTTATATTGTTAAAAATTCCACCAAAAGGAATTCTAAAGACTCTCACTCCATCCAAACCACCAGAAGATCCATTCGCGACGTATGATCAAAGGGAAGACCTCTTTTTTCGAGTGTCCCAGTTGGAAGATATGATTAAAGGGTCTATGAAAAACGTTGATTTGGATAATTTAGAGGAGAATTTGATGGGGAATATGAAAAATAATGTTAATATCATACAAAATTCAAGGGATAATATTGCTACAGGTGATGATGTGTTCCAGGATACTCAGGAGGATAAAGATAATTCTCATGTTGAGAAACCTTCCATGAATAAGAATATTCCAGGTAATGGAAGTCATCAGGGATGGTCGCCAAGGGGTACCCCACATCCCAAGATTGACATGAGAAATTTTGATGGAAATGATCCAATAACATGGATATTCCAAATGGAACAATTCTTTGATCTACACTAGGTTGCAACTTTGCAAAAGGTCACTATTATATCATTATATTTAGAGCCTGATCAATTTGTATGGTACCAATGGCTTTGTGACCGTAAAAAGGAATCAATTATATCTTGTTCTATATTCACCAAAAAATTGATTGCACATTATGGGGATATTAATAGCAATACATTCTTTATCCAGTTAATAAATCTCAAGCAAAAAGGTCCAGTTGCAGAGCACATCAAACAGTTTCAGAAACTAAGTCTTAGAGTGAAGAACATTTCAGAAGATAATCTATTGGATCTCATCATTGGAACCTTGAAGGATAACATTCAACATGAGGTGTGTCTCTTTGAACCACCATCCTTGGAGAAGGCCTTCATGATGGCAAGGAAAGTTGAAAGTAAAAAAATGACAATGGCTACTAGAAAGAGCACCTCCAACACATACCGAGAGAATATGTCACTTCGTCCCCACCTCAAAGGTTGACACATCAACAAATAGAGGAAAGAAGAGAAAATGGCCTATGCTTTAATTGTGACAGCAAGTATTGTAAGGGACATAAGTGTGGTGAGAAGAAATTATTTTACATAGAATGTGAAGAGGAAGAATCAAAAGAACAAGAACCATCTCTAGATGAATAAATAGAAGATATTACTTCATAAGAGATTACTCCCACCATATCATGTCATGCATTGGCTAGAATTAGCACTCATCAAACTCTCAAGATCGAAGGATTTATCAAAAAGAAAAAGGTAACAGTGTTGATTGATTATGGTAATACTAATAATTTCATTCACTATAAATTAGCAAAATCTCTCAATTGCTTTGGATATCCAACACCAGAATTTCAAGTAATGATTGCATATGGAGGAACTATCAACTGATCAAGGAAATGCCATAATATAGATATTACTATAGCTAGGGTTTTCACCCCAGCTCGTGCTAAAGAGAACCTATTAAGGATTTAGTAACCCTTAGTAGAAGTTCAATAATGGGTAAAAAATGACATGTGAAACAAGTAAAAACTAAATATTAAGATGTGACATGTGCAAGTGATAACATAAAAATAAATCTAAATTGCAACAGTAAAAAGTAAACAACCATGAGGAACTCAGTAAATGGAATTTGATTTTTTTTGTATTAATGGGAAAACAAGGGTTTGCAATGGTATTGCCTCAAATGGTGAGGTTGATGGATTTCTTACAGCAGTACAAGAGTAGTGCACCAGTTCTCCAAAGTTCTTGTCCCTTCTCCAAATTCTCAATGGTAGCCAAAACTCAACTAAAATGGTGAACTCAAGCTCAAGGTGATAGGCTAGGGTTCAATAGGAATTCCGGAAGCATAAGGGTGTGAAGAGTGATTGATGGATGTGAAATGGGGGGCATCCATCACCCTTTTATAAATATTTTTGATGGTGGAGTATTGGCCATGGTTTTAGGAAACCAATAGTATTGGTAAATGGTTTTAGGGTGTTTCCCTCTTTTTGAAATTATTTTTGACATTTTTCCCTTTTTATTTTATTTTTGGGAATCTTGGACCCTTTTTGAAGGAATTTCATTAATTGAGGAGAGAAATAATGATTTTTTGCCTTTTTGGTAACCATTTGAGGGTTTTTTAGGGTTTTGGAGGCCAAAATGGTAGGAAAAGTGGATAAATGGGTTATGTGACTAGGGAGATGAGCTAGTGAACAATTTTTGCGTGTTAACATATTGCCCCCTGATGTGTGAGGGAAGGAGCTCATCATATGCCCAATAGACATCATAGGTTTTGTCGTTTTATAGGGGTATGAGCATTGTGACGGAGGAGAGAAGAAACTGGTTGGAGACTGGAACATGTGCTCCATACAATCTGTAAAGGTTAAAAATTGAAAATAAATGACCTCAACAATGAATGAGGAATAATCTCAACATATGGAAGAGGCGAGCATACCCATGTGCTGACGTCCATTTTTGTCACCATTTTTTATCATTCAATGTACTTGAAATGGTGTTATTTCTATCATTTTTGCTATAGTAAGTTGTTTTCTTTACTTTTGATCCCTTCAAACAGTCCAGGTATGCACATATTTACTTAGTATGCAATTCTTGTTTATATTTCGTTATATTATGATTTATTTGCGTTAAAATGATATTTTCTGGGCATAATTGGCATTTACATTTCAATTGGTAGGCTACGTTTCTCAAATGACCCTTCATTCAGAATGCATTCTTACGTTGCTAAGTTCAAACGTGTTCAACTCATCATTTAGCCTTCTGTTCATCCCGCGAAATCACGGTTGGATTACCTCAGACCGTTAAATGCAAAAAGGGGCACGTGGGTTTTGTTTTCCACGCAATGGGTATGGTTAATGAGCTATGGTTCTAGAATATCCTCTCCTATACTCCCTAAACATGACAATGCATCCCACGTCTTAATCAACACACCAAGCCCCGATTTGTTTGCGCATTCAACCGAGGATCAAGCACGCCTATTCTTGACTGCTCACACCATTGTTCTAGAAGGAGTCCAGCCTGTTCACGCTCAGTTTGCCAACATAACTCCTGTGCCCACATCGACGCTCTAGCACGTGCTTCTGCCCATGTTTTGAGGAAACGAATGCTCAGCTGTTCATGTTGGGTGGGATTGACGCCAAGAAGCTAGGTCGACATTCCCTGCAATGTTACGCATCATTTAAATCAGCAGTTACAGTCATTAAAGACCTCTATTTTTAGAGAGGTTGACTCTGTCGACCTTCTCATCTATTGTAATGTATAAATAGCTGCTTTGTATAGAGACACGATGATCAGTAGATTATTATTTCTGCAGATAGCATAGAGAATAGATAGGATATAGCAGTTACTTCTACAGAAGTATTGTGTAATTTTTCTCAGATTAATGGAAGTTTCAGTACGTTGATGCTCTGCTGATAGCAATTAAGATGATTTAGTTCTACCTTGGATTGTTGGGAAGGGACCCTCATCAACCAGAGATTTATTTCATTTTGTATTTTCTTTTTGCAAGTAGATAGTTTATTTCTCAGTTGTTTAAATTATTCTTGTTTACTGTAGATGTTATTTCCTTGATTTTCTTGTAAATCATATTCTGCTGCTAACACAATTTCTATTTCAGGATTAGGAAATGGTCGACCAAAGCTTAAATAGTTTGTAGTTTGTTTTCAATTCTTCTTCCATCATCTGTAGATTAAATATTGCTCCAAATTCTTCCTTAGTTAGTATTAGCTTCCTTAGTTTCTTCCTCTCTGATTATTTTTTCTTCCTGTAGCTGTAGGTTAATTCCAGTAGTTAATATGCCTCTTCCTCTATAGCTGTAGGTTACTTCTACCCCCCATCATCAATATTCTTCTTACATATCATAGAGATAATTCTTCTTAGATAATGATTAGGGTAGATAATTTCTCATTAGCTTAGCTTCTCTCTAATTCAACCTATTGCTTCCTTTGCACTATAGGATCATATGCATAAAGCCAGCTAGTAATTAAATCATCCAAAATTCTTCCTTTCCCTTAGTTTAAAAAATTTTCCTCCATTCGGACTGTCATTTGGGCTGCCATTCAAACAGGCATTTGGATCGTCATTCGGACCTCTATATTTTCTGCATTATTTTAGGCCTTTTTCAGAATCTAATTTCTTCTACCTCTCAATCATCATTCTTCTTACTCCTAATTAATGGTTTTAGATGTAATTTAACTCTTGTTTTATGTTATGTAGAATTCTTAATTAAACTTCATCATTATTTCCTCCTTTCTCTTACTTCTTCCTTAACTCTTTTTCAACCTTCTTCCATAGTTAAATTATTCATATCTAATTTGCTAATTAGTTATTGTTTTAGAATTGACCAGTCTTGTTTTCTTAGTAGTTTGTTTTCAAATAATAGTTAATAATTCTACTTTTCTGAGTTGTTTTAACTTGTTAGTTATAAGACTATTTTCCATTCATACAAATAATGAAGATGCTCATGATATGAGATTTGGATCAGAAGTTAATATCTTTATCAAATTTCTACTTGCACCTATAATAAATATCTTTATCAAGTTTTATACTTTCCAAATCAAATACAATTCGGTTAAACATCTTTATTAAATTTCCTACTCACCTCATTTGTTAATCAGTTTCCTTCTTTCATAGATAGAATAATTATGAAAGTCATGCAAGTAGTTTAAAATCATATAGTTGCATGTTAACACATTTGCATCTTTAGTCAACTTAGGATAGTTCAAGCTTTCAATCCTACACATATAGTGATTGCATCTCATAATCACCCTTCCCAGGTTGACAATTTAAATGTTGAATTAGAGTGCATATATTTAACCCAACATTTTGGCGCCGTTGCCAGGGAGGTGTTAAAGGGATTGGAGTCTAGGTATATAGGCTGCTTTTACATTACACAGCAAGGGGGAGGGGAAATGGTAAGACGCAAAGATGACCTCACTACGGTTTTCCATAGTGTAATAGCCTGACGCATCCACTTTAGTGGGTTCCCCCAATACTTGTTGTTCCTTTCCGCACATGTATGATTTCCTTTCTGTACATCTGAGTATTTAATTTTCAGCAATTTATTTCGTAAAGTTTGTCTTCCTTCTTTTTAGGAGTGTTATTCTTTCAGCAAGTGTGGTATGTTTTAGTTCACAATTTTTTTTTAGTAATATAAAGTCTTTTAAAAACACATAATTTTTTTTTGGGTGCTGTAAGAACCTAGGGACCAATCCATGTGTGAAGAATGATCCCTCAACTGACAAAATGGATTCAGAGGTGACCATCAGTATGAGAAAACTCTCTCAAATCCTAGCAACAGCTGGGATCTCAATTTCTTCTTCTCAAGGAGAACACATCTTTACGGAAATAAAAAATTTATCTACCTCTTTGGAAATAATAGAAGAACCACAGTTCCATGAGCTACAAACCAGCTGTTGGAGCATAGGCCGCAGCTATGGTAAAGCTGCCAATTTTGGGGAAAAAGAACTAAGTTTTGAAGGAGAAGTGCTAATTTTGAGGAAAAGCACCATTTTTGGCGGAAGTGAATAGTGCGCGGTACGGCGCCAGATGGACGAGCTCACCGCAGAGTGCAGACCGGAAATCGCGGAGCTCGCGCACACAAGTCAAAGAAAGGAGTAAATAAGGTGGCCGAGTAGAAAGCTCAACCACCACAGTAAATGAAGGAAGCGACGGAATAGAGGGCTCAGCTACCCTCATTTAAGGAAAATTACAGAAGTTATGGTTGCTCGGACCAAGGAAGAGCAATGGGACGAAGCATTGAAGACAAAGGACATGGAGCAAAGAACGATGAAGCGGCGCCCATACCCGCGATCTTCGCCGAAAATTACGGAGCCTGCAGGAAGCTGTGACGCGACTACAAGAGGCATCTAAAGTACACCTAGCCATCAGTGGTTAGGGTTTTTGGGGATCACTGTTGGGAAAGGCCCACAATTTTGTAAAGGTGCGACCCTCAGGGCCACCTATATATATGTGTAATTGTAAACGGAAAAAGGGTTAGATGTTAGATGGGTCAGAGATAGATTGGTTAGAAGGTCATTGTAAGTTGATGTCTGAGTTTGCATACAGTCTAAGTTGATGTCTGAGTCATTGTAATCTCTGTAGAAGAAGAGAGTAGATCTAAGAGAAGGGCTCCCAGCTGTGTGCGTGGAGTTTCCCAGAAAGATCTAAGGCTGCAACTGTGTGAGCAGTGTAACTGTGTAATTCCCATCTCAAGATAGTATAAGACACAATTTTCGTGGACGTGATTTCCCCGTGGAGGCAAACCACATAAGTCCTGTTGTTATGGTAATGTTTTACAAGAATGCATGTCTGTGTGTTGCTATCTATGTTTACATGAATGTTTCATTATCTTTATGAATGAGTATGTAAAGTATGTCCTTGAAGCTTCCTTAGAAGTTAGACTCATGCACTGTCGGAGGAGTCTGTAGGAACACTATCGCTGCAGATCTTAAGGAGTGTGTTACTGTGCTGTGGTGCGAGAGCAGAGATGATATATCGTGTAACGAATGAAGCGGTAAATGCCTCGTGCGCAGGTGCGAAGATACCGCGCAGCTAGGCTAAGGCGAGTAAGCTCCAATGCTGCTGCGTTGTATGACCTGCGAAAGAATCAGATGCTCTGTTCAGAAGTTACTGCGTAAGAAGGGAAGAGAGAGAACTGTGGACTCCACACCACCTCGGTTAAGGAAACCTAATTCCTTATCCCCCCCATAGCCACTTCGGGTGAGACCTCGGGTTGCTGCGTAGCCCGTTGCCGAAAGGGCCAGTGTGCCAAGGGGTGTTTGTTGCTGCGCCTCCTGAAAACCCGGGTCTATCCAAAAGTAGCCAACAAATGGTTCCGTTTCCTCAAGACTTTTTATTCCGGCGACGAGCGAGATTGATGCGAAACCCAGAGAAAAAGGAAGCCAACAAATGGTTTTGTTGCCTTGAGACTCGTTAATCCAACGAATGGTTCCACCGCTGGTTTTAACCCTATTATTTTGAAGGCAATGTGGTGCTGGAATCCTACAGCTAAAGAAATTCAAGAGTGGTTTGATTCAAAGGTGAGAGAGTTTGCTGAATGTGAAAATAGAAGCCCTAGGCTTCAGGCAGAGGATTGGTTGCAGAAGCATATTTATACTGACCTTCATGAAATCTTCTTTGTAACATTTGCACTCGAGTTTCATGAGTGGGTATCCAAGCTAGCAGATACTCAACCCACTGTGCATGTTGATCGACCTATCGTTTGGACACCTGAGCTAGTTAGCACTGTGAAGCGGATAGACAATCCTGTGTCCCGCGCAGTAGACTTTTGGTTGAACAGTCTACTAGAAGGATTCATCACCGAGTTTGCGGTAGATACGAGAAAGAGCTTCATTGAGGCTGAGAGGAGCTTCTTCAAAGCATACAGGGGTAAGTTCTTAAATTCTCTGAACCTGTCAATTAAAATGCTCTTATATGAAAAAGGAAAACTATGCATACCTTCTGATGAATAGCATAGACAAGTAATGTCCGCAGATTCTGATAGTGATTTTGAAGCTATTGGTTGCACTCGTAGTGGAAAACGGTATAAAGTAGGCCTCGATCATCATTCTTTAGAGTTGAGCCCAGAAGATAGTCGAGCTAGTAGAGCGAGCCATATAGAGAGACAAGGGAATGTTCATATCCCTTATCACCCTTTTACACCGCAAAAGCTAGACGGGGCTCAGCATAACCCGTAGTAACACCCTCTAGTAGCCTGCACGGTACTTCTAGTACCTCAGCCCCACCTTTGTTTAACCATCCTGGAGGCAGTGCCACCACACCTCCACGTCAACCTAGCGCAAGAAGGATGGGTGATGACATGAAGCTACCAACCTTTAGAGGAACAGGGCTAGAAGACCCTGAGCAGCACTGGTTTCTATGTGAAGCCATTTGGACGATTAAGCAAATTAATGATGATGCTGTTAAGCTGGTTCAGTTAGCAACCACACTAAGAGAGAGAGCCTTAACCTGGTTTATGAAATACTCAGCAGCACAGAATAGGACGCTTGCTGATGTAAGAAATGCTATGATTAAAGAATTCAAGAAACCTAAATCAGAATCACAGTGCATAACAGAACTCAAAGACATAAAACAGTTACCTACAGAGTCAGTATGGGACTTTGACCAGAAGTTCAAAGCCCTGATAGATCAAGTAAGCTTTGAGTTTGCACCGCATCAGCACAAGGAATGGTTCATTGCTGCACTGCTTCCTCACATTAGACTTCCTCTTATGCAATAGAATCTCACTACACAAGAACAAGCTCTAGAGATGGCTATGAAACTAGAAGCTTCACCAATTGCTGGAACAAGCAACGATGTTGCGCAGTTGCAGAACCAAATAGAAAACCTAACCTTGCAAGTGCATGACATTAAGAAAGCAAAGGATGTCAAAGAATAAATTTGGTGTACAAAGTGTAGAGCACAAGGACATTCAAAGGATCATTGTCCTGTTTTCATAGATTATATTGCAACTGGAGCACCTAACCCTTTACCATAGGCACAGGGGCCTTGGTGTGAAATCTATAGAACTAGAGGCCACAGACCACAAGAGTGTCACTTGTTACAGAAATATGTACAAACCCCAAAGAATTTATATTGCAATTTCTGTAAATCAGTAGGCCATGATGAAAACAATTGTAGAGCATATGATCTTATGATACAAAGAAAACATGATGTTTATAGAGTACAGTTAGAACCACAAGGACCCACAGCAGAGCCGTAGTATGACTCGGCTCGGGAAGGCAGAGGAGGAAATTACAGGGGCCATGGACGTGCAGCAGGTTTTGGTCGAGGAAGATGATAGATCACTTGTTATAACTACAGAGCTCAAGGACATTATGCAAGGGATTGCCAAAATCCTACAACCATCTGCAAATACTGTAAATCATATGATCATGTCATTGAAGAATGCCCTCAGTTGATGGCCAAGATGCAAGAAAAGAAGCCACAGGTTAACCAAAATATCCAGTTGATTGGAGCAGAAAAAAGAGAACTAGATCCTACAGTTAATATAGTGACGCACAGTGGAGCAACTACTGGTGCACCAGAGTCGGGAACTGGAAAGCCAGCGACACAATGGGTGCGCCGCACTAATATTAAACCAGCCCCGCTTGACCTACAGAAGCAAAAAGAAGCATTCAAGCAAGCTCAGGAGTATTTCTCAGCTCCGCGAGCTTCAAGCTCTGTCACAATTCTGCATAATGATATCAGACCGCATGTGCCACATCAAGAGAACCTGGTGCGAGAGCAGGCCACTACATCCGCAAGGCCTGATGAGGAGGATGCACTAGGCAGTGTTCATGCTTTCCTGAGAAACTACTTAAAGTTGTTGCGCAATGAAAAAGCAACTATGGAACTCCAACACCTGTTGGATCAGTGTCAACAATCTGCTTCGATGAATACACCGCAGTGTGTTGTTCATCAGATTGGGAGTCATAGTAGAACTGGAAGAGAGATGAGACTCACAGCGCAAATTGGAGCATTTGAAATGGACGAAGTCATTTTGGATTTAGGCTCAGAAGTTAATGTTCTCACTATGCAGACATGGGAACAGATGGGTAGCCCTCAGCTTACCAGATCTCCTATCCAGCTAAGACTAGAAAATCAACAACGAGTTTCTCCATTGGGCAGATTACCCAATGTACCCATTGATATTGAGGGAGTAAGAAGTTCTGCAAACTTCGAAGTAATAAAAATTCTGGATGACAGTAGACCTTACCCAACACTTTTAGGCATAGACTGGGCATTTGATAATTTGGCTGTCATTAATTTGAAGAAAAGACAGATGACCTTTGCGGATGAGCAGACCAGGGTCATTGCACCGCTTGATCCCCTTCAAGGACCACGGTATACTGAACCCATTTGAGCAGAAGAAGAAGTGCGCCACATGGAAAGTTTGTACCAGATGACTATTAGTCATAATGATTATGTCAATCCCACAGCGGACGGCCATATCAGCTAGCGATGCGATAGCTCGTGCGCATCAGATTCAGAAGTAGGATTGGAAAACTGGCAGAATCACTTACATGAGGTTTCTGCAAGGCGTTGCGCCATGATGACTAAATCCATTCGATAGATTGGCACAGAATGGAGTAACACTCCAATATTTGATGGTTTAACTGGAATAAGTGAATTCATACATGCATATGAACAAGAAATCCCAGATGAGCAGTGCATACGAGCATTGGATGTAGCACTGCGCGCTACACCCACGAGATGGTGGGGTGCACATAAAGAAAATATCGACACATGGCAAGATTGTCGCAGGTTGATACTGCACAGATTTCAAGAGACTACAGCAAGAGTTTTGCGCAAATATGATGGACAGAGTGACCCCAGGACACACGTGAAAGCATGTATTCAGCAATGGTCAGATATTCCAGAGGATGAGTGGGCTCACCTATTCATCCACACGTTGGACATAGTTCCCAGGAACTGGTACACTGAAGCAGAATTGCGCAGAGGCACTATCACTTGGCCTCTCATGATCGAAAGTTTTCAACTCACTTTCAGCTTTTAGTCAGACCATCCAAGCATCGATCAGGCTTTAAAGTGTATTAGAAAAAAGGTATTCGAACAATGTCCGTTACCAGAGTATTCTCAACCAGATTGGGCTATCTAGATGGAACATGCCCTGGAATGATATAATTTCATCGCTGGAGAAGAGGATGATGATCATTGCAACATCAATATTCCAGAGTCAGAAGGGACACGCAAAGTCGAAGGCCCTCAGCTTGATATCCCTGCCATTACAGAACACATCAAGCTCAAGAAAATTAACATTGGTACAGAAGCCGAACCCAAGGTTGCCTCTATAGGAGATTATTGGGATGATGAAACTATTGACCATATTGCAGATTTACTACATGAGTACCAGGACATCTTTCCTACCAAGTTTACAGAAATGAAAGGCATCCTAGGAGATTTAGGAGTTATACGCATACCTTTGAAACCGGATGCTAAGCCAGTAAAACAATGCCCGTACAGGTTGAACCCGTGATATAAAGAAAAGGTCATAGAAGAAATTGATAAGATGCTCGCAGCTGGTATCATTGAACCAGTAGAGGAAAGCGACTGGATTAGTCCTATGGTGGTACAAGAGAAAAAGACAAAAGGTGAAATAAGAATATGTGTGGACCTGTGCAAGCTCAACGACGCATCAGTGCATGATCCATTCCTATGCCCTTTACGGATGAAGTGCTTGACAATGTTGGAGGACAAGATACTGGGTTAAGGAATGCAGTAGATGAAATCGCCCAGGAGCTTCCAGCCTGCCAGATACAACCAGACCTTCCATTAGTTGAGAAAGTGCAACGCATCGGCAGAAGGGCGCAAGCCCTAGAACAGCAAGTAGTTGCTATGGTTGAGGACCATAGAAAGCAGCTCGTTGAGTTGGAAGCTCGTGTCGCAACGCCTCCCGTGGATGAGACGCAAGAACGACTGGAAGCACTGCGCATAGCTTCTATACAGATGCAGCACAAAATAGGTGAAGCCTAGCAGCTAATGATGCAAGCTATGGAGGCTTGGGTGGAGCTTGAGAAGCTCCCTTCTAAAGTTGCTCTTGTAGAACAGGTCGAAGCAGCAGAACAGTCCCTAACTGTTCTGAATGAAGAAGCTAAGTCCTTGGAAGGCTTAGCCAAAATGAGAAAGATGAGCGAAGTCCGCAAAGTCCAGCAAGAACTGCACCGGATCAGAAACAAAGATGCTACTCTCGCCAACAACATTCAGCCGTTTATGGATGAGTATGCTGAACTTGATGCCCAAGCAGAGGCCAAGGTCAAAGCATTTGCTGAGTCTCAAGAGTTGGTCGATGCTGTAGAAGGAGAAGAAGCTACTATAGACATGGTGCAGACAGCTGCGAGGTGCGTCGAAGACATGGACACCGCTATTGCATAGTGGAAGCAAGACTTCGCTGCGACTTAAGCCAAATCAGATGCACAACTCAAACGATCGCCAGCTAGTGCGGGTGGCTCGGGGACGAGCCACAAGTAAGTGTTAGGGGCCTGTTGGAGAATAGGCCACAGCTATGGTAAAGCTGCCAATTTTGGGGAAAAAGCACTAAGTTTTGAAGGAGAAGTGCTAATTTTGAGGAAAAGCACCATTTTTGGCGGAAGTGAATAGTGCACGGTACGACACCAGATGGACGAGCTCACCGCAGAGTGTGGACCAGAAATTGTGGAGCTCGCGTGCACAAGTCAAAGAAAGGAGTAAATAAGGTGGTTGAGTAGAAAGCTCAACCACCACAGTAAATGAAGGAAGCGACGGAATAGAGGGCTCAACTACCCTCATTTAAGGAAAAGTACAGAAGTTATGGTTGCTCGGACCAAGGAAGAGCAATGGGACAAAGCATTGAAGACAAAGGACACAGAGCAAAGAACGATGAAGCAGCATCCATACCCGCGATCTGCGTCGAAAATCACGGAGCCTGCAGGAAGCTGTGACACGACTACAAGAGGCATCTAAAGTACACCTAGCCGCCAGTGGTTAGGGTTTTTGGGGATCACTGTTAGGAAAGGCCCACAGTTTTGTAAAGGTGAGACCTTTAGGGCCACCTATATATATGTTTAATTGTAAAGGGAAAAGGGTTAGATGTTAGATGGGTCAGAGATAGATTGGTTAGAAGGTCATTGTAAGTTGATGTCTGAGTTTGCAGACAGTCTAAGTTGATGTCTGAGTCATTGTAATCTCTGTAGAAGAAGAGAGTAGATCTAAGAGAAGGGCTCCCAGTTGTGTGCGTGGAGTTTCCCAAAAAGATCTAAGGCTGTAGCTGTGTGTGCAGCGTAACTGTGTAATTCCCATCTCAAGATAGTATAAGACACAATTTTTGTGGACGTGATTTCCCCGTGGAGGAGAACCACATAAGTCTTGTTGTTATGGTAATGTTTTACGAGAATGCATGTCTGTGTGTTGCTATCTATGTTTACATGAATGTTTCGTTATCTTTATGAATGAGTATGTAAAGTAAGTCATTGAAGCTTCCTTAGAAGTTAGACTCATGCATTGTCGGAGGAGTCTGCAGGAACAATATTGCCGCAGCTCTTAAGGAGTGTGTTATTGCACTGTGGTGTGAGAGCAGAGACGATATATCATGTAACGAATGAAGCGGTAAACGCCTCGTGCACAGGTGTAGAGATACCGCGCAGCTAGGATAAGGTGAGTAAGCTCCAGCGCTGTTGCACTGTATGATCTGTGAAAGAATCAGACGCTTTGTTTAGAATTGACTGCGTAAGAAGGGAAGAGAGAGAACTGTGGACTCCACACCACCTCGGTTAAGGAAACCTGATTCCTTAACCCCCCCATAGCCACTTCAGTTGAGACCTCGGGCTGCTGCGCAGCCCGTTGCCAAAAGGGCCAGTGCGCCAAGGGGTGTTTGTTGCTGCGCCTCCTGAAAACCTAGGCCTGTCCAAAAGCAGCCAACACCAACCCTCCTTGTCAACCTGCCAAGGAAACCAAAAACCTGGAGACTACATTCGATGGAGAGAGACATGATGTTGAAGAGTTCTCCACATATCTATCGACAGATCTTTCATGTACTCAAGCAATTGAAAATTTAGAAGAAGAGGGTCTGCATGGCATGAGGAAGGAAGGTGAGTATTAGGATTACATAGAAAGATGGTTCCAAGTGGTAATGAGGCCACAATACCATTCCTGCATTTGAAACCTTCTGTTGCAAGAACAAGTAAGTCGGTTGATTCTCCACACCCAGGTAATCACTGCTTTAAATTTTTCATATGTGGACATAGGTATGTTTTTTATTTTGCTTCACACATGGTTACATTGGAAAAGTTCTTACATTTGAATAATGATTTTTTCTTTTCTTTTAGATATCATAGGATAGTATGTATATAAATAAAAAGTTGAATGTGGTTAGCTAGCTTTAGATATTCATACAACTTCACTTTCTGTTTTCCTTTAAAATAAAATAACTAAGAATAAGATCATGTTAATGACTGAACCAAAGCAATCTTACATCATACATGCATACTTCTTATTATACCAGTTACTCAAATACCTACTTTAATTGTTATGATCTCTACAAAACTCAATCTTACACCTATGGACGACTAGTTCATCTTGGATTCATTATCAAAACTTGTCTCAACACCTTTAAAAGGTAGCCTAAAAGTGGGTGATATTTTCTATTTTGTGGGGAACATTACTGACCTTTTATGAAGATCAAGATAGACTATGAAGTCAAAGAACAACTTTAAGTTATTATCTTTTGACATGATTTGTAATTTAGGCCATTATAAATAAAGTTACTCATAAGGTTTGTGCTAAAAATTTGAATTATGTGTTTAACAGGCTTAGCACACTCTAGTGCCAACTGGCTTCCTTACTAAAAATATCATTATAAGAAGTAAGCCTGCCGGGGTACTGAACAGGCTCACTGGCAGTGGGTCCATGCTAAGTAAAATCTTAAACAAGGAAGCTCGGTAAATTCAAGTAAACCCGTTGGGGTACTAAACAGGCTCACTGGCAGCAAGGCTATGCTTGCATGGTACCAAGATAAACCCGTCGGGGTACTGAATAGGCCTGCTGGTAGCGGCTCAATATCGGGTAAAAGAGGTTTGGTTAATGCATTTCTATTCACATAACTCATAATAAAAAAACCTGAGTATACAAACATATGTTTAGGCCGATTATTGTTAAATTTTCAGAATTTACTTCAATCTGATCTAGGATCTTAACTGAGAGAACAACATGTACAGCATATCTATAGCATATCAATCATGGACACAATAATGCAAGCACACAAGAGACACAAATTTTACTTGGGGAAAACCATAAAGGTGAAAAACCCCAATAACTTCCTTAGAGATAGATAGAGCAATGATACAACTAGAATACAAGAGATAGTCTTCTCCTAGCAGCAAAGCCTCCTCCTCCACAAGTGCGCCACTCTCCCAAGTGCGAGTGAGAGAATAGAATGTGTAAAATGAGAGATACACACTCTCTATTTATACACTAACTTGACTTGACCTTTACTCAACTAGTTCGGCCTCAACTTAACCACTTAACATAATGCTGACTGGGCCGACCCCCACTAGGGTGGTCTAATAACCCTTTGACCCACATGGCCGACCCCCAATAGGGTGGTCTAATGACCCTTTGACCCACATGACTTATACAGGGTCGACCCCAACAAGGTGGCCTAATAACCCATCATGTATAATTTACGACACTTACAATATAAATGACGACACTTTCGTATAGAGGAATAATAACATCTCTATAGGAATACAATATACATATATGTGAAATACATTCCGAAGTTACATATACATCAGCAATTATTTATACTGTCATTAGATAATGGTTGTAAGTTGGATTTGAACCCTATCATCTAATTCAAACAAATACCTATGATATGATTATCCTAGAAATGGGACCCATAATTATAGTAGATCTCACAAACTTTACGGTGAACCTTATCTATATTCTTTGGATGACAAGAGATCTTTACAATGAGTCATGGACGACTAGTTTTTCCTATGGCATTTTCCCCATCTCTTACACTATTATTATTTATGTGGTCTTCATGAGCATAAACTGATGAATTTGCATGTATTGAAGAATCTGACTTAGTATGATATTGTTTTGGTCATATCATGAATACATCTTTTTCTAAAAAAGTTCAAGTTTTTAGAATGATGATGTTTTTTCTAGGATTTCCTGCTGATTGATGTTGATCTAGAATATTTACTTAAGAAGCATACAACCTAATATTAATTTATTAATGGCCCGAGGACGTGCCATACCTTCGATTTGGGGGAGGATTCAACATTATTTCTATTTTTTTTGTTTTTGTTTACTAGGATTCAGAAATGCTTCTATTTTTTTGTTTACTTATAATACAATTAAAATTCTTATACAATAATTTTTTGTTTCAGGACTAATGCAAGTAACATAAGAAAAAAAAAGAAAAAACTATTCTGATCCATGTTGAACAAAGAAGAGCGACTAAAAATTTCAGAAAAGCAGGTTTACATCATCCTTTTGTGTGCTGGCAACCTCAGAATTTTTTTGCATAATCAGCAGTAATTAGATCTAACAAGCACATTTTGTATAGACAAATGGTTTGTATGAAGGGTCAAATGAAGCAAATGAATGATGGTCCAAATGAAACCATAGCTTATAACATCATGATTAAGTGTGCTAAGATATTTAATTCTTTTTCATTCTATTGATAAATCTAATTGACTAACCATATCAGGGATTAATCAAATATCATCTCTGCACACGATCTCATTCCTTTAATTCATCTCGACTTCACCAAATGAATCAATTAATCATGCATTACTGTGATTTTCAGAATTAATATCTGGTTATCATATGGTTTTAACTTTTCATTAAGTTATATGCAAAAAATCAACATGCGAACCGTCATTTTATTAATCAAAGACCACCATGATTTTGAATGTACTATGTTATAATCCTATGATGAAAATTTTCTTTCAACCTGTCCAAAGTTTACTTCGGACATGGTTGACTATTTCACAAACCATATGAATTCATTAATGCACACATCCTTATTATGGTACACATTTCAAAAATTCTGAATAATGGCGTGATCGTTTAAATGTGCCAAATTTTCGTCTCATGATTTTTCACACATTCAATTGGACCATGTTTTAAAACTGACCCCTGCTTGATCCTCACCATCACTCTGCTCGCTCTCATCCTTTCCGAGTCTATCCAGCCGCATCCACTTCTTCCTTATTTATTTTTCTCTTTGCTCAGTGGGACCTAACATATCTTCGGTTTGGGGGAGTGTTGACGTCCATTTTTTACACCATTTTTTATCATTCAATGTACTCGAAATGGTATTATTTCTATCATTTTTGCTATAGTAAGTTGTTTTATTTACCTTTCAGCCCTTCAAATAGTCCAGGTATGCACATATTTACTTACTATGCAATTCTTGTTTATATTTCGCTATATTATGATTTATTTGCGTTAAAATGATATTTTCTGGGCATAATTGGCGTTTACATTTCAATTGATAGGTTGCATTTCTTGAATGACCCTTCATTCAGATCACGTGCTTATGTTGCCAAGTTCAAACGTGTGCAACTCATTATTTAGCCTTCCGTTCAGCCCACGAAATCAACGGTTGGCTTACCTCTGACTGTTAAATGCAAAAAGGGGCACGTGGGTTCTGTTTGCCATGCAATGGGCATGGTTAATGAGCCATGGTTCTAGAAGATCCTCTCCTATACTCGCTAAACATGATAACGTATCCCATGTATTCATCAACACGCCAAGCCCCAATTTGTTTGCGCATTCAGCCGAGGATCAAGAATGCACGTTCTTGACTGCTCACGCTATTGTTCTAGAAGAAGACCAGCTTGTTCACGCTCAGTTTTCCAACGTAACTCCTGTGCCCACATTGACGCTCCAACACGTGCTTCTACCCACATTTTGAGGAAACGAATGCTCAGCTATTCATGTTGGGTAGGATTGACGCCGAGAAGCTGGGTCGACATTCCCTGCACTGTTACGCATCATTTAAATCAGCAATTACAGTGGGAAATCTATCTCCCATACTGCTTGTTTTCCCCCAAAAATGAAACAAATGAGACAAAAATTATTCCAGGGTCCCATTGCTTGTATTGCACCCCAACAATCAAGAGTGCTCTCTAACCCATACCATCAGATAAGAGGATTCTTGGATCCCATTTTCTTTTATGCATTCTTCAAACATCATGAGTACAAAATATATATCATAAAAGTACATAACAACATAATGAAAATGTACATCAAGGAGATACTTCATCAAAGAGTCATGAAAGTGCTTATACTTCCAAGCAAGTAGACCACCATTTTCCAGGTGCATACAATCTTCAAGTGTCCAATAAAATCTACCCCAATGACATAGGTGAGGATCCCATGTCCAATAATGTTGCTCCAAAAAGATGTGATATGCATCAAAATAGTCAGCCATGTATTCTTTCATCCAAGAAGTGAATGAAGAATCTCCACTAAAATCTGAACCGAATAATGAGCAGAAAAAACAAGGAGACTTCAAAGGACTCAAAGAAGTCACACCCATACATCCATTAATGTGAGAATCATAAAGACATAACAAAGTATGTGACTTCCAACAAAAATATTCTTCAAGCATAAATCTATTCACCCTAGTTTTGGATGAAGTTCCTCCAACATCAAATGAACCAAGTGTTGAGCGAGAAAAACCATGAGTCTTCAAGTGACTCGAATGCATATCATAAGTGCGTCCATGTAGATGTGCATCATCATAAAGTAACAAAGGATGCTACTGCAAATGTGAATAAGAATGTGCTCCAACCATATCATCATAAAAAGTAAATCTAGGAGTTCCATACTCCTCATGTGGCACCATAAAAACAAAACCCTTTCACCCACACTTCATTGAGACTAATGCTGCAAAACATGGAATTGTAGGATGTGGGAGAATGAACTAACTCACCCAAATGATCAAAAAGTGCAGAAGTTTCATCATGGGAAGGATCCATATGGGTAGTATCATGCAGGTCCTTCAAAGGTGTGAAACCTTTGTCATAGGTTGGTTCCAATGTAGATGAATCTCGCTCTTCTTTAAAAATTTCATAACCTTCATCAAGAGACAATTCAAGTTCCTCTTCCAACACATCAAGTGTTTGGATCTTGAAATGATCTTCAATATTTTCAATAGAATCTTCTTCATGCTCATGTGATGTCTCTTCATATTTTTCAGATTCACTTGGGAGTGACTTTCGATCCTCTTCATGTACACTTCTTCTACTTCACCTATTTCAGAACTAGGTGGTTCGTGGGTCTCTTCCTTTTTCTCCTTCAAGCAAATTGATGCATCTTTCCCCTTGGTTTTCTTAAAATCAATAATTTTTCTCGCAAGTTCAATAGCCAAAAATTCAAATCCTTCCTTAAGTTTCTTGTTAATATATTAAATGATTGTTTTCATAATTTTTATATGCTCCTCACCATCATATGAGGTTCCCTTTTCATCCCTAGTCACAGTTTCCTCAAAAAAATTTCTCTTCTTCTCCTACTTTTTTTTCCCTCTTCAACAAAAGCACTTTTGGTTTCAATATCTAATGGTGGTACCTGAATTATTTTCATCATGAATATCAAACCATATTCGGTGCCAAGATTGTGCTCTGATACCACTGTAATGTCCCTTGTTAGGAATTTTATTAAAATGGCAATTTTTCAATTTTTTCCCTAGTTAGACCTTTGACTAGTTTTGAGCTCTAGGTCCCCAAATTGCTCCAATTGCTCCCAAATATTATGAGAAGGTATATGGATGATGTTAGAACATAAATATGTGTTTTAGGGATGCTTTTGTACCTTTAAAATAATTCTACAAATTCTGACCAATGTAGGGAACTTTACTAGTAATTTCCCTTTGACTAGTATTGGTCTCTAGGTCTCAAATTGACTCCAAATTCCTTCAAATATTCAAGGAAGGTGTATGAATGATATTAGGAATTAAATATGATGTTCAGGGATGCAATATGGAAACCAAATAAACCTCTTCAAACTCTCTTAAGATTCTGGACCCAGTATGCAATTTTACTAGTAATTTTGGGGTTCAAATCCACCTGGGGTAAGTACTGAAAATGGCTTCCGAAATACCTCCAAACCCACTCAAATTTATGAACAGAGGTAGGGTATGTATCAAGGATTTTATTAAGGTCCCAAATGCACCATTCATTAGGTATTAATTCTATTCCAAACCTCTCCCAAACAACAACAAAAATGACTAGTTCGACCCTTGGGGAAATGACACCAAATCTTCTCCAAATGTAAATAAACTGAGTAAAATGACTTCAAATGCTTGAGAACTGAACATGAAACTTGTATAATACATCAATAAAATTCCATTAATAAATAAACCATCATTATTTTACTTATCCATTCGAATCCATCAAAATTATATTGGTTCACAACAAGGTAGTGGGGAAATGGCACTGTTCTTTCATTAAAAATGAGATTTATACATTTCTACTTGGAATTTAGACCTAAAAATGTCTGGAGATGAATAAAAGAGTATTTAATTCATATTACAAAAGAAATGGGGCATTAGAAGCCCCCCCAAAGAGTACAATAGCTCACCAAAAACGCCCTCCCTCAAGGATCAAGAATATGCCACCAAAACTGGAAATGGTTGAAGGAGTGAGCTGCAATAAAAGAAACCATGAGCTGCCCTATAGCTTACACCCACAAATAAAGACTCAATTAAAGCTCCAAATGAAATTTTTGAATGTCTTTTCCAATTACAAACTTGGATGGGAATCTTTCACCCTCGAAATTGGCTAAGGTAAGAAACTGGTCATCCACTAGCTCTCCCTATACACAAATGCAATTGAAAATTCTACAAATGATCAAAAGATGGTTTCATTCTTTGTTCTTGACATTTATAAATTTTTAATTTCCTCCATGGGTCGAATTCCTTCCAAGAGACTCATGCCAACTCAAGTTGGGAAGAGTTTCCAAGGAATGCCACTTGTACAACAATTCCTAGTCTCCCACTTCCACCAAATCACATGTGGAAGCATATTAGATACCCTAACACCCTTGAGGGCCTCTTGGGGTCTATTTTTATCCCTGACATGTCATATATGTCATTTTTCAGCCTTCAAGTCTGATTTGTGTCATAGGTGTCATAGCATCTTCATCATTGTTGTCATAGAGCTAGGGAATCTAGCCCAAGTGTCTCACTAGCTCCAAATTGCCTCTTCCTCTTCCATGGGAGTTACTCTTACTCTATATTTCGACCTCATTAACTAATGCCAAGTATTATTGTCCTTATAACTCATCCCAAGAACATTAGTCTTCCCATGGATTCGAAATTGCAAGAAGAGGATGCCGTGTGGCACATAAATTCTAGCTTGTGTGGGTCCCACTTCTTCCATGTGTTTTCATGATCAAATGCCACTTTTATTTTCACTTGTATATATTTAATTATCTCCTTTATTAAATATTTATGCCATCCTAATGTTCCAACATCATTTATTATCCCCATTATTCCAAATCCCAAAGCTTCCACCCCAAACCTAGGAAACTAGTAATTTTCCTCCTTCGCAATTATTTGACCTTTAGCATCAATTTGACAAACTCTAATGAATATGGCCAATTTGCTTAGGCCATTGTGACCCAATGCCAAATTTGCGAGATGAAAAATCACCATCTTTTTAGGTCTCAAACTCTTTAATCAGTTACATTTAGCAGTTACATGAACTAACCTTCGAATGACTAAAGACTAGTTAATCAAAAATAACTTCTAACAACTAGGACACAAATGAAATGTAACAATACTTGGACAGCTATGCAATTAGATGGAATTTATATTTGCTTTGCAGCTTTTGCTAACATAGCTATTCCCTCCAATGCTTGAGATCTCTTTTCATGTCTAGCCTGCTCTGTCTCTAAGCTTTGAACCTTATTTGATAGCACTACCAAGGAAATAATGTTTCCCTGATAGGAGCGTGAGGTGTACAACCAAAAGGTGATAGTACTGGATGTGATATTGATGGACTGTGGGGGGGATACAAAGGTCGTAGAGTGGTGGGGGGGACTCAAACTTACTTTGTTCAGAGTATGATGGTAAGGTTGACTTGGAAACATATGAAACTAAATTCAGGGAAGGGGATCATAGGCTAAGGGACAAGGGATTGTGACTGCAATGGGGGAGACTCAAAGGGGAACTAGTGAGTTATCTCAGGAGACTCGAAGGGTAACACATCACAGAATACTCTAAACAAAGGAGACCATACTAGGTAGGCTGCCATAATATTGGGACTAGATATGATCTGTCATGGCATCGAGAGGCACCGTTGGGGCCTTCTTAGTGGTTTACGGAGCTTGAAGAAAAGATAGAAGTGTGCTCAAAATGGTACTGTTGTGTGGATTGTACGAGCCCAGGATAGTTCATGCTCATGAGTGCTTTCAATTTTAAGGAGTCTAAAAGCAATAAGAAGACTCTAAAATGGTGGAAAGGTACCATCGTGTGGATTTATATGATCCTAGGATGGTGAATGCTCGTGGTTGCTTTCAATTTTAGAGAGCTGGAAGCGATAAGAAGACTCCAAAGGGGTTCTTTTTTGTGTGTTAGTCTCCAAGGCCCGAAAAAGCATAAATGTATGCAATGAAGAACTCTTCTAGCCGATGTGACTAGAGTATTCCTTTTTCATAAGTAGTCTACCAGGTCTGGAAAAGGGTTAAACTTATACCAGATAGACGCCCTTTCAGATACTTTTAGTGAGCATGAAAGGAAGCACGATTGCTTGATGATATTTTTATTCTTTTAGGAGTCATAAAAGAGCTTAACATAAACTCCCTAAGTGCCTTTTTCATAAATGAATTGCTCGGTTCGAAAAAGGGATAAAAGTATACCGAACAAATGTAATGGCCAAGCAAGGAGGAAGTGTTCAATCAAGGGACATATGTGAGAACCAAGATGGAAGGTAAGGGGGGAACAATGATTGGGCCTCCTTGCGGGTTGATGAATGGTGGAAACATAGCACAAGAAATGCAGTATGGATGGAGTGGAGGGCTTGTGGATGGGCTGCGATGCAAAAAATGTCAAAAAATGATGGTGGCCAATGTGGCATGCAAATCGAGGCGGCGAGGGGCATGGAAAAAATGCCCCCAAAAAATTTAGTGAGAGTGAGAAATGATCTGAATCATAATCATGAGATCTGAAATCTTAATCCAGCGGTGCAAACGGTGCGATAAATGGAGGTCATATGACTCCAGAATGGGAAAAACATGAATTGGGACAAAATGGCTAGAAATAACAAAGGGACCCTCATGCCACATGTCATTTTCACTATGCAAATTGGGAGAAGTGTGGAGGGTCCCAGAAAAGGAAATTCAAATTTATCTCAATCCGACTGATGGAATCCAGTTCTGCGACTTACAGGTAAGTCTCACAGTGTTTTTTGAAGTTTTTGAATCATTTTGAGGGGCGTTTGGGGCTTTGGGAGGCGTGCCAAGCTGTGCTTGGGAAACAACGCCGAAGCATGTATTTTGATGGAAATCCTGAGCTTTAGAGAGCGGGTTTTGGCCATACAGCTGCACTTTGAAGCACGGATGTGGGTCCCACAAGCATGACCGAGGGGCGTGCTTGTGAGGCAGAAATGCGCGCTTTGGAATGTGCATTTCAGCCTAAGTTGGGTTTTTTTTTTGATATGGAGCTGATGGGATTTTTTGTTTTTGTTGAGAGGATGCTGAGAGTGAGTTGGAGAGAGCATGATCTCGGGAACTTATTGGAGGCGATCTAGGATGATGAGGATGTTCAAGATAGCTTGGCCTGTTGTGGACTACTGAATTTTGCAAATGTGCCCCTGATGTGCACAGCTAAGTTGTTATTGAACAAGTTGGCAGAGTTTTGGGATGCTGGTTCAGAGGCATTTCTTATATAGGTGGAGCGGTTAGAGATAAGACTTGTAGATGTGTACTTCCAGACTGGCTTACCACGGTTGGGGATGATTATGGATACCCTCCCAAGGAGGCCAATAGATGTGTCCATGGAGGACATACTGGAGAGACATTGTTATGGCACAGCGTTTGTGCATGACAATGCTATTTTTATTTGTGACATAGAGAGTCTGGAGACTCGAGCTATCATGGTGTTGGTGGTGCACATACTGGGATTGTTATACCTCTATGTTTCACAGTGTCGCATCTCTATCACAAAACGAGTTGACGACACTTTCCCTATTGTTTTAAGCCATCCAGAAGAGGCAGATGATGAGTCAACTTTGAAGGTGAATCTACCCTGACAAGTTTTGACCCACCTAAGACTTTATCTACACACACTACCGCACCTTGCTCATTTATCAAAATGCGGTACTAGGTACTACCGCGCTATGCTATTTCCTCAAAACGCGGCAGTACCGCATTCTGCAGAGACTGCAGAACGCGGTACTCTTTTAATAGCCTTTTTCCCTTGGCTTGTGGGATTTTGGATTTTCGAAGATAATGGAAGATTGAGGTCCCTGATTCGATCTCAACTCATTTCCTTCGATTAGAAACCCTGATCCACTTATCTCTCCTTAGATCCACCCATCTCTCTTGTTGGTTAACCTCACCATTCACTATAAAAGAGAGGCATTCCATTGGGAAGGGGGAGGAATCTTGAGAGTACCAAAATTATGGTCTTGCAGCATTGTGGAGATAGCTAGAGGAGAAGACACTTGGAGCTGGAGGATTGGCTTGGACATCAAGCACCTTTTGTAAGTATTCTTCAAGTTGTAATGGAATAACTTGTCTTGTTTTCCCAAATCATTTGTGTTAACTTTGTTTTAATGATATGATTTGTATCTTTCATAGATTTAGATTCTAACTTATGTTTCAGGTTTCTAGAGAATAGTGCATTCTTGTGTCTTGGTTCCATTTTGACAGGTTCATTTGTGAGGGCTTGGAGATTGGAGCAACTACAAGAACAAGCGTCTGGATAGAAGGTTAGTTAAATTTCTTCTACTCTTCCTAGCATTTTAATCTTGAGATATTTGTTATATCTAGGGATTCAAGGTAGCATTTGTTTTGACTTGTTTCTTGCTTTAAAGTTAATTTATTGTCTGCTTTAAAGTTAAGAGAGTTTTGGCTTATCCGTAGGACAAAATTCTACATAACAAGAATGGCGACTCCGCTGGTTTTGATTACTGCTTGATTGATTCAATTCACAGTCATTTATCTTTGCATTGTGAGTTTTGGTTGCACTTCAAACCAGTTTGAATCTTGGTCCTTTTTGACCTTTATTCACCCCTCCTCGCGGTATCTATCTCCCTGTTTGATCACTGAGTCCCCTGGGTTAGCAACAACCCTGAAAAATTCATTTCATTTTCTCAAGTTGCACTTTATCCATACCTTGCCACATTACCGCGCCCTCTGAACTGACTCCAGCGCGGCAGTACCGCCTCCTCTGCCTTAATACTAGAACGATACTATCACAGTGCCGCGCTCCAGTCAGACCATCACCCGCGGTAGTGTCTGCAAGCTTTTAAATTTTTTATCCTTGCTTGGTTTCCACAGTCTCTCTCTGCCTTAGATAGTGTTTACTGTTGCCTGTTAGCATCCTGGTCAATTTCCAGTCTGCATGGTGTGCTTATTACCCAGTTTGTGAGCTTGATTGTTGATTGAATTAGTGGCACTTTTGACATATGGGTCATTTTTCCAGTTTGATTGCATTGAATTGATTTTTTCACCACAACCAACTCAACACCACTGTTCTCTATTACTGAATACTATAGCTTTTACAGTCATATTGTCATTATCATTTTCAGTAAATTAAAAAGATCATTAGTTGAGAGCAATTTTGTTGTTTAAATTGAAAAAAGTCTAGTGGTATTTTGCATAGGGAAATGAACCATTGATTTTGCCACAGAAATTCTCATTGTAGAAGCATTGTAGATTGTAGAATCAGTGCATTGAAAAGAGTGTTTACTTCAGTTTGGCTTTGTTTATAAATCGAAAAGGAAAAATCTCTTGCTTTGATAGTTGCTTGTGAAAAATTTCATGCATACTTGATCGAAGAACCTCTATCTTTACCCTAGCTAGATTTCATCGAAGACAAAGGCTTATTTGTGATTCATTCTCATTTGCATGGTTTGAATCGTCATAACACCATCAAGTTTCACGTCCACTACCCGATTGAGTAAGACAGCCACTAAAATTGATCACCCTAATTAAACCAACTTTAACCTCACTTGAGGAAATCAAAAGAATTTGGTAGTTAGGTAGGACACCGGGGATAGGCATCAAAATAATTCCCCCTTGTCGCTTTCATCTAAGACATAGTCGTTGTCTTTAGGGAACTAAAATCCTCTAGTACTTATTGACACGGTCACAGCCAGTTTGTGGAGGGGCCTCCTGACTGTTTCCAACTTTCAGGGGTTAAACATCCGCGAGATTGAGAACCAGACAGACTCTGTGGAATACCGCACTCCACTTAGCCCTAAGGCAACATCGATCGCTGTCTTCTTCGGAAGGCTGAAGTGCCCAAAACCTTTTCCGACGTGTCATGAACGAGGTGTCTTAGTATCTATTCTACTAGGGCTCTTTTACCCAGGATCCCTTTCGGTAGAGGGATATCCTTCTTATATCGGTCTCTCATGTTGTATTGTTCGACTTGGATTTCATCACCTTGCGAAGGATACAGCCTGTTGAGGTCTCCAGCTCTTAGTTAGGAGTTTGCTTGCTATCTCATATTTGTAGAGGGTCATTTTTTCTTTATAGGGACTGCTTGTTGGCATTCTGGCCATTTTTGTTGATCAGCTGGCTTATTGAGACACCGGTCTCAGTATAGATTTTAGAGCTTGCTTTTTGGCCTGTGAGCCTTGCTTTTTCTAGCTCCTCTTCTGCACACTCGGTTGCATTAGAGTTTTTGAGTTCTTTGTTTACGATACTGCCCCCGATTTTCATTTTCCTGTCATCATGTCAGATCTACCACGAAGATCACAAAGACAACAGGGCCAAAGCCCTCCACCACCACCACCGCCACGGACTACTGGTCCACCTGCATCACGCATTCCTGCTCCTCCTGGCTGCGGTGCTGGTCGAGGGAACATTCCACCGCCGATACGTACAACGGTTTCAGTTCCACCCGTAACTGCCACTCACAGCACAGTCTCAGAATCTAGTGCAGTGTCTGCAACCATTAGCATACCTGAGACCTCCACTGTCACTTCACCCACTGTCATTCCAGATTTATCTATCACAGTGGACACAGTTACCGCAACTGAACCTAGTACAACCCAAAGTACTAGACCCGAGGTTATCCTTCTACCGGATGTCAACACTTCCCGTCCATCAGACACTTTTCACAATGATACAGACGAATCTGTTGGCACCATAGAAGGGTCCGACCAGGACATACCTGGCTTGATTTCAGTCCCAGGCGGGTACGTTGAAATTGTTGAAGATACTCGACTTCCTGACACACCTTTTGAACCTGATCATGGTTTCATCACTTCCCAGGAGGATCTTCCGCCTGTTATCACTACGTCACCCAGTGTTCATCCTCAGGAGACAAGTTCTTCTAGCAACGTACCTCGCACTATATCTCTACCCAACCTCCCTCCGGGACATGAAATCATGGCTTCAATCCAGTCTAGTATGGTTAGCCTAGCGAACTCTCCGTTAGCATCGGCACGGTTTAGACACAGCATAGAGCAAATGCTCTCGTCAGTCTCTCGATATCCCCCTGACACTTGTCCTTCTGACTATAGGGATCCCAACATCCCGTCTATCACGGAATTTCGACACTCCTTTGCATACGGCGCAGGACCTTCGGATGTTACCATACCTAGGTTCCTGCCAGATCCCCAAAACCTTTTCTAGGACATGAACTCGGGCCTAGTTTTCGAGGGTCCTCCTACCATTGAACATGTCATGGATGATGCTAATACCCCTAGGCTAAATTCCCCACATTTGCTGTCATCACCTATATTTGGTGCACATTCTATGAGGGATAACCCAGTTTTTTCCCCGTCCTCACCTGTTCGATATGGACGACCCCCTCCGCAAATAGGTACTTTTGGTGCCATTGGCCAATCCACGTTATCATATTTGACCAGCGGCGGAAGAACGCTTAGTCACACTGCTGGATCTTCCGGTTGGACCAGAGGATCACCCTCAACCACCATTTACACTATCTCAGGAGGTGGACAACCGACTACAGTGGTCCCCAACTCTAACTATCAAATTCCCCCTGGTGGGCCATCAACCCAACCAGTTGGTGGACAACCTTTTGTTGGGAACCCTGTTCCGAGTCAACAACCTCCAACTGGTAGGCCATCAACCCAACCAGTTGGAGGACAACCTTTTGCTGGGAACCTAGTTCCCAGTCAACAGCCTCCTCATATAGGGCCACCCAACCTAACTGCTGGCGGACAACCTATTGGCTCGTTCCAACAAGCTTCCCAACCAACAGCGTCTACTCAGTTCGGTATGTACAATCCACCTGGCAGTGGGCAACCTTATTCCGGTGTTCCAACCGGGCCTTACTCTCAACAACCCCTGTCAGGCATGCTTCCTTCATGGGATACTCAAATCCCACAGAGTGGGGGGTACTCACTTTTTAGAAACTGGAACCAAGCTGGGGGGCAATCTCAGATTCCCCCCAACTTGAATTCTGGCTTCCCTTACCCTTCAGCTGCTACAACTCCATGGAACCCATCACTCCAATTCCCACTCGCTCCTCAAGCAGGAACGAGCCTTCCATGGACACCACCGTCGCAGCCACCCCCCAACCCTACTATGGGAAACCCTCCACTTACACAGTATAGTGGTAACATCCCTGGAACACAACAATTCCAAGGAACTTTTCCCCAACAAGGAACAGCAACCATTTCTGGGTTCCAGCAACCCCAAGGTACTATACCCACTCAGCAGAACACTCACCAACCGGTTGCTTACAATCAACCGGTTAACCAGATGGCTTACCATCCACAGGATTTCCAGCAGTATCCCCCGAGAAACACATATGGGTATAACATGCACCAGCATGCTATGCAGGGACCTCCAGGTTTCTCTGCACCACATGGTTATTACTCATTCCCGCAGACCAACCGTCAACTTCCCTTTTTGGCCACACTTGATCTACCTGATTTGTCGAGGCTTATCAATGATCCTATATGGCATGAACCTCACTGGCCACCTATTCTAGCCAAACTACCATCGGACATTCCCAAGTTCGATGCCAAGCCCGGGGAAGACCCCAAGAACCACGTGATGACCTTCCATCTTTGGTGTTCATCCAACTCCTTGATGGATGATTCCATCCGACTTCGGCTCTTCCAACGCACGCTCACCGGAACGACAAAAAAATGGTATATCGAGCTGCCACAACACTCTTTTCGTGATTTCAACACTTTGGCTATGCAGTTTCTGACACATTTCCAGCTCCCCATCCGGTATGAGACTGGAACAGAACTGCTAACTTCACTATGTCAAACCACTTCTACACATATTTCGGATCACATCCACGAGTGGCGAAGACACCGTAGGCTAATAAAGGCACCTATTCCAGATCAGCTACTTGCTAATTGGTTCACAAAATCCTTTTTTCCTCCCATAGCCAGAGATATCGCTATGCGTGGACCGGTTACAGAAGAACAAGCCATCTCGGCAGCACAATACATGGATTTGGTATATACTCAATTCGGTACTTTACATGAACTTCTTCCACATGCCTCCCGCGTTCACACTGATCCAACAAAGCCTACTACTGAACCACCCATTGATGGTATTGTTGGTTTAGTCAAGGCTCATCCTACTACCAACTCGACGGGACAACAAGCTTCTACTTCCCCCGCTTTTACCCAAGCCGCTTCAAAAGCTTCCACCTCTCCTGCTGTCTCCTCCGAAGTGAATGCAGTTCAATCTACATCACAACCATCCGGAGGGAAGAAGAAAATCAATCGTGGCAAAACCAAAAAGAACCAGCAGGAGAACCCCAAGCCACAACCTACCCAGAATGACCAGAAAACACGTCGGAAAGCTATGTTTCCCTGCTTGATTTGTCAATATGATCATTATACGCGTGACTGTCCTTACAAGGACGAGGTCAACAAGTTCGTTAAAGGATCCTCTCACCCGGCAGTGCTAACTGACCCTTTCCCCCAACAGCAATAGCAAATGGTTGCCCAGGAATCCCCACAAGGGGGCAACCCGACCAATCCCACCCGCGGAGAGACGTCCACAAACCGCGAAATCCTAATGACAAGTAATGAGGAGATTAATATCACCACTCGTTCAAAGACTTATGACAACCCTCCAAGTTCAAACAAACAATCGGAGATAGCCAAAGGAAAATCTCCTGTTGAAGATCCGATTCCTATTCCCCCCCCTAACGGTCATCTCCATATCGAGAGACCGCTAATGGACACGGTGCTACGCCCACCCAAGGGCACCATACGAAAGGCGACATTTAATCCGAATGCGCGAGCTGCCCAAAACTACAACATTATTGAGGATTTGGCTCAAGCCCCTTGCGCCATGTCGACTCTCGAGGTTCTCCAACACTGCCCCACGCAGCGTAGAACCCTACTTTCAGCACTGGGGGCAATGGACCCGGATACTTCAAACTCCATCATGTTTAACTTGGAGCACGCTAAACCTAGGCTTTCTCACCAGTTAGCCTTCCAGGTGCATACAAAAATCCGTGGAAATGTCATCCACCGCACTGTATTAGATGAGGGTGCTTCCACGTCGATTATGTCTTTGAACTGCTGGAGAGCCTTAGGCTCACCCGAGGTCACAACTTCTCCCACTACTCTTAGGGCGTTTGATGGACATGGTTTTCAACCATATGGACTCATTCCCTCAATCGGTGTTGAAATGGGGGGCAAAACAGTATCCGTACACATCGAAGTCGTATATGCACCTTTGGATTACAATCTCCTACTTGGTCGGAACTGGTTCTATGCCATGACCGCCATAGCATCTACAGTCTTCCGGATTGTACAATTTCCTCATGAAGGGAAAATTGTCACCATTGATCAACTGGATTACTGTATCCCAGACTCCCATCCGAACTCCACCAATACCGTCCCCTTATTGGATCAACCTCGGTACCGGTTCCAAGACATAGGTGTTGGTCTCATGAAGGATTCATCCCTCATTGGAGTTTTTCCAGAGCTGGGAACCCATCTTCAACCAGTCAACATGATTTCATCACATGTCACCCCTCCCGATGATTCATGGGTGATTTTGAGTCCCACTCAGATTCAAGGCTATGGCAATTCCATGCCTTTGAACAGAAACCTTGCAGCATATCACGCGATCCAAACAGCCACAGATTGGGTCGACTGTTCTACCGATCAGGGGGAAAGATGGTGCTGGTGGAGCAGGTCCTGGTGGGTACCTATTATGGTTGGGGCCAGATGTATCTATTGGTTGTTTGATGTGAGATAAACAAGGTGGGTCATATAGCAGGGGATTTCTATTTTCCCTCGTTCCTGTGTTACTTTTTCTTTGAGCGGGTGCCGATGTTGCGACCACATATAGCGATGTGTGACGGAGGGTCTATGGAGCCGCAGATGCGGTGATAGGGGGAGATGATGACTAGTGGGGGTGGAGGGATAGTGGGGTGGTTCTTTACTGAGGAGTTGTTCACTCAGTGGATGTAGCTCTCAGTGGCGATCAAGGATTATCCTTACTACAGGATGGACTACAGAGGGGATCCAGAGCTACCAAGACCGCCTGGTCATGCATGGGGACCAAATGGTATGTATTTGTTTTGGTTAGAGTATGATGTTGTATCTAATCGATAGCATATATGATAGCTAGAGGATTTTATGAGACTAATGATATGTTGTTGCTGGTGTAGATGTGGGACTAGAGCCTTCGAGAGGATATCAGGCATGGAGGGGTCATCTAGAGGGAGTATACTCTCCTGGGCGTGGACAGGGTCGACGACGGAGTACTTTGAATACATTGGAGACTTCGCGGGTCAGGATTGACCGTCTTATGAATGGGGTGGTGGAGGATGGCTTGCAACATTTAGATCAGGACTTGATCGACGTTTTCTATGACGCTCCACGGGAGTGGAGGCATACTATGAGGTGTATTGCGATGGCGGCTGAGGAAATGAGAGCCATGGTGTGGGGAGATTCCCCCTACTATGGTCAGGGGGATGAGGAGAGAGAGTCCGATGAGGAGGAATAGGAAGAGGCAGATGAACAAGAGGAGGAGGAGGGTGATGAGGACAAAGATGATGATGACGGAGATGAATCTGATTGACCAGGAAGTTGGTGGAATGATCCATGTGGATATCGGTGGCGGCCCACCTCTTCCTACTAGCTCAAAATAGTCTTCTGGCAATTTTGGCAAATTACTATTTTTAGCAGTTTTTCAGGCCCTAAACTTTCGGAGCCTTTTTGGGGCCCTAAATGACCTTTTTTGATGATTTGGGGAGCTGAATGCATGCAAAAGGTAACCATTTGGCCTTAGTCAAAAGTTGTAAATCTTGGATAGACCTTTCCAACGGGCTACCAAGTGCCCCAAACGGAGATCGTATGCAAAAGTTATGACCCCGGGAAGTTGACTGTTCAACAAAACACCTTGGGGCCGCAAACTTTATGACGGTTCATCTTCTAGGGTTAGGTTTTTGGATGTTTGGGATTCTCTCCCTCATGCTTATGATAAATAGGACCTTTTGGCCTCTCTTTGTATTCATCTTGGCACAAATGAGCATAGCGGCCACATCTCTTCTCAGAGATAGCTACCACCATTCTAGCTATTGTATTTTATAGTCTGTTCTATTTCTGCTATTTAATAGAATATGTGTTTACTGTATCACTGTGTTATTTGCAATATATCTCTGTATATGATTCTGTAAATGCTCTTTTGTTTCATTCCCACATAAATCTGGATCAGTGGTATCAGAGCAGTTTTCTCTTTGTTTGTTTCTTGGTACATGCCCTTGACGAGGTCAGGATACAGAGAGTTGGGTCTCGAACTAGTTTCACTTGGGGAAGACCACTCTCGCCGCCCCAAATGGCCTCCCATGGTGGAAGAAAAGAGAGATGACGAAGCAGTAGATCCTATCAAACTGTTGCTCGAGGAATCCCTCGCACGACAGAGGAACGAGATGATGGATAAGTTCACCGAGATCCTTCGACGCATGCCAACAGCGGCAAATGCACCCTCAACGAGCAGCCATTTCGGAGATATGACTCCCTTCAAGGTACAAGTTAATTTTGATATTCCGTTATTTGAAGGCCATATTGATGCCGATGCCCTAGATAAATGGTTGAATCTACTAGAAGGGTATTTCTCTGTCCACAAATTTTTCGACAGGGAAAAGATCATCTTTGCACTCCTTAAGGCCGTCCCCCATGTCAAAAATTGGTAGGAAACGTATTGTGAGCAAAACTCATCAGACGAGTCTGGATTGTTTGAATATTCCAATCCCACTTGGGCCTCTTTTATAGATGCCGTCAAGGAACAATATTACCCTATTGGAAACTATGATGACCAGTACACAAAATGGACCATTCTACATCAAGAGAGGGACCAAACGGTGTCAGAGTACACCAACAAATTTCATACCTTACGCATAAATCTAGGTATCAAGGACTCCGAGTGACACCTAGTACTGAAATATCGTAGTGGCCTAAACCGTTACATACGAATAGAGATGGATTTCCTGGGAATCTCTTCACTTGGATTTGCCTATCGATATGCTGTCAAAATTGAGCAGAAATTTTAACAAAAAAACAAGCGTGACTTCGGACCTGTGCAGAAGCAGGGCAAGGGAAACTCTGGCTCATAGAACACGGGGTAGGGACAGGACAACCAGTCCCAACCACAAGCGAAGAAGGGTAATGAAAAGGAAAAGAAGGACACCGGGAAGTGGTGTGAGTTCCACAAAAGCCCCTGGCACAACACTGATGAATGTCGCTCAAAACAGTCATTGGTGGCTAAGATCAAAGTGTCAGAATCAGATCCCAGTTCCGATTTTGACTCAGAACCTAATTTCACAGCCGTGAGAAAAGGGAAGCGGATCATTGATGCAGAACCCAGTGCCGTTGTTGCCACTACGCAGATTCAACCAGAGGAACCTGACGAGTCAGAGGCAGAGGAGCACCTTTTCCACTCACAGATGTGGGTAAAGGGAATTCCCCTACACTTTGTTGTGGACAGCGGTAGCCAGAAGAACCTGATATCAGCAGAAGTCATCAAGAGATTGGAGCTACCAATAACACCACACCCACAACCATACACCATTGGATGGCTAAGCCAAGGACGAGGGATCTGTGTCAGTCACCAATGTCGCCTACCATATGGCATCAAGCCCTTGAAAGATGAGGTATTGTGTGATGTGGCCCCACTTGAAGTATGTGATGTTCTTTTAGGACAGCCATATATGTGGAAGCATCATGCTGTATATGAATCACGGCCTCACAGTGTCATTGTCACTTTGGGAGGACAACTCTATCGGATACTAGAGAGAGTTGCATCTACCCCAATCAAGCAAGGCAGGAAGATAATCTCCCACACTGGGAAATTTTATCTATTCGCAATTGCCACTGAAGGAGAACATCATATCACAGAGACATCCAAAACCTCTGCCCATTATCTCTCTACTCAGCAAAAACAAGAAAAATAGAAGTTCAGTATAGCATTGCCTATTCGAGTACCTTTCCAGTGCAAGGCCATGCATTCAAGGTGCTCCCCCAAAAAGAAACCATCCACACCAGTGCAGACCAAGGATACCACAACAACCAAAACTGTTGAACAGCTCCAGCGCAGCCAACAACAATAATTACAACCCTATAAAGATTTCAAAGAAAGGAAACCTTTTCGCTTCAGCAAATGCCCCACTAGGAGCTCAACTCAACACACATTTCGACATATGATAAGGGATTTAACGCAATGGATACCATTGCTTCCTAAGGAGAGAGGATTGATCCAGGTGGATATTGGTGGCGGCCCACCTCTTCCTACTAGCTCAAAACAGTCTTCTGGCAATTTTGACAAATTACTATTTTTAGCAATTTTTCGGGTCCTAAACTTCCGGAGCCGTTTTGATGCCCTTAACGACCTTTTTTGGTGATTTGTGGGGCCAAATGATATTCTTTAACATGTATTTGGCCCCAGTCGAAATTTTTAAATCTTGAATAGACCTTTCCAACGGGCTACCGAGCGCCCCAAATAGAGATCGTATGCAAAAGTTATGACCCCGGGAAGTTGACTGTTCAACTAACCACCTTGGGGCCGCAAACTTTATGACAGTTCATCTTCTAGGGTTAGGTTTTTGGATGTTTGAGATTCTCTCCCTCATGCTTATGATAAATAGGCCCTTTCAGCCTCTCTTTGTATTCATCTTGGCACAAATGAGCATAGCGGCCACATCTCTTCTCAGAGATAGCTACCACCATTCTAGCTATTGTATTTTACAATCTGTTCTATTTCTACTATTTAATAGAATATGTGTTTACTGTATCACTGTGTTATTTGCAATATATCTCTATATATGATTATGTAAATTTTCTTTTGTTTTGTTCCCACATAAATCTGGATCATGGAACTTCCCCCATGCGATGAGCATGGGGAATTTTTGTATTCAACTATATTATATGAAGAGGACATTGTTGGGGATCCTCTATGTATGTATGTGTATTTGGTTCTATGGGCACTATGACATTTCTACGATGATATATATATATATATGTGTGTGTGTGTGTGGATGCAGTTTATTATGATGATGGTTGTCTTTTTTTTTTATGATTTTATATGCCTATATGATGTTTATATGCATGTGAATGGTATGATGATGCACTGATATGGTTTAATCCCTACATGTTGTGATTTATGTGCCAGTCTAGAATATTGTTAGCCATTTGATCTGCAACACTATTTTGATTTCTTGGGACATGAGTGAATGAAATGGACTCAAACTGTCTGATCATTTGTTTAGTGTGCAGGAAATTTCTAAAAAGGAAAGGATCCCTTACCTGATAAAAGTTGTTGATTTGGGCGACAAGAAGCTGGGAGTCAAGGAACACATGAATGTGACTTATGCCCATCTGGAGAGTAGCAGTCAAGAGACTGGTCACAACATTGTACTCATCTTGGTTATTGGTAGTAGCACCTATGCACACTCCGTCGAGGTGGATCAACTCGTGTGAGGGGGAATATAATACCCAAGCTGCGTAGGCGAGGTTTGAAGACCAGCGACTTGCGCCATCGGTGAAATCGACATAGTATGGTGGAACAAGATCCATCTGTGGGCATGCATGGAAGAAAAGTGTAAGGTTCTAGATGCAAAAAGTGAAAAGAAAGGAATGAAATTGTACAACATGGACTAATGGGTCCAAAAAGTGCTAAGGGTAAAAGCGTTTGAGATACAACCCATTTTGGGGGTTGCGCAAGGGGTTTCCTTCACAATCAGTGAGGATGTATGCCCCGTTCCCTAGGAAGGTGTGGATAACATATGGGCCTTGCCACATGAATTCAAACTTTCCTTTACCGGTCTTTTCATGGGTTTGGTCATAAACAAGTACTATATCTCCTTCTTAGAAGGTACGAGGGTGGACATGCTTATCATAACAAGATTTGGAATGGATTTTCACGGCCTCAATGGTTTGTAGGGTTGTTCGGCGATCTTCATTGGCTTGTTCCAAGAGAATTAAGCATTGCTTAAGTGGTGAGGTGTCTGGGAGAAGTTCAATAGCAATATGTAACGCTGGAATCTGACACTTGATGGGAAGAACAAACTTGACACCATGGACCAAATGAAAAGGGGTGAAACCCATAGCCATCTTAGTGGAAGTATGGTAATACCAAAGTGCGGGGAAGAGCATATGGTGCCAGTTGGAATTATGTTGGTCAATGGTGCATTGAAGGATGGTTTTCAGAATTTTATTAATAGCCTCAAGTTGGCCATTCCCTTGGGGGTAATAGGAGGAGGCATATTGGTGTTCAAATTTGAGAAAAGTTGACAACTCCTTTCAAACAGAGTCCTCAAAATGTTTTCCATGGTCGGATATGAGTTTCTTGGGGACCTCGAACCGAGTGATGACATGGTTAAAAAATAAGCGGGCTGCAGTCTCAACTTTGCAATTAAACTTAGGCATGGCCTCAACCCATTTGGTGAAATAGTCAACAGCCACAATGATGTATTTATGGCCATTCGCCGAGGGGGGATTACACTCCACGAAATAAATGGCCCACTTATAGAAGGGGCCCACCGTGATAATTGGATGGAGAGGAGCGAGAGGGGTCCTTGCCTTGGGGGAAAAGAGATGGCAATTTTCGCAATGTTTTACTGCTGTAATGCAATCAGTAAAAAGGGTGGGAAAAAAATATCCAGCGCAGATAACCTTTTGAGCAGTGGCCATTCCGGAGAAATGGCCACCATAGGATCCACTACGACAATCGTTTAGGAATTGTTCAGCCTCGTCGCGTGTGAGGAAATGATGTAAAATGGTGTCGACACCGCACCTATAAAGGACATCTCCAGGGAGGAGATAACACGAGGCATGATGGAATATGCAACGATGCTCATCGCGGCCCATATTGGATCGGAACTTATGTGTGCGTAGGTACACTAGGATGTCGCCATACTAGGGGTCATCCGACAAAATGATAAACAAGTGGCCGTCAGGTAAGCTGGGAGTGATTGGTGTTGACATAGATGATGATGGTAAGTCCGTCATGAGCTGTGCCAATGCAAGGGATTTGGTGCTCTTGGGAGTAGTAAATGTTAGGTCGTATTCTTGAAGTATGATGACCCATTTTGCCATGCGGCCTTGAAGAAGGTGGTGACTCAAGAGATAGACCATTGGGTTGGAGTCTGCCACAACTGTAGTTCGACTTAAAAGGATACAGTGATGAACCTTTTGGACTAAGAATATGACGGTAAGGGCCATCTTATCCTCATGGGGGTAACGTAGTTGTGGGCCGGATAAGGTGTGCCTCACATAATAAATGACGTGTTGTTGTCGTGCACTATCTTCTTGAACCAACACCCCCAAAAAGGCATAGTCAGATGCCAAAATGTAAAGGCTAAAATCCTTTGAGAAATCAGGAGGTGAAATCAACGGGGCAGCAGTCAAGGCTTGTTTGAGGGATTCAAAGGCCGCTTGTGCTTGTTTGTCCCAAATTAAAGGAGAGTGGGTGCAAAATAAGTGAAGGAAACCATGAAATTTCGTAGCATAGTCCGGAATGAAGCGACCGAGCAAGTTGGCTTTCCCTTGAAGGCTTTGTAATTGGCGTAATGTATGTGGGGATGGGAGGTCCATGATGGCTTGAAATTTCAAACGATCTATGACAATTTCTTTTTGGGAAACGATGAAACCTAACAACCAGCATGTAGGGCACACTTGAGGGGGTTCAGGCGGATTCGATGCTTGCGATAATGCATAAAAACTTATCGGAGTTTGTTCAGATGGTTTGACCATTTCTTAGATCGAGCCATGAGGTTGTCTAGGTAGACGAGGATGATATGGGTCAAATCGTGAAAACAAAATGTCATGGCCCACTGAAATGTGGCACCAACTTTTTTAATACTGAAAGGCATGATGCGATAGGAAAAGGTTCCCCATGGAGTAGTGAAAGCAGTCTTCTAATGGTCTTCATTGCGAATGTGGATTTTATTAAACCCAAAGAAACCGTCCATGAAGGAAAAAATCTCATGTCCTGCACATGCATCAATAAGTTGGTCAATGAAAGGCATGGGGAAGTTGTCCTTGGGACAAGCTCGGTTCAAATCGAGAAAATTAGTACAGATGTGGATGGTGCCTTTTTGTTTTTAACTAGCACATGATTGGAAACCCAGGTGGTGTAAGCGATGGGATAAATGAACCCGGATTTATGTAGTTTCTCAATATCATTTTTTAGTATGGGGAGTTTGGATGGGTGAATGGGTCATTGCTTTTGGCGAACGGGTGGGACATCTGGCCAAGTATCAATATGGTGTTCAACAATGACGGGGTCAAGACCAAGCATCTCGGTATAATACCAAGCAAAAACATCATGAAACTCTTGGAAGAGATTCTTATAGGCATACATTTCGTATTCATAACAGGAAGCGCCTAATGTAATGATTTCAGGTGCATCGGGTGGGATGGAAATATCAACCTATATGGTAGGTGAAATGTTGGCCATGTTACCTTCCTTGAAGGCATCGGGGGTTGGGATGGGGTTCTTAAAGTAGTCCACCTTATCTGGGAGGAAGTCCTTTGACTTGACTGAAAGTTGGTTAGCCTCGGTAGTGGTAGACTCTGCAGGAATGAAATATGATCGATGATGCATATCATCCCAATGGTAGTCAGGTGTAGTTAGCGCTTCGAGGATTTCTTCGTCGCTACGAAAGCACTGTGTGTTCAAATCAGTAGAGGGGAAGCTATATTATGGGGACGAAATGGGTTCACCGCCTATGGAAATCATGTAAATGGTGTTAATTTCTCTCGAGGGGGAGGATTCAGGGGGATGAATCTCCTCTATAGTGGTCATGGATGACTCTAAACAAGATTGATTCAACTCATGGAGGACCAATCTGTACTCGGAAAGATCCAGGAAATGATGTGAATAATGACCGTAGACTCCGCATATGGCGCAAGAGTGGTTGGTGAGTAGCAATTCGTTGCGTGGTTTAGGGGTGGTATCCAATTCGAAGACTGGAATATTGGGATCATCATCCAACGTTTTCATGTGTTGTTGAAGGTTTGGAAATTGTGTATAGTTATAGGTAGCATGGCCCAAGTTGTCACATAAAGAGTGTTTCAGAGGTGCACAGAATGGAGGGGAAGGTTTCACGGTCTTCGTTGTCTGTGGGGTAGTATAAATTTGCGGGCCTCTACCCCCAATGTTCTTAGGTGATGGAGGGGCAGAGTGGACTGTGGATGTGCTCGCCACACCAGGAGGTGGGTGGTTAGCAGTGTTAATTGGTTGGACTAGTTGGAGAATGACGTTCGGTGTCGGGGGAGGATTGGGAGCAGGTAAGTACCACACTGGTAGTCCTAGTGTTAACTTAGGAAGATTCAGCGTAGCCATAAATGGTTCACTTACTACTCCCGTTAGTGGAAACAAGAACGAGATAGTGTGTATTGGTGTAGCTCCACATGACTAGGGATGGATGGTGGTTGCAGTAGCAAAGGTGGTTGTGAGTTAGGCACTGTTTGTTTGGATGAAATGGTGCACAGATAAGATATCTCCACTACCGGTGGAGGGGGTGGGACACCCCAAAAATTAGAGATCATGGGAGTATGTGAGTAAATTCCAGGCCCACTGGTGGAAATCAAAGAGGTGGGTGCACCAAGAACATGTTGTTCAACCACGAGGAGAACGTTTTCTAGTGCAACAGGAGCATTCGAGTCATAATACGTAAGTTGGTAGATCTTAACAACCCGTCCCTTGTGGGGGAACATCATAATGCGGAAGACTGATGAAGGAACAACCTTCATGGTGTACATGTAACTGCATCCAAGCATGAGGTTATAATCAAGCTATGCGTTGATGACCTCAATGTCGATAAAGATAGTTTTACTAGCTAGTTGGATTGGAACGTTGGCCAAGAGGCCTTGGGGTTGAGCTGAATGACTATCGTAAGATCTCAAGGAAGTCGTGGATGGCTGTAGAGTAGGGGATCCGAATTTCTGCCACACGAATGTAGAAATAACGCATGTAGAGGCACCCTCATTGATGGATAACAAGATTTCGGATTGACACAAAAACTTGAAATACTAATGTGGAAGGCATGCATGTTTCAGATTGGCCTAAATCGAATGCCATCATCTATGAGTTGGAAGGGTCTATTGCACCTATGGTGGATAACAATGTTTTACGCTGTGCAAGACAGTTTTTCAAAATTTTGAGGGCTGACATAGCAGCATGGGATTGAGATATTATAATTGGGGGTAGCTCATGCATTGGGGTTGTTATTTATGTGACACAAAGGGAAGTGGGGAGATTTGGGGGCCCCATTGCATGGTGTTGCGGGTATGTGTAACGATTGATAACTGGGAAGAGAATTAGTAGCCTTGTCGGCGGGAATGGTTTCGGTTGTGAAACCATATTGATTTCGGCGTGTTTGAAGGTTGACGTCAGCCGATGACATCATAAGAAGGTTATGGGTACCTGAATCAATGGGTTGACCAACAAGTGCAACATAAGTGATTTTTTGTTGTGGTACTGTAGCCCCTTGAGGGGGAACCAACTGTTGGGTGTTTACTACTCCTTGTGTGGTTAAGGGATTATGTAACACCATGGGCTATGCATTTGGTTGCGGAGGGTGGGGGTGCGGGCGGAGCAGCATGTCCTTGGTGTTGAGTATGATCATTCCAAATTTGGAAAGCTTGCTCTAAGTGGGGACAATTGTGCATATAGTTGTCGTATACCCTGTAGATAGAAAATGGGTGGTTCGTACGTAGGTTGGGGTTTTTTCCTTGATGAGGTGGTCGATCAGGGTTTTGATTAGTTGGGGTGACATCGTTATTGTTTGTGGGATTGGGTTGTTGGCCACCGCAATCTGGAGGTTGGTTGTTCCCTCGGTTACGTGCTCTTACCCGATTTTGCTGGCCTTGATGGTTTCTTTGGGAAGGCTGGTTTTTTTGTTCGTTCTGTTGGGCATAAAATTTCCCTTGAGGAGTAGGAGGATTCTTTGGTTGAGCAGGTGCTGGTGCGGCCTGCGATGGATAGTAAGCTTGAGGGAATTGAGGTTGGGCGGGTACTACCTGTGGGGGATAGTAAGCTAGAGGGGATTTAGGCTGTGTTGGTGTAGGTGCAACCTGTTGATGGTAATAGGCAGGAGGTGCAGTGGGAGGAGTGTATGCTGGAAGTGTTTGACCGTAGAAATGAGTTGGAAATAAAGGTCCATGGACATGAGGGGCTTGGGCTAGGGGAGCATACGAAGATGTTTATCCTGAATGTGCGGTGGCACGCGAAAGGTCAGAACCACTCATAGTGAAATTGGGTGTAGGATTATAAGATGAGCGACTAGCAGGAGGCATAGCAGTATAAGGCTGACTATGAGAGGCAACATGTCCAATAATGCCATCGGCAGCATGAGATACCACCGGGGCGTCTTTCCGAGAGGAATCACTGCGGGGAGAATTAGGTAAAATTGAATATAAATATCCTGACTGAGCATAGATAAGGTCAAATTGCTGGGATTTTAGAATAGCTTCTTCTTCAGATTGGGGTCGTTCAGATGCCACATCCTTGGCAATAACAAGTATAAGAGATTTCAAAAACCAATCTAGGAAGATGCGGTCATCTAACCTGATCTTGCATAAACTTAGACATTTATGCCACTCATGAATATGGTCAGTGATGTGGGTAGTGGTGTTCCGTCGGCAAGATAGTAGGATCTCTACACCAAATTCATAACAGACTGGTAACTAAAAGAACTACATGAACGTCGAAGCAAGGGATGTGAAAGTGGAATGTGTCCCATGAGGTTGTTCGATGTACCACTTAGCTTCAAAGCCAGTGAGGGTCCATTGTAAAAGGTAGAGGCATATGGAGTCATCCACTATGGAGTTGGAGGAACACCACAAGTGGAAGGACATGATGTGGTTTTGGGGGTCCTCTCCCTCCTTCCCTCCAAATTTTGGGATGTCCAAAGGGATTTTGGTAGGAATGGGAGGCCATGTGGGTTCATGTCGGATAGGGTCATTGGTCAATCTGGTAGATCAAGGAGGTTGAGGCTAGCTGTTTGTGCTAGAAATTGTCCCTAGACTACAAAGGGTACAAGCTAGTACAATCGCAAGAAAAGTTAAAGGAAAATGAATTTGTTTTTATCGTTTTATTTTGAAGGTTTCATTCACAAGAAAGGAGTAATTGATAACCAAACATATACAACACTAAATCATGATGAACTAATATATAAAGATATAAAACACATAGATAAACCATAAGCATCCATTAAACAAGAAACTAGTTCTGTCCACAGATTCATAAGCATTCACATGAATAATACCTTAATCAAGAAATGAAATCACAAATAAGGTGGTCAAACAGGGTATAAACATAACCAGGAAAAGTGTCAATAAGTGGCTTATATAATGTATTTAGATCAATGTTCAGTCTTCAAAAAGAACTTACATGAGAGTGTACAACATAAGTCTGAGTGTAACATAGTATCCTTAGCCCTAATGCCTTTCTTCTGAAAAAGAAACCAACCCCTCTAGTGTATTGGTTTCCCTATATTATAATTACAAAATCAATTAGTTTCATAATGTAATGTCCCTTGTTAGGAATTTTATTAAAATGACAAATTTTCACTTTTTTCCCTAGTTAGACCTTTGACTAGTTTTGAGCTCTAGGTCCCCAAATTGCTCCAATTGCTCCCAAATATTCTGAAAAGGTATATGGATGATGTTAGAACATAAATATGTGTTTCAGGGATTATTTTGGACCTTTAAAATACTTCTTCAAATTCTCTTTCAATTCTGGCCAATGTAGGGAACTTTACTAGTAATTTCCCTTTGACTAGTATTGGTCTCTAGGTCTCAAATTGACTCCAAATGCCTTCAAATATTCAAGTAAGGTGTATTAATGATATTAGGACTTCAATATTATGTTCAAGTATTATATATGGCCACCAAAATACCTCTACAAACTCTCTTAAGATTCTGGACCAAGTATGCAATTTTACTAGTAATTTTGGGGTTCAAATCTCCCTTGGGGTAAGTATTGAAAATGGCTTCCCAAATGCCTCCAAACCCACTCAAATTTCTGAATAGAGGTCTGGGATGTCTCAAGGATGTTATTAAGGTCCCAAATGCATCATTCATTAGTTATTAAGTCTGTTCCAAACCTCTCCCAAACAACAACAAAAATCACTAGTTCGACCCTTGGGGAAATGGCACCAAATCTTCTGCAAATGTAAATAAACTAAGTAAAATGACTTCAAATGCTTGAGAAATGAACATGAAACTTGTATACTACATCAATAAAATTCCATTCATCAATAAACCATCAGTACTTTACTTATCCATTCGAATCCATCAACATTACATTGGTTCACAACAAGGTACTGGGGAAATGGCACTATTCTTTCATTAAAAATGAGATTTATACATTTCTACTTGAAATTTAGACCTGAAAATTTCTGGATATGAAGAAAAAAGTATGTAATTCATATTACAAAATAAATTGGGCATTAGAATCTACCCCAAAGAGTACAATATCTCACCAAAAATGCCCTCCCTCAAGGATCAAGAATATGCCACCAAAACTGGAAATGGTTGAAGGAGTGAGTTGAAATAGAAGAAACCATGAGATTCCATGTACCTTACACCTGCAAATAAAGACTCCATTAAAGCTCCAAATTAAAGGTCTGAATGTCCTTTCCAATTACCAACTTGGATGGGAATCTTTCACCGTCGAAATTGGCTAAGGCAAGAAACTAGTCATCCACTAGCTCTCCCTCTACACAAATGCAATTGCAAATTCTACAAATGACCAAAATTTGGTTTCATTCTTTGTTCTTGACATTTATAAATTTTTAATTTCCTCCGTGGGTCAAATTCCTTCCAAGAGACTCATACCAACTCAAGTTGGGAAGAGATTCCAAAGAACGCCACTTGTACAACAATTCCTAGTCTCCCACTTCCACCAAGTCACATGTGGAAGGATATTAGATTCCCTAACAACCTTGATCTCCCTCTTGGAGTCTATTTTTAGCCCTGACATGTCATATATGTCATATGTCAGCCTTCAGGTCTGATTTGTATCATAGGTGTCATAGCATCTTCATCAATGTTGTCATAGAGCTAGGGAATCTAGCCCAAGTCTCTCACTAGCTCCAAATTGCCTCTTCCTCTTCCATGGGAGTTACTCTTCCTCTATATTTAGACCTCATTGACTCATTCCAAGTATTATTAACCTTATAACTCATCCCAAGAACATTAGGCTTCCCATGGATTCAAAATTGAAAGAAGAGGATGCCATGTGGCACAGAAATTCTAGCTTGTGTGGGTCCCACTTCCTCCACATGTCTTCATGATCAAATGCCACTTTGATTTTCACTTGTATATATTTATTTATCTCCTTTATTAAATATTTATGCCATCCTAATGTTCAAACATCATTTATTATCCCCATTATTCCAAATCCCAAAGCTTCCACCCCAAACCTGGGAAACTAGTAATTTTCCTCCTTGGCAATTATTTGACCTTTAGCATCAATTTGACAAACTCTAATGAATATGGCCAATTTGATTAGTATATTGTGACCCAATTCCAAATTTGGTACATGACAAATCCTACCTTCCCAATATTGCTTGTCCTCAATCAATTTCAAACATGGGTGTTGAAGAACTTGCTTTCTGTATAATTCATTGAAGTTGTCATTGAATTGCCAAACCTTGAGTCTTTGAGTTTCCATGAAGATTTTAGAGAGGAACCACCTTGCTTGCTGCTGAACTAATCTGAGAAAAATTACTTTATTAAGTGGGAAATCCATCTCCCATACTGCTTGTTTCCCCCCAAAAATGAAACCAATGAGACAAAAATTATTCCAGGGTCCCATTGCTTGTATTGCACCCCAACAATCAAGAGTGCTCTCCAACCCATACCATCAGAGAAGAGGATTCCTGGATCCCATTTTCTTGTATGCATTCTTCAAACATCATGAGTACAAAATATATATCATCAAAGTACATAACAACATAATGAAAATGTACATCAAGGAGATGCTTCATCAAAGAGTCATGAAAGTGCTTATACCTCCAAGCAAGTAGACCACCATTTTCCAGGTGCATACAATCTTCAAGTGTCCAATAAAATATGCTCCAATGACATAGGTGAGGATTCCATTTCTAATAATGCTGCTCCAAAAGGATGTGATATGCATCAAAATAGTCAGCTATGTATTCTTTCATCCAAGAAGTGAATGAAGAATCTCCACTAAAATCTGAACCGAATAATGAGCAGAAAAAACAAGGAGACTTCAAAGGACTCAAAGAAGTCTCACCCATACATCCATTAATGTGAGAATCATAAAGACATAACAAAGTATGTGTCTTCCAACAAAATATTCTTCAAGCATAAATCTATTCACCCTGGTTTTGGATGAAGTTCCTCCAACATCAAATGAACCAAGTGCTGAGTGAGAAAAAGCATGGGTCTTCAAGTTACTCGAATGCATATCATAGGTGCGTCCATGTAGATGTGCATCATCATAAAGTAACAAAGGATGCTACTGCAAATGTGAATAAGAATGTGCTTCAACCAGGTCATCATAAAATGTAAATCTAGGAGTTCCATACTCCTCATGTGGCACCATAAAAAAAACCCTTTCACCCATACTTCATTGAGACTAATGTTGCAAAATATGGAATTGTAGGATGTAGGAGAATGAACTAACTCACCCAAATGATCAAAAAGTGAAGAATTTTCATCATGGGAAGGATCCATATGGGTAGTATCATGCAGCTCCTTCAAAGGGGTGAAACCTTTGTCATAGTTTGGTTCCAATGTAGATGAATCTTGCTCTTCTTTAAAAATTTCATAACCTTCATCAAGAGACTATTGAAGTTCCTCTTCCACCACATCAAGTCTTTGGATCTCGAAATGATCTTCAATATTTTCAATAAAATATTTTTCATGCTCATGTGATGTCTCTCCATCTTTTTCAGAGTCACTTGGGAGTGAATTTCGATTCTCTTCATGTATCGCTTCTTCCACTTCACCTATTTCAGAACTAGGTGGTTCATGGGTCTCCTCCTTTTTCTCCTTCAAGCAATCTGATGCGTCTTTCTCCTTGGTTTTCTTAAAATCAATAATTTTTCTTGCAAGTTTGATAGCCAACAATTCGAATCCTTCCTTAATTTTCTTGGTAATATCTTCAACGATTGTTTTCATAATTTTTATATGTTCCTCACCATCATATGAGGTTCCCAGTTTCCTCAAAAAATTTGCTCTTCTTCTCCTACTTTTGTTTCCCTCTTCAACAAAAGCACTTTTGGTTTCAATATCTAATGGTGGTACCTGAATTATTTTCCTCATGATTATCAGACCACATTAGGTGCCAAGATCATGCTTTGATACCACTGTAATGTCTCTTGTTAGGAATTTTATTAAAATGGCAATTTTTAACTTTTTCCCTAGTTAGACCTTTGACTAGTTTTGAGTTCTAGGTCCCCAAATTGCTCCAATTGCTCCCAAATATTCTGAGAAGGTATATGGATGATTTTAGAAAATAAACATGTGTTTCAGAGATTCTTTTTTACCATTAAAATACTTCTACAAATTCTCTTTCAATTCTGGCCAATGTAGGGAACTTTACTAGTAATTTCTCTTTGACTAGTATTGGTCTCTAGATCTCAAATTGACTCTAAATGCCTTCAAATATTCAAGAAAGGTGTATTAATGATATTAGGAATTGAATATGATGTTCAGGGATGCAATATGGCCACCAAAATACCTATGCAAACTCTCTTAAGATTCTGGACCAAGTATGCAATTTTACTAGTAATTTTGGGGTTCAAATCCCCTTGGGGTAAGTACTGAAAATGGCTTCCCAAATGCCTCCAAACCCACTCAAATTTATGAACAGAGGTAGGATATGTATCAAGAATTTTATTAAGGTCCCAAATGCACCATTCATTAGTTATTAATTCTATTCCAAACCTCTCCCATACAACAACAAAAATGACTAGTTCAACCCTTGGGGAAATGACACCAAATCTTCTCCAAATGTAAATAAACTGAGTAAAATGACTTCAAATGCTTGAGAACTGAACATGAAACTTGTATAATACATGAATAAAATTCCATTCATAAATAAACCATCAGTATTTTACTTATCCATTCGAATCCATCAACATTACATTGGTTCACAACAAGGTAGTGGAGAAATGGCATTGTTCTTTCATTAAAAATGAGATTTATACATTTCTAATTGGAATTTAGACCTGAAAATTTTTGGAGATGAATAAAAGAGTATTTAATTCATATTTCAAAATAAATTAGGCATTAGAATCCTCCCAAAGAGTACAATAGCTCACCAAAAACGCCCTCCCTCAAGGATCAAGAATATGCCACCAAAACTGGAAATGGTTGAAGGAGTGAGCTACAATAGAAGAAACCATGAGCTTACCTGTAGCTTACACCTGCAAATAAAGACTCCATTAAACCTCCAAATGAAATTTATGAATGTCCTTTCCAATTACAAATTTGGATGGGAATCTTTCACCCTCGAAATTGGCTAAGGCAAGAAACTAGTCATCCACTAGCTCTCCCTATACACAAATGCAATTGCAAATTATACAAATGATTCAAAGACGGTTTCATTCCTTGTTATTGACATTTATAAATTTCTAATGTCCTCCATGGGTCGAATTCCTTCCAAGATACTCATGCCAACTCAAGTTGGGAAGAGATTCCAAAGAACGCCACTTGTACAACAATTCCTAGTCTCCCACTTCCATGAAATCACATGTGGAAGCATATTAGCTACCCTAACACCCTTGAGTGCCCTCTTGGAGTCTATTTTTATCTATAACATGTCATATATGTCATATGTCAGCCTTCAGGTCTGATTTGTGTCATAGGTGTCATAGCCTCTTTATCATTGTTGTCATAGAGCTAGGGAATCTAGCTCAAGTGTCTCACTAGCTCCAAATTGCCTCTTCCTCTTCCATGGGAGTTACTTTTCCTATATATTTCGACCTCATTAAATCATTCCAAGTATTATTTACCTTATAACTCATCCCAAGAACATTAGGATTCCCATGGATTTGAAATTGCAAGAAGAGGATGCCATGTGGCACATAAATTCTAGCTTGTGTGGGTCCCACTTCCTCCGTGTGTCTTCATAATAAAATGACACTTTGATTTTCACTTGTATATATTTATTTATCTCCTTTATTAAATATTTATGCCATACTAATGTTCAAACATCATTTATTATCCCCATTATTCCAAATCCCAAAGCTTCCACCCCAAACCTAGGAAACTAGTAATTTTCCTCCTTGGCAATTATTTGACCTTTAGCATCAATTTGACAAACTTTAATTAACATGGCCAATTTGCTTAGGCCATTATGACCCAATGCCAAATTTGGGACATGACACATAACCATCTCTTTAGGTCTCAAACTCTTTAATCAGTTACATTTAGCAGTTACATGAACTAACCTTCGAATGACTAAAGACTAGTTAATCAAAAGTAACTTCTAACAACTAGGACACAAATGAAATGTAACAATACTTGGACAACTGTGCAATTAGATGGCATTTATATTTGCTTTGTAGCTTATTCTAACATAGCTATTCCCTCCAATGCATGAGATCTCTTTTCATGTCAAACCTGCTCTGTCTCCATGCTTTGAACCTTATTTGATAGCACATTATTTTGTTTGTTCAAATCCTGGATCTGCTTAGTTAATTCCTCAGCTTCTGTCTCTGCATGTCCTTTTCTTCTTAAAGCTTCCTTTACTACTGCAATCAACTCTTGATAATGGGAATTTACATCTTCTAGGTCTTCTCTTAGTCTTTTATTTGTAGTCATGAGTCTTTCATTTGATTCATTCAGGAAATTTACTTGTGTCTTATGTTGTTGTACTATCTTCTTTATATTTTCTATCTCCGAGTCCATCTAAAAATCTCCATGCAATGCTGAATCCTGATTTGATAGCAATGGAATATCCAATTTTTTGAAAATAAAGTCTTCTTCGTGCCTATTCCTTGCTGATGCATCTGAAAATTAAGCCATTGAAGTCATTCCCTGTTCAACACTAGGAATAATTTCCTGTTCTACAATCTCATCACATTCTTTAATTGGGTCAGGTATCATTTCATGATCCTTCCCTGTGCTTGTCTGAACTTGCTTTGACTTTAACTCTTCTTTATTATCTCCATCTTCTTCACTTGAAGAATATTGAATGATGGCGACCTTCTCCTTCTCTAGCTTAGGATTTAAAATCCTCCTCATATCCAGTCTAAGTTTATTTGTAGCTCTAGTCTTAGGTCTCCATTTAGGTTTTTTGAGCTCTGCCAGAGATTTCACATCGGCACTAAAATCTAAAATATGGATGATCTTCTCCTTGGTATTAACAATAGGAGAATTTAGGGCTGAGCTCTCTTCTTTATAAATATAACTTTGCTTTACCTCTACTAAACTTACAGCTTCTTCCTAATTTGAACCAGTTATATTTTCCATTATATTATCTTTAAGAATGCATTCATGCTCATCTCTAGTCATGTTTTACTGCTTTGCACCATCAGGGTTTATAAAATCTTCCTGTATATTATCCTTTTGAAAATTATCTTGTACTATGTCTTCAGATGCATCCCTTCTAAATTTTTTAACAAAACTAGATTGTTTATTGGGCAGAGGTTTCTTTCCATGCTCGCCTTGCTCAATTACAAACCCTGACCAACACAAAAATGGTCCCAACTTCGATTATTTTTCTACAAGACTATCAAAACAATCAATTTGATCAAGCCATGATGAAACAATGACTGGTTTGTGTGATCAGTGTGACCGTTAACCTTGGCTGACAACTTTTGAAGACTTCTAAGTAGGAAAAATGGTAAATTCATCTTGGATTGTTGATTTAAGTGTAGCAAAAACCTGATATGGTATTTAAACACTGATGTAAACCTTCGTTCACATGTAAGATAGCTCTGCACAATTCCAATAACCTCCCATTCTGCTTTGAAGTTGTTTAAATGAACCCCTTTGCTCCAGTCAAGGGATTGACAACCTGGTAACAGAAACGTGCTTGGGTCAAAGTCAAAAGGGGTTTTCTTACACCATGATTCTCCCTCCACGGGCACACCAGTAGCTTCAGCAATTAAACCTTCTGTTAGTTCAAAATTCAAAGTATTGAAGCTTACAGTGATATTGGTAAAGATTTTGAGCGAAGGCATGAGTAACATCAACATTGAAACCTATAATTCTCTCAAAGAAATCAAACTAGTTGACTGCCTTAAACAACGCTGCACATTCAGGAAAATTTGTGGCCCAACTAGTGTCTCTTGGCTCAAAATGACTCAACTTACCACTCTTTCCCATAACTTCTGCAGTTATTCACTGACAAGCTTCTTTGAAGTAAACAAAATAAACAACCTTGACAAATCTCAGAATACGTGGCCTCTAGTATTAGAACTCATGGCTTCTCCTATCTTGAACTCCTTCGGTGATGAATCATCATGGGATTTGACAAATGTTATGGTATAGGGAATAACTGCCTCGAGGTTTTTGAACATCATAACATGTAATGTGCTAGCACTTGCCATGAATCAACCATGATCCTCCATTATTTCAGATTCCAACAGTGCCTTAATGTATACAATTTAATTACCACGCTGCGGGAATGTCTCCATATGAAAATTTTGCAAACAAGCTCAACATAGAGGTTAAATTTTCAACATAGGAGTTAGGGGAAATATTAATAAGTATTTTGAAGACCCATTAAAGGAATAAAACACTTAATAAGCCACTATGTATAACCTAAGATAAAGGTAAAATAAAATAAAATAAAGTAATACTCATAACATAGAAAATGGAAAGAAAATCAAAACCATTCAAAAAAAAAGAAAAAGAAAAGTAATAAGGAATGAAAAATTAAGAAAAAATCAAATAGGGACTAGGTACAATTCCAGTCTTAACACTAGCCATGAATGGAAAACTAGTAGAAGGATGTGATATGATCACAGGGGTGTGTGTGCTAGTCGTAGCGACAATGGTGGGGCCACTACCCCTAATGTGGGGAGTAATGGTATGAGTCATAATGGGGATCATGGGACCTCCAGTCAAAGGTGGGGGAATTGTGTAGGAAGGGCCCATGCCCCCAAGTGTATTACTAGTCACCAACGAGACTGTAGTTGTAACATATCCACTAACCATAGGGATGGATGTAGTGATAGGAATGCTAGGTGTAGGTCCTAGAGATGGTACGACAGGGATTGATGCTGAAGTAGTAGCTGGGGTAGTGGTGGATCCACCACCAACAATCCCGCCGTAAAAGGGGTTGGAATTCATGTCATCCATGGGGCTAGACGGAGCTTTGTAAGTGGGTATCTTTGAATCAGAATCATAAGTAAAATAAGGTTCGTCTGGATATGTATCCGACAACGAAACGGTTCATCTATGACATGTGGTTCCAAGTGAAGCGTACTGTGGGGACTGGCCCCGTAGGCGCCGAGAGTGTCTCGGTGAATCAATGGTGATAGGCATAAAAAGTGCTAAATGGTTGTGGGAGAGAAAACACTCAAAACTCCAAGTGCAACTGTGTGTGCAAAAGGATAGCTCTCAAAAAACGCTGCTCTCAGGCCAAAAACAAGCTCATAACACTTGCTACAACAATTGTGCTACAAAAAGTGGAGCGACAATAAAAATGGTCAAAATACCAACAAGCAGAACTCCTAAAAATAGAAAGGTAGACTCACTAATCCAGTGGGGGTATAGGAGCAAGCAAACAACTATCTAACAAATATGAAAGCTCACACAAATCGTATCCCCAATAGGGTGATGAAATCCATAGTTAAGCGATATGAAATGGAGAACCAAATGACTAAGATATCCCTCTACCGAGAGGGACTCCGGGTAAAAGATCCCTAGAAGAATGGAAAATAAGATACCCCGTTCATGGTATGCTCAGAAAGGTGTTCCGTAGCTTTAGTTTTTTGGCCGTTGCACACCCAATATGGTATGTACGATGAGAACAACGAGTAGGTGTCCTTCAATACATAGTGGAGAGCGGGATTCCACTCAGATTTCCAAAACTAGTCTTGCTACTTTCCCTCCTAAGGGAGAGGCCCTTCGACAAATCAGTGTTAACCATACCAACAAGTAATAGGGGATTTTGGATCCCTAGATGACAACAACTATGTCTCAAGTGTAAGTGACAAAGGGGGTTTATTTGGATGCTTATCCCCAATGTCCTACCTAACTACAAAGTTATTTTTTGTTCCCCAAGTGGGGTTAAAGTTGGTTGAGTTAAGTAGATTTTAAGGCTCACTTAAAGTATGGTGACATAGTGTGTGCACAAGTGGTGTGTACCCAAAAAGTGCCAAGCATGGAAAAAATAATTAAAACTTGAAATGAAAGTATTTAACTACTATGCAAAATGAATGAGATTGCTGAAATGTAAATGCTAAAGTAAAATATTTTAAATGTTGTAGCAAGTAAATAACAGAAAAGTACAGCTAGCAAAACAGGATGCAAGCAAACAAGTGGCTGTTAAGGCAAGAAAAACTGAAAAAGTGGCTATAGGCTGTGGGAAACTACAGAAGAATCTATCTGGAAATGGCTGACAGAAATAGAAAATAGGGTGCAGCTTCGGGGATAGACAACGCGCTGCAGAGAGCGACTGTCAGGTTGTTTCACGCATTAGAGAGCGTAGTTAAAGGGACGGAACCTGTGCTTCAGGGCGCGAATGTGGATCTGGAACCCATGCTACACGGCGTGACTGCACATCTAGAACCCGTGCGACATGGCATGGCTTTGAGTTTGGAACTTGCGCTTCATGGCGCGGTTCTGGGTTGGGAACCCGCGTTATAGGGCATGCTTCTGGCAAAAAAGATGCGCTACGAAGGCACGGATTTTGTGGAGACACTCGCAACCCGCGACGTGGAAAATGACTACGAAAAGTGCAGATCGAACCGAAAAAATGGAAATTTTGGGGCTTAGAGCGAAGGAAAGGGCTAGATCTGCAAATATTGGGGTCTAAGGGTAAACCAAAGATGCAAAAATAATCAAAATACAAGTACAAACTAGAAAATAACCAAAGATTCTAAGGGAATCAATCCAGTGGAGTCGCCAAAACTGTAGCTAGGGTTTTCACCCCAGCTCGTGCTAAAGAGAACCTAATAAAGATTCAGGAACCCTTAGTAGCAGTTCAATAATGGGTAAAAAATGATATGTGAAACAAGTAAAAACTAAATATTAAGATGTGACACGTGCAAGTGATAACATAAAAATAAATCTAAACTACAATAGTAAAAAGTAAACAACCATGAGGAACTCAGTAAATGGAATTTGAAATTTTTTGTATTAACGGGAAAACAAGGGTTTGCAATGGTATTACCTCAAATGGTGAGGTTCATGGAGTTCTTACAGCAGTACAAGAGTAGTGCACCAATTCTCCAGAGTTCTCGTCCTTTCTCCAAATGCTCAGTGGTATCCAAAACTCAACTACAATGGTAAACTCAAGCTCAAGGTGATAGGCTAGGGTTCAATAGGAATTTTGGCAGCATAAGGGTGTGAAGAGTGATTGATGGATATGAAATGGGGGGCCTTCATCACCTTTTTATAGAGATTTTGGATGGTGGAGTATTGGCCAATGGTTTTAGGCAACCAATAGTATTGGTAAATGGTTTTAGGGTTTTTCCCTCCTTTTGAAATCAGTTTTTACTTTTTTTCCCTTTTTATTTATTTTTGGGAATTTTGGACTCTTTTTGAGGGTTTTTTACCCTTTTTGAAGGAATTTCATTAATTGATGAGGGAAATAATGATTTTTTTCCTTTTTGGAACCATTTGAGGGTTTTTTAGGGTTTTGGAGGCCAAAATGGTAGGAAACGTGGACAAATGGATTATGTGACTAGGGAGATGAGCTAGTGAACAATTTTTGGGTGTTAATAATTACTATGGGAGAATGCATTGAATAGTCCAATGATTTCTATTCCAATGGGTGGTGATGATGTTGTATAAGGAGTTCAATGGTTACAATCTTTGGGAACAGTGGATTTTAATTTTCAGAAGCTTTTCATGAATTTTTTATGGGAAGGAAAGGAATATGAATTACAGGGTATCACAGGGAAACCAAGCAAGGTGATAAGCTCTAATGGTATGACAAAATTGATGAAAAATGGACACCAAGGTGTAATTGCACAATTATGCTCATTAGATGTTCAAACATCTAAGCCTCATATTTCTCCAGATCTCCAAAGGGTCATTAATAAGCATTCCCAGGTATTTGAAGATATTTCGAAAGGTCTTCCACCTGTCCAAGATTTTGATCATGCTATTCACTTAATCCTAGGAAGTGTTCCTCCTAACATCATACCTTACAGATATCCCTATGGACAGAACAGTGAAATTGACCATATGGTTGAAGAAATGTTAGAGGCTAGCATAATTAGGCCTAGCCAAAGTTCTTACTTTGCACCAGTGGTAATGGTACACAAATCGGATGGATCGCGGCGTATGTGTCCAGATTATAGAGAGCTCAACAAGATCACCATTAAAGGTAAGTTTCCCATTCTTGTCATTGATGAATTGCTATATGAATTACATGGACCAATTTTATTCACAAAGTTGGATCTTCGTTCTGGGTATCATCAAATTAAAATGAAAGATGAAGACATCCCAAAAACAACATTCCGAACTCATGAAGGTCATTATGAATTTCTAGTCATGCTATTTGGTCTCATGAATGCACCTTCCACATTTCAAGGTTTGATGAATTCCATTTTCAAGTCTTTTCTTAGAAAATTTGTGCTAGTATTCTTTGATGATATGCTAATCTATATCAAGTATGGGGAAGAACATGTTCAACATGTTGACAGGGTACTACAACTACTACAGGAGCAACAACTATATGAAAAAACTTCCAAATGTTTCTTTGGGGTGAAGGAGTTAGAGTATTTGGGTCATATTGTATCTCATGAAGGTGTCAAGGTAGAGCCTAAAAAAATTAAAGCTATGGTAGAGTGGTCGATTCCCAAAAACTTGAAGAATCTTCAAGGATTTTTAGGTCTGATAGGGTACTACCCCAAGTTTGTTCGAAATTATGGAAGAATAGTAGTGCCTCTAACAACATTATTGAAGAAAAATGCATTTTCTTGGACTCCATAGGCAACTCAAGCTTTTGAACAACTTAAATAAGAAATGTGCACAACTTCTGTATTGGCCATACTAGACTTCACAAAAACCTTTATTGTGGAATGTGATGCTTCAGGAAATGGCATTGGCACTGTTCTAATGCAAGAAGGACATCCAATTTCTTTCACAAGTCATCCAATCAAGGGAAAGAACTTACAAAAGCCCATTTATGAGAAGGAAATTTTGGCAATACTACACGCTCTTAAGAAATGGTGTCCTTACCTAATAGGTAGGCACTTCAAGGTCAAAATAGATCATGATAGTCTTAAATACTTCTTGGAACATAGAATATCTTTAGAAGAGAAACAAAAGTGGGTTACCAAGATGTTGGTATATGACTTTGAAATCATCTATAGAAAGGGGAAACATAATGTGGTGGCAAATGCACTCTTCAGAAAAGATGAATATGTTGGGGCATTAATTTGTTCCATTTCCATTATACAACCGGATTGGATAGTAGCAGCAAGGAAAGAATGGAAAAAAGACCTATTTGTGTGGATGCTCATTCAAAAGCTACAGAATGATCCCAATGTATCAGATACTTTTATGTGGAAAAATGATTCACTATGGTATAATAATCTCTTATATTTATGCAAAAACTCCCAACTCAAGCAGAAGGTCCTTTCAGAATTACATGCCTCTCCTATAGGTGGGCACTTAGTATTCCTGAAAACTTACCACTAGGTCAAGAAGGATTTTTTTTGGGAAGGTCTTAAATCTGACGTTCAAAGGTTCGTGGTTGAATGCTTGGTTTTCCAACAAAATAAGGGTGAAATAGTTAATACCCCAGTACTTCTACAACCATTAGACATACCTTTCCAATGCAGGGAGGAAGTCTCAATGGATTTTATCACAGGTCTACCCAAGTAAGAAGGAAAAAATGTTATTATGGTGGTTGTTGATAGACTCACGAAGTATGCACACTTTTGTGCAATATCTCACCCTTTTAATGCAAGTACAATAGTTCCATCCTTTATGGAAACTGTTCAGAAGTTACATGGAAATCCAAAGATTATTGTAAGTGATAGAGATCCATATTCAACTAGAAAATTTTGGACTAAATTATTTTCCTGTTTGGGTACTCAATTGGCTCACAGTTCATCTTATCACCCTCAATCTGATGGGAAAACTAAGACAAGTGTTTGGAAGGATATCTTCGTTGTCTTTGGCAGAATGGTGGTACAATACTTCCTTCGATACATCATAAAAAATGTCTACATTTATGGAACTTTATGGGTACCAGCCTCCATCTATCACATCTCCCTTAAAATGACAAATCTAAATTTCAAGCTGTGGAAGATCACATAGAGAACCAACAAGAAGTCCTCCATTTACTTAAGGATAACCTGATTACGTTAAAAAATAGGATGAAACAACAAGCTGATCAAAATCACAGTGAAAGGAATTTTGAAGAAGGGGATTGGATATTTCTTAGGGTACAACCTTAAAAGCAGATGTTTCTCAAGCTATTAAAGAAGGACAATAAATTAGCACCCAAGTATTATGGTCCTTATAAAGTGTTGCATAAGATTGGTAGTATAGCTTACAAATTGGAGCTCCCTTCATCTTCAAGAGTACATCCAGTTTTGCATGTTTCTTGCTTAAAGAAGGTAATAGGAGATAAGATCCCAATTCAAACAATCTTGTCGGAGCTTGATGAAGAAGGTAAAGTCATATTGGAACCTGAACAAATCACTGAAACAAGGACTAAGCAGCTACGAAATCGAGTTATTATTGAGTACCTCATAAAGTGGAAGAACTTACCAGTTGAATATTTGACATGGGAAGATGATTCCTTCATACAGAGGCATCCACAACTAATCAAGTGTTGAGGAAAACACTTGTCTGAAGGGGAGGGGCATATTAAGCCCTAAATATGGGAACATTTCCACCTATATTGTGGTTCATTACATTATTTGTGATGTCGGTTGTTGGTACCAAAATCTACCCCATCAAAAATTTTAGTTTCCGGCAGCGCACATGTAAAGAGCGACCTTGATTTTTGTTGCCAGAAGATCTACATCCAATAGCATTTTTGTCAAATCCTTGATTTTTGGTGTCAACTCCGCCAAAGCCTCTAAATTATTCATAAAATTTGCTAAGTTCCATGCCATCAAAATTTCATCAAGTGAGTCTTTACTTGTTTGTTGAAAAAGTCACCCCTTAGTCATATTCTTATCCTATGTGCATTATAATTTTTAATAATTATTATTATTTTAAAAAAAAACTTTTATCTTTTTAATAAAATACTAATTTTTATTAAAAAAAATTTAAGTCATTAGCTTTTCCCAACTTCTTTAAAAAAGAGGATAAGTCTATTTCATTAAGATTTGGGTCTTGTATCTCATTCAAAGTTGGATTTTAAATCCACGTCAAACCATAGTCTTCACTTAGCCCTCACACTAAATTCCAAGGGGGAGGTCCAATGACCATGGTATGCTCAACGTGTCGGAATGTTTTGAATACACCTATGTTTATGAAACATAAAGAGTTTATTTTCCCAATGCATATGGAATAAACTCCCACTGCATACACAAACATATGAAAAATACACCCGGAGGATGCAAATGCCCAATAATACTATGTGTCACCAAATTCCTTCTACGAGTGTGCCATCAAAGTTTTCATTGCTTGTCGAGTAATGGAACCACACCTTGGATAGCATTCAATTTATACATGCTGATTATTTAGAGTTTTTCCATATGTTTAGAGCATAATTCAAGTGTCAAATGGAGCTAGGTCATTTTAGACTGAAATTGATGGTTTCTTAGAATTTAAGTTATAAAATTTAATAGCTATTGAAGATCTAGTTCGACCTGAAAGTAATGGGCGTTGGGAATGGGATATTGCTCTCTGATTGTTGTCGGGATCTTAGAGTTTTAATAGAAAATTCATAGTCAAAGGATCTATTTATAAATTTGAAGAATATGTGGCACCAAGGAATGTATAAGTTACAACTTTGAAGGCAGATATCCTAGATTTGAATAAAAGCAATCAACAATCAACATTAGATCCAATTCAAAGTTTCAAGGGATTTATTCCATATCAAAAGTTGATCTCAAAATTTAGAGGCTGAATGTAAACATTGCCAATTGTTAACACCAAGTTTAGCTCGTCAAAGGATGCAACCATGTAACAGTTCCAATGATTCTAGATTTCAAGCAATTGAGTCAACAGTTCAAGCTTATCATCTCGATACTCTCAAGGATTTAGTCGATATATTCCAGCAGCATTTAGGCATTTAATGATACAAGTGGTAGAGGATTTTCAAGCAATCTGTCCCATATTTCCAGGAAACAATTGATCATTTTTAGGCAAAAAAATCAGTCAACAATGGATTCATTTTATTGATTTAATGACAGTAGTGAATATCACATTAATAATGAGAAAGGTCGATCCATTTTCAAGATCAATATTCAAAGGAAATAGTTCAGTTGCCCCATATTTGATGCAATGGTAACTAATCCCATTTTTTCAGGCCTTCGAAAGAGATTGGAAACATGAGGTGTCAGAGCACCTGAAATCACTTCGCTGAGGATGGGATTCGCTTTCAACAAGGAAATGGATGACAGTAAAAACAAGTTCTTTATATGAAGATCGATACTAGAAATCTCAAAGTCTTTTGTAACTTATTCAAAAATATTTCTATTTTTAGATATTAGTTCCATATTTGTTCCACAAAGCCCGTATCAGCTAGGGGAAGGATTTTCTATTTAATCTATGATTTTTATTGTAATAGGAGAGTGGCAGCTGAGAGGCTGGGGTTTTTTCTGGAAAGGGCTAGATTCTCTGTAAGTTATTTTGAAGACTATATTTTGGAGTGACATATATATAAGCCATGTTTAATCTACTTTTTTAGTGAAATTTTCTGATCAGTTTGATAACCCTATTCATCACTTCGTTTTTTGATAAAAGTGTTTATCCTAAAATGCTCCTAAGTGGGTGGGCTTTACTAAAGTATTGGTTTATTGAATTTGGTTTCTGTTATGATTAATCCCTAGTTTTTCAAAGGATTATTGATTTAACCATTGTTTGTTATTGATTAGTCTTGTTATATTTTTCTGCCCTTATCCTGGATAATTCCTTTAGATTTTATAAAAAAATCAACCATTTTCTAGTTTTGTTTTGGATGTTCTAGCTTGTACTTTTGTAGTCTAGGTACAATTTCTAGTGCAAACATCTTTTGACACTGTTGCCAGGAACATAAGTGAAGAAAGTATTCCCTAGGTATTAACATGCATAGATTTAGTCTTTGATGGTGAACAAGGGTTGGTTACATGGTTTAGACTACAAGTTTTCACCAACGACTGCATGGTGGAAGGATCTGTTGGTGACTCCGCTAATTCAAGATGTCAAAGACCATGGAAGCCATTATGGCTCGGAGGTTTGTACGTTTCAATTTTTTAGCTGTTCCAGGATTTCCAAATGCGGTACCTATCATGGATGAGTGAGGAGATTTTCTTCTGCGGTTTAGAGATGAGGAAGAGGACAATCCACCACATCATGTAATTAAATTTCATCAATACATGGATCAGCTGAGTATACATCATGAATATGTATTAATGAAAATGTTCATGTACTCATTGGATGGCTATGCTAGGCAATGGTATAAATCCCTTCTTGCTTCTAGTATTTACTCTTTGAAGGACTTTCATGATGCCTTTTATTCATATTGCAAGAGGATTTACCCAGCTGAGAAACATTTTGAGCATTGTTGTGAGGGATATGCATTATACACTCAAGATTTTATATATTATGCTTCTAGCAATGTAGATGAAAGGGAGGATAATGTTGAGGAAGAAGAAGATGATTCATTGTCATATGTAGCTTCTTCTAAATCTGTTTTACAGCAGGAGGATTTTCAACAGTCAGATATTGAATTTGATGACAATAATACTTTGGATGCATTTGGCATTAATCCAAATATTTCTTATAATTATGATACATAAGATATTCCAAGTTTGTTTGAAGATCACATTACTGATGATAGTTTTCAGAAAAAATCATCTTTGTCATTAGAATTTTATCAGGCCACTCCAATTTTTGATAAATATGATGATGGTCTTGAAAAGCAAGATCCAGATATGTGTGATGTGGCATAATTTGATCAGCAGATTCATGAAGGAATTCAGTCCATTATCCATGAACAATTGGAGCCGATGGATGTCAGTTATCTGTCTGAAGGAAACATGGAATAGGAGGATCAACTTGTTGATTCTCATGATAACATTGTTGTTGATGTTGTCCAAGAAATTCTGGAGCAGATTCAGAATGATCTTGATGCCTTTGATTGCCAATGCCTGAATGATGTTCATGGAACACAGGATTTACAAGGACAACCTTTTCATTTCAAGAAGGAGGTAGAGGTAACCTTGTGTGGTCATAATTCCACTTCTTTTGTTTTCTGCGATCCGATGGCCATCTATATGGAAGAATTCATAAAATCAAAGTACCAGTCCTTGTTTTATTATAAATATGGATATCAAATTTACGATCAAGTGTTGATTCTTGTTCTAGTCTTCATTTTGATGAAGCACATACAAAGAGTTTGTCTTGTTAATCAGTTACTTGAATGGTTCTTATGGAAATTTGTGATTACATAATTGAGCAGCTGTGTTGAGTAGTAGTGTGGATAAATAAGCTCATCCTTGAGCATTTGATTTAGTTTGCACAGTGTGATTAGATTGTTGTGTGGAGATTATTCTCAGTTTGCAGAGTAGTTTAAAGTTTAGCATTTAGTGAGCAGTGTCTTTTCAAGTTTTTGAATAAGTTGCAGAGGTTTGGGATGAAGACCCCAACCCAATGTCTATAAGGCACTTAGTCTACTTGTTCTTGGCAGCTCGTAGAGAGCATGCCATCCCCAGAAGGAGCCAATGTTAGTATTGAGAGTTACATTCTCAAAATTTTAAAGGAACGTTGCATAAACCCACATGTGTATGCAGTGTAAACCAGTTTTCCTATGTGATTGTTATATGCAAATCCAGAATGGTCTTATCATGAGCACTCAAATGAATTGGCAAGAGCTGAGTCTAAATGTTGAAGTAAGCCCACGGGTGTTGGAGGAAGATGATGTACAACTGTCCATGCATAGGAATTAGAATTATCAGGGATTGATCCAACATCCGAGAAGCTATGCTAGCACATCAAAATAGGAGATCTTAGATAACCTTGAATTCCAAATTTCCAAGCAGAATTTCCCGACTTTCCTGTAAAAGATAGTAACTTTGATCATGTTTTCCGAGATATTGGAGAATAAATTTACAAAAATAAAACATGGGTTTTTTCAGGAACGGGCTGATTTAGAAAAAGCTCTCTCCATTTTTCAACAAGTGTCATGATATGAGAAATACAGGTGTGGATTTGATGCCTATTTTTCCACATTTCGTTATTTTCAAATGCCAGATAAGCTTCGATGCTGGTCTATACTTCAAATTGTCGGATGATTCAAAAATATTTGTGGAATCATTCATATCATCCTTAACACATGTTATAATTAGTTGAATAATTGAATACTGAGCAAAGCAAATTTTGGGCAAATGATATATTACAATCCCAAATTTTAAGGTAACGTTCAAAGCAACATTGTTTGCATTTGAGAACACAGTTGGCATTTCATTTAGCAGTTCTAGATTTTGAGGGTGATTGGTAGGGAGATGGAAGTTGAAACATACAGGTGGAAGAGTAACTAGTAAGAGAAATCCAAATCACATATTTGAAAATATTCGACCTCAACAGCCCCAGATTTCTTGCAACCATCTCAGAGTTGATTTTATTTTTAGTTTATGATAGATTTTAACTCCAAAAAGGATTGTAACAAGCTCTTATAATGGAATTACTATAAATTTGTTCTTTGTAATACATGGGAGGAGGTTCCGGCCAAGAGAGGCTATGTGATTGTAAAGGTTTAATGTCACCAGTCTGAAGCTTCTTTTGAAGCTTGCAAGTGTAGTTTGAGGATTGTATGGAGGATGAAAAATATATTGTGAGCCATTTTGACTTATCATTTATGCAAATACAGATCGATGTTTTGGTCTAGTTCTGCTTGTGATTCTTACAATGGATAGTGTTTATACCTATTGTTTCTCCCTAACAGTCTTATGCATTTGCATCTCTTTTGTTCAGAATGTTTTTCTATCTTAAAGTGTTTTTACGTTGTGTATGTATCAGCTGTTTGTTGTCATACATATAACTTCAAATCTGGCTCATGTATGTCTATTGTATGTAGTATTTATACTTTTACATCATCCTTGTTACCATCCCTTGTATGTACTTATTGGTAGATATTGTATGCCTGATTACTTGTCATTTATCCACCCTTTTGATTCCCTTTCTTCCATTCAAACCAAACCCATTCAGAGTTTATTTAGCCTTGAACACTAAGATGTGCTAGCCATTCCCTCTCAGCAGTCGGAGTGCATCTTTTAGCACTAACATCGGCTTTGGTCCATTAGTGGTAATTGTCATTAGTATGGTTATTGTTGGACTGCTACCCTTTCTGGACTGACCCGGGTTTGGCAAAGTTACTTCGCAGTAACAACAAAACCCCTTTTCACCGGTCCTTTCGACATCAACCTGTGAACAGGATGAAGTCTCACTCAAGGCAAATATGTGTGGTTACAGAATCAGGTTTCTGCAACCTTGGCGATGTGCGGGTGTGGAAACTGACCTTCGTGAAGTTACTCTTACTTCGCTTCTACTTAACATAACATCAATGATATGTGACTTCACACTTCGCAGTTATCAACAGTTACAGACTTCGTTGAATAGTTGTTATCTCTATTTATATAACTACGCATTTATCACATTCATTGTTACTTCGCATGTTCATACATATGTGTTCGAATTAATTAAAATAGATTCTCATTGACATGAAGATGAAAGAAAATATATGAATATATCATAACATAAGCATAAATCACATCATACATTCACACATATAACACAAGGATTTACGTGGTTCACCCTCCAGATGGGATCTATGTCCACGGGAACTGTTCTTTATATTACTTGGAAGGGTTAACAATTCTAGTCGACGCACTCAAATACAGACTCTTCTCTACAATAGATCTCTGCACACATAGCTGCAGAGTCTTTTTCCTCTCTTAGATCTCTCTCTAATTCTATATCTAACACAATCTAACATAAGTCTACTTGAATATAACGTAATTCCAACCCTTTCTTATACAAAATTTCCCTTTAGATAGATGTGCCCGAAGGTCACATCTTTACAATAACTATGGGCCAACCCCCATAGTACCCTTAAACCCAAAATGGCATGGTTCTCCTGTTGACCATGCTTTTCCTTAACTTCGATGTAAATTTTCTATCCTTTTGCGCTACTTCTTCTGACAATCACAGTTCTGACCGCGCGGCTTTGAATCTACAGTGATGCGTCCTTTGCACCATTCCTGTAGCTGACAGTTCACCACTTCGTTCATAACTGCTCAAAATACCTCTGGTCATCCTTAGTACTTTATATTAACTAAGGGAACAGGTTCTTTCCTGTCAACTTCTTTTTTCTCCATACCTTGCTCCTGGGAATTGCAGAGTTGCTTCTCCCAAAACTGGATGATGTTAGGCCTCGCCTAACTGTACCTTTGTCATAAAAAATTCCTGCACTTGGGTTGTGCCCAACATTTATATTAGTTATGTCAGCTTGGTTCAGTTAGTTGGGATTGTACCCCTTTGTCTCCTATATATAGGAAGGAGACCTTTCATTTGGAGTATCTTGTCTTGTCTTGTCTTGTGTACTTAGTACATTGTATAAGGAGGTTTCCCCCTTGAAGAGGCTTGCTATTCAACTATTTTCTTCAATCAGTTCATGGAGTACTCTTTCTGATATATTTATGCTCTTTTCATACTCTTTTTGGAAATTTGTTGCATAACATAGAAGGGCTAGTGCCTTTCACAAAAATTAAAGGAAGCAGATCATGAACCCCGAGAGAGCATAAGATCCAAGAATACAATCTAAAATGAGTCTAAAAATAAGAGATACTTGAAAAAGATAACCTAAGCTAATCTATTGGAGAAATTCTAAATTGGAGAAGCATTTGATAATTTTGTGGGATGGATATGATATATTTCTCTAGGTACCTCATATTTTGCGTTTATTTTATGATATAAATGATGTAAATATTAAATATTAAGTTGTTTAAATTTTAAAAGGGTATCTTAGCATTTCAAAATATTTATATATAGTTCAAGGGGTTAGCTTAACCAATTATTGTCATTGTAATAGGAATTTCACTAGTTCAGTTTCAGTAGGTTCCTAATCCAAATACCCCTAGGTGAGGCACACCAATCTATGTTGACATCTAAAAAAGCATGTGTTGGGTTTTCCCAAGAGGTTTTTCTTTGAGAAAAAAAGTAAATAATTGTACATATTCAAATTTTGTGGACCTCATAACATGGGGGTTCAATAGGGGATTAAGGTGATGTAGGTTTGCGATCATGGTGATGGAGGTCTGCGGCTGTGGTGAAGGGCGTGAAGTCTAGGATTTTCATCATTTTATTGTAAGAGGAATAGGGAGGAGAAATTGTGTTTTGTAGGATGGAGCATGAATTTGGGTTAGTAGACTGCGAGGAGGGGGGAGTGACAATCCCACAATTGATTTTTAAAACTCATAAAGAGCTTGTGGATATTTGGGGATGATCCAATGCATTGAATAAATGATGGGCTATAGATTTTTCCACTGGGTTTAGCACATTAAATGCATCATGTCTTAGCAAAATTGACATTGGAGAAGTTCAGGACAGGACAATAATAGTAAATACAAATATTGGGGGTCAGGATTCCATTGTGGTAACATTGAATTCTCTAGAGAAACCCTAGTCTCCGGGAAAATGAGGAGTAAATGAGAATTCTATCATGACACCAATTTATTCATCATCCTTTTCACATGAGGATTTACCACATTTTGTGCAATTTTAGGGTGAGAAGACTAATGAGCCTAGAGAAAGAAATGGTTCTCTTGAAGTTTTCATGTATGGTGTCTTGAAGGTAACTTAGGCCGAGGAGGGGAGTGGTAATGGTATTGAGGTAGATGAAGGGAAGCTTATAGGAAAACACTCTAGAAGAAAGGGTGTTCAAAATTATCCAACACATAAAAGGAAATATATTAGGGTGTGCCTAAAAGGAAATGTATTAGGGTGGTTGGACTTGATGTGCAACTCTCAAAGTTTGAAGGTTTGATGTCTATGGTGAATGTGGGAAGGTTCATGGGGAAAATTGTTAGAGGTGAAATCTTTAAGGGGTGGTTGACTGAGTAGTAGAATCCCTTGTTGGGATATGTTCCAACATTCTATATCTCGGTACATGGTTGGATTTGTATTATTTTGAAAATGGTTGAGGATGCCAGCTTAATTTTAGAAAAAGAGTGGTTTTGGAGGTCGTTGGGCCTTTTCCTCAAGCACTAGTCACCTAGCTTTGATCCTCAAAAGGAGCCCACTTACGTTCATAAGGTGTGGGTTCTTTTGACATGATTCCTTCTTGAATTATGGAATGATATAATACTAGAAATTTTTGGTAATTTAATTAGACAAATTTTTTTTTTAGAAGAAGTTTGGTTGGAGAAGGTGGACATAATAATTGCTAAAACATTAAATTAGATTTGAGGGAGGGTTTTTTGACATATCTAGAAAATGAATTGTGGTCTTCAAATTTTAAGCAAAAATTGGAAAACTAGAAGTTGTCATTGCATTTTGGTATTTTCCATTAATTTAGACATTTGTGGGTATATTACTCCCTAACCAAGAAGGAATTGGGAATTCATTGGAAGGTTAGGGTAAGGAAAAAGGAGGAGGTAATTGATACTCAATTGCTGGAATTAGATGATGAAGTTGTTAAAGAGAAAACTATTTCAACTTGTCCTAAAGATGTAGTTCACCAACTGAAGCTACCTCTTGTTCCAATTGCTGACAAAATTAAAGCTATAGAGCACATGATGTCACCCTATATAAAAGGTATGGATAATTCAAAACCTTCTTTATGTATTTTGGATGTGTTTTGTGTGTCCTTGTTACCCATTGATAATAAGGGTTCTACAAAACAAAAAGAAGATGCAATTGTATGTTCCCTTTATGCTTTAGACATTTCTTGTGGGGGTTTTAGGAGAAAGGAAAAGAGTGGGGGTGTTGGATGTAGTCTTTCAAACCCAAGGTTCGACTTATATGACCAACAAAAACCTCACATGCATCGCCATTTTCAATACTCCACAAGCATAGCAAGGTCTCACCTGAGACGCATGTAGGAAATAATATAGAGACCTGAATCATGGTTGCGCATGAAGGAATGGGTTCTTTCTACTAAACATGTTAACGGTTCTTTACTTCATTAGGCATAAATATCATCATATTTTTAACATTCACTCATTGATCTACTCAACAATCAATGGACATTCATGCATAAAGACATTTCAAGATATATAAAAAACCATAGAGTATATTATATTACTTGGAAAAACTTGACTACAAAATACATGGCCACAAAACTCAACTCAAAAACTTAATACTTCTTCATACATCCTTTGTATCAAAGCACATCCCAAAATACATTAGTCTCAATTATAACATTGTTCATAGAAAACTAACAACCATTTATCCCAACAATGACTTAACCAACTAGCTAACCCAACCATTTACAACATAAGACTTTATACAGGCTGAGGTTTCAAAACTACAGGACTATTGGTGGAACACAATTCTAATAGAGCTCAATGCACCATGTAATTGTCTTCATGGGAGTGCAACTATTTCTAACTATCTGGTTCGGTGTACAATGACTAGTCCAAAACTTGGGAATCAATAGGCCCCCAACACTAACATGTGGCCTGTCTCGAGCGACTCAACTCATGGTTCTAATGCTACTACTGAGGGTAGGTGCATGTGTAGGTCACTAACAAATTCCCAAAAATTTGTTCGAATCAGGTCAAATTCACTGGTGATATTAGTGAGATGAGCAGTGAACGAGTTGACCTCTTCCTTCTCACTCTTCCCTGATTCTGGTTTCACTTTTTCTACCAAGGGAAGGGATCCAATGGTTTTGACAGGGACTTCTGATAAGATGTCAAAATGTCTCTGTGCTTATTCTCAGGTCTCAACAACAAGCTTGGCGACCATCTGCTACTTTTTTATGCTTGCTTTGATGTTCTTGGTTAGCGCAGTGATTTATGTCATAGCCTCTTTCAAGGAAGAAAGTGACAATTGTACCAAGCTCTACTTCTTTGCACCAACTAGCACTTCCCAGTATCTTATCTGTTAATCCAATTTTTGCAGCTCAGGTACATCCTGTAGGTGGTTCCAGATACTTAAAATATACTCCATGACCCCTCCCAAGGTAACCACTCCTTGTTTGGTCTGGTTCAAAGCGTGCATTTCATTTTCAATTTTATTTGTAAGCTCCATCTCCTCTACGGATGGGTCTAGCTTGATCTATGCCCGGAGTTATGTTTTTTCCTGCTGGAGTGAAACCACTGTGTCTATGATGTGAGTGACTTTTTGGAAATCTTGCAACTGATTGTCAATTGACGAAATGGCCACTAGCAGCACATCATAGGAATTTTCCACATCTGCTACTAGTTGTAACCTTGTGCAGACCAACTCTCTGTGTGTCTTCTTGATCCCCGTGGCCAAGCTACACATGTCTATCAACAAGCTCAGTGAATATCTCAGTCACATAGTATTGTACATCATCCATTGGCACCAAGTGAAATTTCATCTCATTGTATGGTAGGGGGTCAATGTTTGAGACTATATTTGGGTGACCTGCAATGATGGCCAAGGGGTTCATCTTCAGCTTCCTAGGGAAGGACCCTTTATATTTATTTTGTAACTCCTCTTCCCGGCTTGTGTCAGAAGCTTCAAATGTATGCATCAATGATTTTCTCAGTGCAATGTGGAGTACCATTCTTAGCTTGTCGAGCCGCTCTTTTCTATCTTTCTAGAGGAGATGAACGAATTCGTTCTTTGACTGTAGCTATTGGATGATTTCAGGGATTGTGCCAACATTGTTTCCTACCTCCTACTCCGATGGAGAACTATGTTGTCCTTCTTCCTAGGGAATTTCCTACAGTTTCTCCTGCACATGATATAGCGCTTTCTCTAGCATGTGCTCTACCGCTTGCTTTGTCATGTCCCCATACTACTCAAAAATGTTGTAGCGAAAAGACCTAGGTGGTTTGGTTCTCAACATTTTGATTAAGGGAAAATTCTCTTCAACTTCTTATTCCTCCTCCAGATCCTCTTCCGGTGGTGGGGAAGGGGATGTCCTTTTCTTCTTTTTTGCATCCTCATCATGCTGTGACTAAGTTGTCTCTCTCTTGAACTTCTTGATCAAGGAATATGACTGCCTTGGTGGAATAGAGATAGTGGCCTTACCTTTGGGGTCTTTTTGTTGTACACCTGCTTCTTCTAAAATCTCCAGATCAAAGTCTAATAACACATGTAAGTGTTGTGGCCATTGTAGAACTACGTTTTTGAAATCCTCTAGTGTGATGTAGAATGATAGTATGTCTGCATCACTTGGTATTTCATGTGCTGAGATGAGGAAAATGTGACAATCGACCTCAAATACCACTTTATCCTTGTATCGATCCACAATGAATTGTGGGATATTGAAGGATTATGTTTTTTCATTTAACATCCCTATATACCACATGATGAATGTGGTTTTGACATTGACCTAGAACTCCCTAATCGGTTGGCAGTTAAAAATCATAAAATTTTCCGCTACGAAGTCTTATGGGGTGGGGTGGTCATAGGTGTGATGTGGTGGTGGTTGCCACACCACCATTGCAATCAGAAAGAGGACCTAACTATGGTGGAACTCAGTCCCATGGTCATGTTCATTAAGGAAATATTGGAAGAACTCCTGCCTCAGGTAGGGTTCCCAAGCTAGTTACTAGCCCATGGCACACTTCTCTATTCCTATTACTACTCATATTGGGCACTCATACTTGTAGGATTTCCTCAAGAGTTTTCACGCAAGGATCTGTGATGCAAATTGCACCTAGTGCTTTGATATCATAGATATGATACATCCATGCAACCAAAACGAGTCTTGTACTTCTTATATACCTCTTATACAGATGTGCAATCCATGACTTCTGCATGATCCATGAACTTGAGCAGAATCCTAGACACCAACTGATCAATGTATTTGTGATCTCATACTTCTTGTTGAGCTAGAGGTATCCTCCTTGAAGGCAGATGAGTGTCATGTCCCAAAATTTTGCATTGGGTCACAATGGCCTTATCCCCTTGTCCATACTCATGATAACTATCATATTGATGCTATGGGTCAAATAATTGCTAAGAATGATGTCCAAGTTAGTCATAATGTGATATTATATCCAAATGGACAAGGTGGGTCACATTAAGAGAAATTCCCAATTCAAGTTTGTAAGTTAGTCATAATGTGATATTATATCCAAATGGACAAGGTGGGTCACATTAAGAGAAATTCCCAATTCAAGTTTGTAATATACCCATCCAGATGAACTCTCATGGAGGAAAATTACTAGTTCCCTAGGTTGGGGGTGGAAGCTTTGGGATTTGAAATAAGGGGTCTAATAAATGATGTTTGGAAATTAGAATGGCATACATATTTAATAAAGGAGCTGAATAAATAAATACAAGGGAAAATCAAAGTGTCAATTGATCATGAAGACACATGGAGGATGTGGGACCCACACAAGCTAGATTTTCTATGCCACGTGGTATCCTCCTCTTGTCATTTTGAATCCAAAGGAATCCCAATGTTCTTGGGATGATTTGGAAGGTCAATATACTTGGAATGACTCAATTAAGGTCTAATTAGAGTGGAAGAGTAACTCCCATGGAAGAGGAAGAGGCATTTTGGAACTAGTGGGACACTTGGACTAGATTCCCTAGCTCTATGACAACAATGATGAATATTCTATGAAACCTATGACACAAATCAGACCTGAATGATGACATCTAACATACATTACATGTAAGTTATAAATATTTCCTCCAAGAGGGTGTTCAAGGGAGTTAGGGCAGCCAAAAAGACACCAATTCGAATTTGGAGAAGGAGGGAGCTAGAATTGGAAGGATAAGTGGCATACTTGGGAATCTCTTCCCAAATTGAGTTGGCATGAATATCTTGCAAGGAATTCAACCCATGGAGGACCTTATAATTTTATAAAAGACAATAACAAATAAGTATGGTGGCTTTTTATCAGTTTTAGAATTTTCATTTTGCATTTGTAGAGGAGAGCTAGTGGAGTGCTACTCTACTTTCCTTAGCACCAATTTCAAGGGTGAAAGATTCCCATCCTAGTTGGTAATTGGAAAGGCCATTCAGACCTTTCATTTGGATATTTAATGGAGTATTTTTTTGCATTTTGAAGCTACATGGAAGCTCATGGTCACATCTCTTTCAGCTCACTTCTACAACCATTCTTCTATTTCTTGGCATATTCTTGCTCCTTGAGGAGAGGCGCACTTGTTGAGGTGATGAACTCTTTGGGATAGATCTTGAGGCCCCATATATTTGTAATCTGATATATATACTCTTTTTTTACTTCTTATAATACTTTAAGGTTGAAACGCAAAGATATTTGATGTAAAAATGCTAAGATATGAACAAAGGGTGTCATTTCCCCAATACCTTGTTATTTGCACTTGAAGTGGTATCAAATTCAAATGGTTCATTCAATGTATGATGTATTAATGTTGTATGGAGTTCCATTAATATTATGAAGAATTTTCATATTAATTATACAATTATTTGGAGCAATATTCTTAAGTTTCATAACCATTTGTGAAGATTTACTATCATTTCCCCCAAGGTCGAAACTAGTATTTTTGTATCTAATTTAAGAGGGCTGTATCAGAATTAATAAAATGAATGGTGATGCATATGAGACTATATTTATTTCCCCTAGATATATATTTCCTCTTTTCAGATATTCTAGAGGTTCCAATAGGATTTGGAGATCCATTTCCAACATCTACCCCATGGGGATTTGAACCCCAAATTGCTAGTCAAACTCCCTACTTTTTCCATAATTCAAAGGGGAGTTGAAGAAGAATTGTGAAGAATCTAAAGAATACATGAACCTCACAATGATGTCCTATTATAATCCATACACCTCCTGTAACAATTTGGGAGCATTTAGAGTCATTTGGAGACCAAGAGACCAATACTAGTCAAAGAGAAATTGCTAGTCAAACTCCCTACTTTGGCTAGAACTTAAAGGAGAGATGCAGAAGCCTCTTGAAGACTTGAAGGAATCCATGAACCTAAAAATTATGTCCTAATATAATCCATACACCTTATTTAACAATTTGGGAGCATTTGGAGTCATTTGGAGACCAAGAGACCAATACTAGTCAAAGGTCGAACTAGTGGAAAAAGTTGAAAATTTCACCATTTAAATAAATTTCAAAAGGGAACATTACAGTGGTATGCGATCATGGTCCTTGCACCTGTGTATTAGGTTCATACATTGATGAATAATTTTCAGCCATGTCTTACTATTATGATTACTCCTATGAGTACAATGCTTATGAGTAATATGGAGATGATTGTGAGAAATATGAATCAGAATGTGAATGGTTTGAAGAAGAGGTTCCATCATGCAATACTTCTTACAATTTCATGAGGAATGAAGATTATTATTATGACCCTATGTATGATAAATATGAGTGTTTCACACTACCAAAGGATAATCCTATGAATGAGTTACAAAGATGGAGAGCAACATATAAAACCTTACCCCAACAATATCAGAAATATCTTGATTTGTAAAAGGGAAATACAAAAAATGCCCATTCTATCCATGATTGGGTGTTTTCAAATAGGCCAAAAAATGAAGATGTGCAGTTATTGAAGAAATCTTTATGCCATTCTTGTAAAGTACCTTGGATAGAATATCATATGTGTGTGAGTGAAAAGATCAATGGAATATCTAAAGCTTCAGGGAAGGTATGTATGTCCTACTTGAGGAGAGTTTTTGGGATTTCTTCAAAAAACTATTCCAAATGTATTGATCTTAAGGAAACCAAGGGGAAAAATGCATCATCTTGCTTGAAGGATCAAAAGGAGGAGATCCATGAACCACCTAGTTCTGAAATAGGTGAAGTAGAAGAAGCAGTACATGAAGAGGATCGAAAGTCACTCCCAAGTGACTCTGAAAAGGATGAAGAGACATCACATGAGAATGAAGAAGATTCTACTAAAAATATTGAAGATCATTTCGAGACACATTCTACCTTGGAAATGAAACAAAAAGCAACTACTGATGGATGCTTGAACTATGAAGGACTACCTAATGAGGGGTGCTCACACCTCTATGTTGGTTACATAGAGATCACTTTTGAAAGTGTTGCTACAAGCCAAAATTCCATTAAGCATGAAAATGAAGACCTTGTAGTAGTTGAAGAAGAAACAAGATCAACTTCCCCATCACCACTTGAGCTTCATGAAGTTGGTCCAAGTAAGAAGGAAGAAGATGAGGAGGTTTACTTGCAAGAGCCTCTTTTTCTTGAAGGTTCATTAAAGATGAATGAAAAGAAGATCCAAGAGACCCTTAGAATGCTCCATGACACTCAAGCATTAGTGTCAAATTCTTGTTGGAAGGTTTCTTCATTGAAGGATCCATCCTTCCTTGAAGACATGGAGAAGATTCAAAGAGCAATGTGCAACATCAAAGGTAATTTCATGTCTTTGCTTTTTGATAGGAACAATTTTGTTGAGTTTAATGAATTGTTACATGATGCATACTTGAAGAATAATGAGGATATTCATAAACTCAAAATTCAAAATGAGCAACTTCTTGAAAGGTTGCAATATAATTGTTCTTCGTCCTATGTTTCAAATTTTCAGATGGTAGATTGCATGGAGGATTCTCATGACATGGTATATCATGAGAAACATGGAAATTTTCATGTGCTTGATGTGTTTGAAGAAGAGCTTGATGAGATCCAAGCACTTGATGTGGTGGAACAGGAACTTGAGTTCCCTCTTGGAAATGGTGACACAATTTTTGAAGAAGTGTATGATTCCACTACCTTGGAACCAACCGATGAGGAAAGTTTTGCACTTTTTAGGGAGGCACATGATCCTACCATTATGGAGCATTCACATGAGGACATGTCTGCACTTTCTGATCATTTGGGTGAGTTGGTTCATTCTCCTAAATCCTACACTTCCATATTTTGCAGCATTCATCCTAATGAAGTATGGGTGAAAGGTTTATTTTTTATGGTGCCACATGAGGAATATGAAACTCCTGTATCTCCTTTATATGATGACATTATTAGAGCCATTTCTTATTCACATTTGCAGCAGAATTCTTTGTTACCTTATGATGAAACAAATATACATGGATGCACTTATGATGCTCTCTTGAGTCACTTGAAGACTCATGATTTTCCTTGTGTTGGTTGTGGAGCCAGATCTTCCAGACTCATAGATGATATTGTCTTAGCCATGTACCCCAGAGGATTGTACACTCATTCCCCCACCTTGGGGTTTGGGGGCAGTGCCCTCGAGAAAATTTTTTGGGGCTGTTTTCGCCAACAGATTTCGGGCCCATGGTTTTTGGGTATCCCGTGGTATTTTCCCATTGTATTTCCCTTATAAAAGAAAGACATTGTAACATGGCTAGGGAAGATGTATTAGGTATTATGCATTGTAAATATCTCTGAGATCAAGAAGAGAGACTGTGAAATGGTGAAGAGGAAGTGCAGTGGCTGTGCTGCAGGTTGTATCCCTTCACTTTGCTGAATGGTATAATAATAAGGACTGACAATTTCAGTGTGGATGTAGCCTATCTTGGGGTGAACCACAATATATCTGTGTCTCTCTTGTAATGTGTGTGTGATTATATTTACATTTTTGTTTATTGTTATTGCTCTGCGATCATGTTTTTCTAACAATTGGTATCAAAGCCAAAGGTCTATTTGACAGATAAACCCGTAGGAAGCTAGGGTTTTTGGTTCGAGTGGGAGCAATGGCAGAAGAAGGAAAGTTTAAGGTCGAGAAGTTTAATGGCCAAAACTTCCAGTTATGGAAAATGAAAATGGAGAACTATCTATACTAGAAGGATCTATTCCTTCCATTGGGAGGAAGAGCAAAGCAGTCGTCGGCCATGAAAGACGAAGAATGGGAGGTTCTTGACAGAAAGGATCTGGGAACAATACGGTTGAGCCTGGCTTTGTCGGTGGCTTTCAATATCTCAAAAGAAACGACAATGGAGGGTTTGATGAGTGCACTGGGTAAGCTGTATGAAAAACCCTTGGCCTCCAACAAGGTATTTCTAATGAAGCATTTATTTAATATGAAAATGTATGAAGGTGGATTTGTTACTGATCATTTAAATGATTTTAATATGGTTACAAATCAACTAAGTTCTGTAAGTGTGAACTTCGATAATGAGGTTATGGATCTTCTAATCTTGTGTTCATTGCCAGAAAGATGGAATAGCTTGGTCATGGCTGTAACTAACTCTGTCTCTGGTTCAAACACCTTGAAATTTGATGATGTTATTGGTGTTATTCTTAGCGAGGAAATGCAAAGAAAAAGCACAAGTGAGACATCAGGTAATGCATTGACCATGGAGAGCAGGGGAAGACAAAAGGAGAGAGGAAAGGGCCAAGGTAATCACAACAAATATAAAAAGAGAAGATCCAAGTCCAGACTGGGAAAAATAGAGTGCTAGAATTGTGGAAAGAAAGGACATCTGAAGAAATACTGTAGCTCTCTAAAGAAGAAAGGAGATGGACATAAGGAAACTACCCAGGAAGCAAATGTAGCAGGTGATGTGTTACAAGTTGATTTGATTCTTGCATTAGATAATACTAGTGATTATTGGGTAGCAGATTCAGAGGCTTCATGTCATGCTACACCCCATAGGAAATACTTTCATGATTATGTTCCAAGATATTTTGGACATGTTTTATTGGGTGATGATGAGCCATGAAAAATTGTTGGAATGGGTAAGGTATGGATAAAAGTTAAGAATGAAACTGATTGGCTGTTGAAAGATGTAAGGAATATTCCTGCTATGAAAAGAAATTTGATCTCAACAGGGCAGATGGGAGATGGCGGCTGTCTATCTACATTTGGAGAAAAGTGGTGGAAGATCACTAAAGGATCAATGGTGATAGCAAAAGGAGACAGAGTAGGTACGTTGTATTTATGTCCTCATAACACTGACCATTCTATCTCTTTAGCTTCCACAATAACAGATACAGCATTGTGGCATCATAGGCTTGGCCACATGAGTGAGAAAGGGATGCAAATTCTCCACTCAAGGAAGTTGCTGCTAGATTTGAAGCAGGTAAGTTTGGAATTTTGTGAAAACTGTGTTTATTGAAAACAGAAGAGAGTTAGATTTCTCAGGGTTGGGAAACAGAAGAAGAATGAAAAGTTAGAGCTTGTGCATACTGATGTAAGGGGACTGGCTCAGGTACAATATCTTGGTGGCTCTCATTATTATGTTACATTTATTGATGATGCAACTATAAAAACTTGGGTTTATTGCATTGGACAAAAATATGATGTGTTTTCTACTTTTAAGAAGTGGAAAGTTTTGGTTGAGAATGAGACAGGAAAAAGGTTGAAGTGTCTCAGATCTGATAATGGAGGTGAATACAACGGCAAGGAGTTTGATAGTTACTATTCATACCATGGGATTCGTAGAGAGAAGACAGTCCTAAGAACACTGCAAGAAAATGTTGTGTCTGAAAGGATGAACAGAATGATCATGGAGCGTGCAAGGTGTATGAGATTGCATGCAGGGTTTCCCTTACAGTTCTGGGCAGATGTTGTAAATACTGTTGTTTATTTAATAAACATAGGACCTTCAAGTGCTTTGGATGGTGGTATTCCAGAGGAGGCATGGACAGATAAAAAGGTAAACTACTCATTTCTGAGAATGTTTCGTTGTGAAGCATTTGTCCATATTGATAAAGATAATAGAACAAAGCTTGAAGCTAAATCCAAGAAATGTACCTTTATTGGATATGGGGTTGATGAATTTGGTTATCGATTATGGGATTATGAAAATAACAAAATCATCAGGAGTAAAGATGTGATATTCAATGAAAAGGTCATGTATAAAGATCAGTTGCAGGGAAAGAAACAACAAAAGGAAAACACAGAGTACATAATACTTGATGAAATTCAAGAAAATGAAGTTCCAAAGGTGTCAGAAAATCAAGAACAGCAGCAAGTACTTGAAACTCCTGCAACTACAAGAAGATCTACCAGGTTAAGTAGACTCCCTGAACGATACTCTCCTTCAATGTATTATTTATTGATGACTGATGTTGGTGAACTAGAATGTTATGAAGAAGCAATGCAGGTGGAAACTAGAAAGAAGTGGGAGCAAGGCATGAATGAGGAGATGGACTCATTGGTAGGAAACTAGACTTGGGACCTGGTTCAGTTGCCTGCTGGTAAAAGAGCATTGCAGAACAAATGGATTTACATGTTGAAGGAAGAAGAAGGAGGTAAGAAGCGGTACAAGGCGAGACTTGTTGTAAAGGGGTTTGCACAGAAGAAAGGTATAGATTTTGATGAAATATTTTCTCCTGTTGTTAAGATGACTTCAATTAGGACTATCTTAAGTCTAGTGGTAGTAGAAGATTTTCATCTTGAACAATTAGATGTAAAAACAACCTTTCTCCATGAATATTTGGAGTAAGATATATATATGCAGCAGCCACAAGGGTATGAGGTCAAAGGTAAGGAGAATTTGGTGTGCAGGTTGAAAAAGAGTCTGTATGGCTTGAAGCAAGCTCCAAGACAGTGGTATTTAAAATTTGATAGGTTTATGACAGAACAAGGTTATAATAGATGTCATTCTGACCACCGTGTTTATTTCAAGAAGCTAGACAACGAAAGATATATTATCTTGTTATTGTATGTGGATGACAGGCTTGTTGTAGGGTCTAACATGCAGGATATAAATGTACTCAAAATGAAGCTAGCTAATTCATTTTTGATGAAGGATTTGGCTACTGCAAAGCAAATCCTTGGTATAAGAATAACAAGAGACAGGAAAAATCACAAATTGACATTGTCTCAGAGTGAGTACATACAAAAAGGTGTTGGAGAGGTTCAGAATGCAGAATGAAAAACCAGTAAGTACAACTTTGGCTAGCCATTTCTGTCTAAGTAAGGAAATGTGTCCCAAGACATAGGAAGAGACAGATTACATGTCCAAGATTCCCTATCAATCAACAATTGGTAGCTTGATGTATGCCATGGTGTGCACAAGACCAAATATTGCACAAGCAGTGGGAGTTGTGAGAAGATATATGAACAATCCAGGTAATGAACATTGGAAGGTAGTACAATGGATTCTCAGGTATTTGAGAGGTACTACCACTTAGGCATTATGTTTTGGAGGTTTAGGCACTGTTCTACAGGGATATGTTGATGCAGATATGGCTGGTGATAAGGATAGCAGGAGGAGCACCACAGGGTATGTGTTTACTGTAGGTGGAACAACAGTAAGTTGGATTTCAAAACTACAGAAGGTTGTTGCACTTTCAACAACAGAAGTAGAGTATGTTGTTGTTATAGAGGCTAGTAAAGATATGATTTGGTTGCATAGGTTTATGGAGGAATTGGGTAAGAAGCAAAAGGATAGCAGGTTGTATAGTGACAGCCATAATGCCATTTATCTTGCAAAGAACTCAACATTCCATTACAGGACTAAACATATACAGCTCAAGTACAATTTCATACGCTTTGTTCTAGAAGATGACCTGTTGAAGTTGGAAAAGATACACACTAGCCAGAATCCTGCAGACATGTTCACAAAGGTAGTGACCAGAGAGAAACTGAGTTCTTGCTCGGTTTCAGTTGGCCTTATAGCATGAAGGTGAATATGAGAAAGTTTCCAAGTCCAAGTCCAGCAAGTGCAGCAGCGGTGGAGTTGCTGTGATCAGTCTCAGAGTGGGAGATTGTTGGTTGTGAAGCCAGATCTTCGAGACTCATAGAAGATATTGTCTTAGCCGTGTACCCTAGAGGAATGTACACTCATTCCCACACCTTGGGGTTTGGGGGTAGCACCCCCGAGAAATGGAGGTTTGGGGGAAACGACCCCAAGAAAAAATTTTGGGGTTGTTTTTGCCAATAGATTTCGGGTCCATGGTTTTTGGGTATCCCGTGGTATTTTCCCATTGTATTTCCCTTATAAAAGAAATACATTGTAACATGGCTAGGGAAGATGTATTAGGTATTATGCATTGTAAAGATCTATGAGATCAAGAAGAGAGACTGTGAAACAATGAAGAGGAAGTGCAGCGGCCGTGCTGCAGGTTGTATCCCTTCACTTTGTTGGATGGTATAATAATAAGGACCGACAACTTCAGTGTGCGCATAGCTTATCTTGGGGTGAACCATGATATATCTGTGTCTCTCTTGTAATGTGTGTGTGATTATATTTTCATTTATGTTTATTTTTATTGCTCTGCGGTCCTATTTTTCTAACACCTTGAGTCACTTGAAGAGTCATGAGTCCCAAAATTTTGCATTGGGTCACAATGGCCTAAGCCCCTTGGCCATCCTCATGATAGTTGTCAGACTGATGCTAAGGGTCAAATAATTTCTAAGAATCATGTCCAAGTTAGTAATAATGTGAAATTAGATCCAAATATAAAAGGTGGGTCACATTAAGAGAAATTCCCAATTCAAGTTTGTAATATACCCATCCAAATGAACTGTCATGGAGGAAAATTACTAGTTCCCTAGGTTGGGGGTGGAATCTTTGGGATTTGAAATAAGGGGGATAATAAATGATGTTTGGACATTAGAATGACATAAATATTTAATAAAGGATATAAATAAATAAATACAAGGGAAAATCAAAGTGTCAATTGATCATGAAGACACATGGAGGATGTGGGACCCACACAAGCTAGATTTTCTATGCCACATGGCGTCCTCCTCTTGTCATTTCGAATCCATAGGAAGCCCAATGTTGTTGGGATGAGTTGGAAGGTCAATATACTTGGGATGACTCAATTAAGTTCGAATTGGAGTGGAAGAGTAACTCCCATGGAAGAGGAAGAGGCATTTTGGAACTAGTGGGGCACTTGGACTAGATCCCCTAGCTCTATGACAACAATGATGAAGATACTATGACACCTATGACACTAATCAGACCTGAATGCTGACATCCAACATATATGACATGTTAGGGATAAAAATAGCCTCCAAGAGGCCACTCAAGGGATTTATGGTAGCCAAAGAGACACCAATTCAAATTTGGAGAAGGAAGGGGCTAGAATTGGAAGGACAAATGGCATACTTGGGAATCTCTTCCCAAATTGAGTTGGCATGAAGCTCTTGGAAGTAATTAGACCCATGGAGGACCTTAGAATTTTATAAAAGACAATAACAAAGAAGGATGGTGTATTTTGATCATTTTCAGAATTTGTATTTTTCATTTGGAAAGCAGAGCTAGTGGAGTGCTACTTTGCTTGCCTTAGCACCAATTTCAACGGTGAAAGATTCACATCCTAGTTGGTAATTGGAAAGGCCATTCAGATCTTTCATTTGGATATTTAATGGAGGATTTTTTTACAGGTTGAATCTATAGGGCAGCTCATGGTCACATCTGTTTCATCTTGCTTCTACAACGATTCTTCTATTTCTTGGCATATTCTTTCTCCTTGAGGAGAGGTGCACTTGTTGAGGTGATGAACTCTTTGGGACAGATTTTGAGGACCCATATATTTTTAATATGACATATATGATCTATTTTTAATGTTCAGAATCCTTTCAGGTAGAAACTCAAAGATATTTGATGTAAAAATGCTAAGATATGAACAAATGGTGTCATTTCCCCAATACCTTGTCATTTGCACTTGAAGTGGTATAAAATTTGAATGGTTCAGTCAATGTATGATGTATTAATATTGTATGGAGTGCCATTAATATTCTGAATAAGTTTCATATTCATTATACAATTAGTTGGAGCAATATTCTTAAGCTTCATAACCATTTGTGAATATTTACTATCATTTCCCCCAAGGTCGAAACTAGTATTTTTGTATCTGATTTAAGAGGGTTGTAGAAGACTTAATAAACCAAATGGTGATGCATATGAGACTATATTTATGTCCCCTATATATAAACTACCTCTGTTCATAAATTCTAGAGGGTACAATAGCATTTGGAGAGCCATTTCCAGCATCTACCCCATGGGGATTTGAACCCCAAATTGCTAGTCAAACTCCCTACTTTGGACATAATTAAAAGGAGAGTTGAAGAAGCCTTTTGAAGAATCTAAAAAATCAATGAAACTCATAATTATGTCCTAATATCATCCATACACCTGCTGTAACAATTTGGGAGCATTTGGAGTCATTTGGAGACCAAGAGACCAATACTAGTCAAAGAGAAATTGCTATTCAAACTCCCTACTTTGGCTATAACTTAAAGGAGATTTGAAGAATCCTCTTAAAGACTATAAAGAATCCATGAACCTCACAATTATGTCCTAATATCATCCCTACACCTTTTGTAACAATTTGGGAGCATTTGGAGTCATTTGGAGAGCAAGAGACCAATACTAGTCAAAGGTCGAACTAGTGGAAAAAGTTGAAAATTTCACCATTTCAATAAATTTAAAAAAGGGACATTACAATGAGGAGGAACCACGTGCAGGAGTTGATGGAACCACCCCTTCCAAAGTGTTGAACGTTCATTAAGGACATTATAGCTTATTGATGGAGCTACCACACCCAAGCCCGCAGTGGCACACTTTATGTTTCATCGACATTTCACTTCACCTTTGTATACCGGCCCACAACCAACTCATGGAACTATGTCTCATCCAAAATGTTGAAGTCAGAATACTTCAAAAAGGGTATCATGCCCATCAATGGTCCCTTTATCTCCACTTCTGCCAGAATTGGTACCTTTGACATTGTGCATTGCTTAATGGCTTTGGTATTCATGCAAATCTTCTTTACCAATGGGGTAGTCACCATGGTTGCGCACTTAATATTAGGAAAACTATCTCTCCTCACATATCAACATAATCAACACAACTCACTCGATAATTCTTGGTTTTCTCTTCACTTAACACATTGATGTCCCTTTCCTCATCCTCATTTCTCTTATAGATGGGTGTGATAGATAGGCTAAACTACCGTCTTTACTTCTCTTCCCCCCCGTTCCTCTCGTCTATAATGTCAGATAAGATGTACGTTATACACAAACTCTCTTTATCTCTATATGCCCCTCACCATGAATGCTTGACAAGAAGACCAACTCTGCACAAAATTTATCTTCTTCTGTGTGCCTCCACCTTCCCTCATGTGGGTTGCCTCTCTTTATGTGTACTGCCACTCTATTCATGTGGGCTATCTGGATGGGGATGACAACAAATATGTCTTGTCCTTTGTATTGTTACCTTTTTGAGCGATTCTTTAATAAAGTAATTTCTCTTTATGACATTGTCCTTCACCAACCTTTTTAAATCTGGAAAAGATGGTTAAGACTGACACAAAGTGTGACTGATAGGGATGATACGACTAGTGAAATCATGAACGGATGCATGATGACTTGATGAATGGCGAGTGGGTGATGGTGATCTATGATTTAATGATTGGTGGATGGTTGAGTGATGGGTGATGGAGTGGCGCATTGATGAATCATGATGCACTGGCATGCTGACCTGGATACTTTTCTTACAACTTGAATGCTAACTTCATGCTACTTAATTCCCAACATTAATATTTCTCTTACCTAATCTTAAGATGGACAATGACACTATCAATTAAAATTCTCTTTGAACTGTAATGAATACTGATCATATGGTATCATAACTTAAAAAAATGAAACTGATGGCTATAATGTAACTGAGTAAAGTAACTAATAACATTTTTTTTCTTTATCTTTTTTTCTTGCACCTGACTTATAGGTGTTATTTCCCCTGTGGTCCATAGTAAGGCTTAAGGAGACTCTCATTGATGATCCCCTTCATAAACTGTCCTGCCAAGGTGACAATCTTTTTTGCGCCTACTTTAGTGATGAACATGACCCGTAATGGATCCATACATCTCATCCTTAACTTTCATGGGTTCTTCAAAAACTTAATCTCATACATCAACACCAATGTCGGGTTTCAGGGTCTTTCTCTTGATGTTCCTGTCATGCCAGGATTTCTATCATTGTTTTTCCATGATCTGGATGAACCCTGCAAAGAACTGTTGTTCTTCTAGTTCCATTAGGTCCTTTGATCTGCATGAAAGCGATTCATCATCTGTAATATTTGTGGATAAAGCTATGAGTAGGCTAGGGACAACAAACTCTATCAGTATTATTGCTTCCTTCCCATAGAAAAATATGAACAAGGCCTTCTTTGTGAGCCTCTTAGACGTTTTTTTCTATGCCCACAGTACTACTAGAATGTGCCGATCCTAGTTGTCATGTTGTACATTAAATACCTCTGTAAGCCCCTACTCCAAAATCTTGTTAAATGCTTCCATTGTACCATTAGTCTGTGGATGATATGTCGTACTCTTCTCGTGGTGTATCATAAAGTATTTTGTTAGCACACAGATGGTGGAATTCAAGAAATAAGTTTCGTAATCACTCATCAACACCTTCGGGCAACCAAAATTGGTAATAATGTGCTTGAATATGAACCAAGCGATGGTATTTGAGGTACAATCCTTCACTAGTGCAATGTTGGTCACCTTCCTGGGTAGACCCGGGTTAGCTGTATTTTCTAGACCAACAGAACCCTTAGCTCACTGGCCCTTTCGGCAACAGGTCGCAAAAGCAACCTGAAGTCTCACCCGAAGTGATTCTAATGGGTGGCAGAAGACTCAAGTGTCCTCAGCCAGGTTCCGAGGCATCCAGGGTGCTCAAACCCACCCTTGCTCTCTCCTCAAGGGATAACTTATCGCATTCTATTACTCCGGCTATACCCCTGCCTTATCGCATCATGTAGGAAGTGCGATAAGTCTTCCCCTCATATGAGCCCGTCTAACGATACCTAAGATATCGCAGGGTGCGATATCTTCCCCCTTTCTGTCCCTGCGGTATGTTATTCTTAGCCGCTTCCTGGATTAATACGCGGTCTCACCCACCCTTATCTTATTACTGAAGATAGCAATATTATTTAATCTCTAAGCATAACCCTCACTAATGAGCTTGACCCCTGATGTTCTGCAACGATGTGACTGTATAGAGTATTACTTTGAGCATTGTTCTAATTACACTCTTCATGCATTACATTCATTCCATACCTGAGCATTGTCCTTTATTAAACAAAGATCTAGTTCGCTAGGATTTAGCTATGATTCTCACAATGGTTACACATCAACCAGAACTAAACTGACAACCATATACATTACTTATAAACTGAAGGAAGCATTCATGTATAATAGAGATAAGTAAATAAGAGCAATAGCTACACAACTACAATCGCGCTACTTAGATAAGCACGTCGTCATTCCTAGGAGAGGAGCTACATTCACAGGAACTGTGTTTCCTGTTAACCACTCGGAGAGTAAAACGCAGTTCTGTCACAACTCTTTGCAACAGAGGTCTTCTGGGAAACTCCACCTCATTGGGAGCCCTTCTCTATAGACCTCCCTTCTTCTCCTGGCTCTTACAATACATTCTCTTTCTTTTTCAACCCCAGTGGATTGCACAATCTCTTAATGGGTCGGCCCCTGCCTCTGGGGAATGTTCAGACTCTGTATTACAAAGACTCAACTACCCTCTACTTCTGTCACTATGTGGCCAACCCGTTTTCATATAAAAAGACTCCTATATATAGATGGCCCGAAGGTCTCATCGCAGTTACAAAACTGTGGGCCTTATCCCAACAGTGACTCAACCCTAACCACTTACAGTCAACTAGCTGTACTTCCATAGCCGCCTCCTGTCTCGTCGCCGCTTCCTGCAGTCCTTAGTCTTTAATGCATCGGCCCGTTGCTTCTTCTTGGTTCCAGCGACGCTGACTGTGGTCCTTCTTCTTAATGAGGGTAGCTGAACCCTCTCTTCATCTTCGGCGCCTTTATTATGGTGGTTGAGCTCTCCCTTCGGCCTCTTCCTTGTACCACATGCTTTGACTTTTCTGTACATATCGCCGCAATTCCCGTTGGAATTTGCGCTACGGCAATATCTTTGTCTTGTCGCCAAAATTGGTGCTTTCTCCCCAAAAATGGTTATCTTTCCCAAAATTAGCAGCTTCCTAAATGCTGCGGAAGTTCTCTCCAACAACTCCCCTAACACTTACATGTGGCTCGTCCCCGAGCCACTCGCAACATCAGCCTGCTTCATCTGCCTAAGCTTATCCTTTGCTGCCCGTGAGATTGTTGCGAATTGTGCCTTAAGCGCTTTAATACTTTCATCCATGCTTGTTACTTCTTCCTGCGCTGCGCTTAGCAGCTCAGTTGTTACCAAGGAGTCTTCTGTGCTCTCAATGACTCCTTTACTTGAGGTGAAGCTTTTCACCTTTTTCTCCAGTTCATCAACCAGATGTGCGACTTTGCTTTCGTGCGGACTAACTTCGTTAGCCAGGTTGATCTGTTGTTCTCTGTACTTCTGCACTTGCTGTTGAAATTGCGTGATTTCTCCTTTCTTCCTTATCTTCGCAAGAGCACTCAAGCCCTTGTACTCTTCTTCAGCTCTTGATATCGCATCTTCAAAGTGCTTAATATGCTGATTGAGCTCGGCTTTCTGTGGGAGCTCCTCGAGCTCCAGCCATGTTTTTGATGCATCCTCTAGGATAGCCTCTGTTGCTTCCACTCGACACTGCATCTGTGTCTGTACAATTCTGAGAGCTTGCACTCTTGCTTCTTGGATTTCCTCTGGAGTAAGCGGCATATTCGCTTCCAGTGTAGCAATCCTTGCTTCATATTCTTCCTCCATCTTTTTCTTCTCTTCATCTAGAGCCTTTGCGCTTTCCGCTATTTTTCTGATCTTTTGAGTTATTTCTAACTCAGGCCTGATATCGCACTGCGGAAGTTCTGCTGCGATATTCTTTAAAACAAGAGAGACATCCTGCTCCCGCTGAACATATTGTGTCAACTGGGCACTCTCTACCTCATGCTGTGCAATGAGCTGCACATTTTCGTTAGAAAGTAAAACATTATGCTCATATGTGACTTGTTCTCTATGCCTCAGCTCCGTGCCTATCTGCTGGAAAATTTCGTACAACTGGTCCACAGGTACTTCTGGTAGGTTCACCTCAAGAGGATGAACCATCTGTACTTCCATAGGAACAGGGAACTTAATGCTTCCCGGCGGTATACGAACAATGTTCGTGCGGTCCCTTGCAATACTTTCTTCTCTGGTCTGTAAAGGGGGCTGCGAACTTTCTGCTACTGTGGTTGGAGCTGGCTGAATCTGCATGGAAGCAGTCTTCTCAGTTATTGCCTTCAGCTCTCGCAATTTCTTGTCAAGGCTTATGCGCATCAGATCCTGCGATGACTGAATCGCAGTGAATTTATCCCGCATCTTCTCATGTATTCGGCTGGCGATGAGATCATACTCATCCTCTGTCATGATCGGTGCCTGCGGTTCTTCGAAAGTAACTTCCTTTGTTCTCTTCTTCTTTGCTCGCAGCGGAGAAGGGCCTTCAGTACCCTTTCTCTTAGAACTTATTGGTTCTTTCACTTTATCTTTGGGATCTATCTCCGGAACATCTTCTGGATCCTCAACTGGAGTATCAACTGGAACTAGGCCAGAGGATAGATCATCATACATCTGCTTCATTTCCTCATCAAAACAGTTCTTAATGGTGTCTTCAACCTGCTGGATTTCCATGCGATATGGGCCAGGGGCCCATTCCTTATGTTTTCTAAATCCCTTGGGTCTGATATATGTTTTATCCCTGTCGACTTTAAATTCCAGCTTGGACTGATAAAGATCAACGACCGGCGAGTCAACACGCGGAATCGTTGCTACGGACTCAAGCAATAGCATATAATAGTCATGGAATACCATTGCATTATTCTTGTGCTTCTCTGGGTGACTACTCGCCCATAGATTTGAATACCTCGTGCCTCTGCACGCCCCTGGTGCCAGTTGTGGAAACTGCAAATTGGGCGGCTCTTTCCATCCAATAAAAGCCATAAGGATCAGCAGCCACGAGAAGTGGAAGCTGTGAAGCGGATCCTGCTGCGCCTGCGCACAGTCTTGAAAGAAACTATTCAGCAAAAATAAACTCCAGTTGTAAGGTTTACCTTTTATGACTTCAATCGCTAGGCAGATAACTGAGCCTGTGACTTCCTTTGGCCTCACCTTGAGGAGGAGCTTTCCTGCCAACAGACTAATAGTAAATCGCAAGGCGTCATCCTGTATTGAGTTGACATCGTAGGCGCGACCTCCTCTTTGCAGCTTATACTCCGCAACCTGCTTGGTTGAGAGCCTGGTATCCTTTGTGGCGCCATCAATATTTATCTGGGGGTCGAAGCCAGTCTTCGACAGACCGGTAATGCGGTGAATAAGGTCAACATTAACATCTATCCGGTTACCCAACCATAAGTAACCACCATGCACACATGAGAGTAGCATCCGCACTACATCATTTACCTCTGAGCCTCGTCCAAAGTGTGGAATGTCCAGGAGATTGAGCAGTCCCGACGGTGCTAAATGGCTTGCATGGTCCATGGGGACGAACTCATCGCGCTCTGTCCTTGGGTTCCTCTGAATCGTCATATAACGATCGCGACGGAAGTGTGGGTAAAGCTTATAATCTCTCAGATTATAATCAGTGAACTTAATAGCATGCATGTTCCCCCACAGGTTACCTTCTTCCTTCACTCGCTTATCCAGTGGTGGGAGTACGAGTTCATATCTAAAGTCTTTCGGAAGGACAATTGCTGGTGCATTTTCCATCCTTGGCGGGAAGTATACGGTAGCGAATGTGACTTCTTCCGGAAGTTCCTGCTCCGGTTCTTCTGATTCTGTGCTACTCGGGGTCTCGCTAGGCTCCATATTAGCTAAGGTTCTTGGTGACTGCCGTGTGGATGGAGAATCAGCAGTAACTTTCTTTCCTTTCTTAGCCACAGCTGAAGTCATAGCACACTCAATTCCACCCCTTTGGAATCTCTGCAACACGTCTTCGAGAGGCTCGTCTGGCGCGAGGAACCTTCCCCTGTGGTACTCTGGACTTCCTATGATTGCTAATCTGATACAAATCAAAGTCTACAACTGTTTTTGGATTCCCTGCTAAGAACTCTACTGAGAATACGCTTGGCTCGTCTCAAATGCGCTCAACTCTTTCGGTAAAAATGACCAAGTAGCCCCGTTCTTTGAATAAGACATGTATTTATCATAAGGCGGGAACTTCAAACGGCAACGGACCAGTAAACTGGACCCGTTGGCGGCATTTAATGCATAGACAAGACAGCACCCCGCGCCCATTTATTGAAAATGCCGTTTGAAATTTCGCTGGGAAACTGTGCGCTGGAGTGGTGTCGCATCAAATTTTCCAAATCTAGAAGAATCGTCGTACTGCTGCCAAATCTTAGTACAACAGATACTTGTCAGTCGTACACTTAATGCTTGTGAGAAGGCGAAGTGACTAGCCCTCTGAGCAATTCAAAAATTGGTATCGCATCGATCTGTTTTCTATCTTCTGCGATACGATATCGCAGCACCTGGAAATGCAAAGTGCAAAAAAACTCGCATCGTATCAAAATTATCGCAACAACCAGAAAAGCTTGCTGCGAAGTCTTACCTAAAGTATTTCCCGGTGTAGACTCCTTAGGGTGCGATGCCTCATTTCAACTACACTGGACATCTACACCATTTGCTTCTTTTCTGGGCTAGGGCTAGGAGGTAGCATGGCCTTCACAATACAGCTTAAGCCTACTGCCATTGATCAAGGTAGGAAGAGACTCCCCACTCATAGTACGAAGCTAGATAGCACCTCCATCTGTTATGTGTTGAATTTGATATGGCCCTAACCAATGAGTCTTGAATTTTCCGAGGAACTTTATAAATTTACTGTCATAAAGGAGTACCAAGTCTCCAAGCTAAAAGGTTTTGTTCTTGATATGCCTATCATGCCAAGCTTTGTCTCGTGCTTTCTGCACTTTTTGATGGAATCCTGCGATAAATCTGTCTTCCTCCAGATTGAGCAGCTGAGCCAATCTCTCCTTTAAAGTATCAGAATCAGCCATTTCTGTAAGTTGAGCAATCCTTAGACTGGGTAAGATGTATTCCATAGGCATAACAGCCTCTTGTCCATATACCAGGCTGAAAGGTGTGTGTCCTGTTAATTTCTTGCACGTGGTCCTGTAAGCCCATAATACAGCATTAACTCTAAGGTCCCAATCATCCCTTTGACTGTTACAGATCTTTGTCAGAGCATGTTCTAGTATCTTATTGAAAGCCTCCACCGTACCATTAGCTTGAGGGTGGTAAGGTGTACTCTTATGGTGCTGGATTTCAAATTCCTCTGTCAAGGCTTCTATGGTGCAATTCAAAAAATGTGTGCCTTGATCACTCATCAAAGTCACTGGGCATCCAAATCTAGTGATGATGTTTTCAAAAATAAATTGTGCTGCTGTAGCAGCATCACAATTCCTGACTGGTTTTGCCTCAGCCCACCTGGTGAGGTATTCTGTTGTTGTAATAATATATCTCGCACCAGTTCGTTTTCCTGGGGGGTTAATAGGACCCACAAAGTCTATATCCCACTTATCGAATGCGCGTAGCATTATCTGTGGTCGCAACGGCATTTCATCTCTTCTGGAGGGATTTCCTGTCCTCTGGCAGATATCGCATGATCTGCAAAACTCTTTACTGTCTTTATGTAATGTAGGCCACCATAATCCGGCTGATAGGATTTTCTGAGCAGTAGGCTTCCCTGCGAAATGACCTCCTGCGATGCCCGAATGTGCTTCCTTAAGAATGGTCTGTTTCTCGTGGGGCATAACGCATCTGCACAAAATTTCATCTGGGCCCAGCTTATAGAGATGTCCTGCAATCAAGGTGAAGTCTGCTGCTTTCACCACTAATTGTTTCTTTTGTTTCTTAGTAAACTCAGACGGTGCCCACCCTGTAGTGAGAAACTGAAGTATGTCTTCATAATATTCGTCTGCGACCTGAATAGAAAACAATTGCGCATCAGGAAAGTTGTCCTCTAAGTTACTTGGTTCTTCGCCTGAGTCTATCCTTGACAGGTGATCAGGTCCTGCATTTAGTCTTCCTGGCTTGACAATGATTTCAAAATCATATTCCTGAAACAACAATAGCCATCTGCATATTCTTCCCCCTAACACTGGCTTATTGACCAAGTACTTTAATGCAGAATGGTCAGTGAACATCTTGAACGGGGCACCCAACAGATAGTGCCAAAATTTGTGTAGAGCATACACCATTGCTAACCCTTCCCTCTCTGTGGTGGTGTAATTCTTCTCAGCTGTCGATAATCTCCTGCTCGAGTATGCGATAGGGTGATCAATACCCCCTTCTCCTGGTTGCGTGAGAATAATGCCTAGTGCGATGCCAGATGCATCCACATGAACATGAAAAGGCTTGTTCCAATCTGGAAATACCAAAATAGGTGCTGTAACCATTTTTTCTTTAAGAGTGTCGAGACTCCTCTGACATTCCTCATTCCACTGAAATCTGATATCCTTCTTCAATAATTTCTCCATTGGTGCGGTAATCTTGGCATAACCTTTAATAAACTTTCTGTAGTACCCAGTATGACCAAGTGTAGTTCTCAGTTGCTTTACTGAGTTAGGTGCTGGTAAATTGACAATGATGGCGATCTTCGCAGGGTCTACCATCAAGCCTTGTCTGCACACAATGTGACCCAACAACGTACCAAAAGGCGCACAAAATATACATTTTTTTAAGTTAAGGGAAATCTGGTGCTGTCTACATTTTTCAAACATTAATCTCAGATTTCCTATGTGCTTCTTTAGTATTCCAAATACAGTCCAATCATCAAAATAAACTTCTAGAAATCGATGGATGTATTCCTTAAAGACAGCAACAACTACTCTAGAAAAAATTGCTGGGGCATTCTTAAGACCAAAGGGCATTACCGTATACTGAAAGGAGCCCCATTCTGTCGCAAACATGGTCTTGTGCCTGTCGTCTGGATGGATTCTTATCTGGTGATAGCCTGAAAAGCCATCAGTGAATGAATATATTTCTTGTCCTCCAACATTGTCTAAGACTTCATCAGTGAAGGGTGTCGGAAATGGGTCATTCAGCGATGCATCATTCAGTTTGCGCAAGTCGACACAGATCCTGATGTCTCCTTTTGTTTTCTTTTCTTGTACTACCATGGGACTAACCCACTCACTTTCTTCAACAGGCTCAATGATGCCTGCTGCTAGCATCTTATCTATTTCATCTTTTACTTTTGCTTTATACCGTGGGTTCAACCTGTATGGACGTTGCTTAACCGGCTTAGCATCCTCCTTAAGCGGTATCCTCATGACTCCTAAGTCACCCACTATTCCCTTCATTTCTGTAAAGTTGGTAGGAAATAGGTCCTGATACTCATGTAGTAGGTCTGTGATTTGGCCAATTGTCTCATCATCCCAATAATCTCCAATAGAGGCAAACTTAGGTTCTGTTTCTGTGCCAATATTGCTCATTTTAATCTTGATTGGTTCTGTTACAGCTGGGATTTCCAGGTGTGGACCTTCAACTTCACGCGTACCTTCAGTTTCTGCGATATTGATACTGCGAGGATCTTCATCCTCATCGCCTGAATCTTGTGCAAAGTTGTAACATTCCAAAGCATGTTCCATCTGAATAGCCCACTCGGGTTGTGAATCCGCTGGTAATGTGCAATCCTCAAATATTTTAGTCTTTATGATCTTCAAGGCCCGATCAATGCTTGGATACTCAGATTCAAAACTGAAAGTAAGCAAAAAGTTTTCAATCATAATAGGCCATGAGATAGTTCCTTTTCTTAGCTCTGTTTCTGTATACCAGTTCCTTGGAACTGTATCTAGTGTGTGGATAAACAAATGAACCCATTCATCTGCTGGAATTTTTAACCAACTCTGTTCACAGATCATAATGTGTGTTCTGGGATCACTTTCTCCTGTGTATTTCTGCTGTGTACAGTCTCTTTCTTTAGAGAATCTGGTACGCATCAGTCTCTTACAATCATACCACAATGTGATATGTTCCTTGTGTGTGTACCACCATCTTGCAGGTGTGGCTCTAACTGCGAGATCAAAAACCTCCATCCTCTGCTCTTGAGGAATCTCTTGTTCAAACTGCTGTAAGAAATCATTGACGTCCTCTAATCCATCAAAAGTTGGAATATACCTGTTTTCTGCCCCAATCCATCGCAGTGATTTAGTCATGAATGCGCATCTGCGAGTAGAAACTTCGTGGAGTCTATTTTTCCAATTCTCTAAGCCGACATCTGAATCTGATGTGCATGAGCTATCGCATCTCCAGCTAATATGTCCATCGGCTGTAGGATCAATGTAATCTGTCTGATTAGAAGTCATCTGGTACAAATGTTCCATGTTATGCACCTCCTCTTCCGCTTTGATCGGCTCAATGTAGCGAGGACCCTGTAGGGGGTCTAGTGGTGCGATAACCCGGACTTGAGCATCTTCAAATGTCATCTGCCTTTTCTTCAAGTTGATAATATCCTTGTTATCAAAAGCCCAATCAATACCTAATAGAGCTGGATAGGGTTTGGTATCACCAATAATTTCTATGACCTCAAAATCTGCATACGTGTGAACTCCATCGATGTCCACTGGGACATGCGATAGGCGACCCATCGATGATATTCTCTGCTGATTGGCTAGTCTCAGATGGATAGGGGATCTGCTTAGTTTTGGACTACCCATCTGTTCCCATGTCTTCTTAGTCAAGACATTTACTTCTGATCCTAAATCTAGGATAACCTCATCCATTTCAAATAGTCCGATCTGTGCTGTGAGCCTCATCTCTCTTCCTGTCCTTGTATGGCCCATTATATGGTGAATAGTTGGCTGTGTGTTGCTCAAGGAAGGGCTCTGTTGCCATTGATCGATAACTTTATGAAGTTCCTCTACAGCTTTCCCATTTCTCAGAAGTTTCAAACAACTCTGCAGGAAGGACTGTACACTTCCTGTCAATACCTCTTCGTCGCATCTTCCAGATGTGCTAGCCTGCGGTATCTGTACAGTACAAACATCATGTGGTAGCTTCCGCGGTATACCCTGAGATGGTAATAATAGTGATCTGGAATGTGTCTGTTCAGCAAAGGAGGTCTTAGTTTGCTGAAATGCCTCCTTATTCTTCTGTAGATCAAGTGGGATAGGTTTTTCTGGAGCTTTGCGCACCCACTGCGTTCCTGTCGTTTTTTTCTCATCCTGCGATATGTTACTTGTAGAGAGACCACTGCGAGTTACAATATTAACTCGTGGTTCTGTTTCTTTCTGCTCGGCAGCGATAAACTGGATAGTCTGATTGGTTGCTGGCTTGGCGTCCTTGATCTTAGCTATCAATATGGGACACTCCTCTATTGTATGATCATAAGATTTACAATACTTGCATGTTGTAGTGGGGTTCTGGCAGTCCCTAGCGTAATGTCCTGTACCTCCACAATTATAAAAGGTAATAGGTCCACGGCCACGGCCAGATTCATAGCCTCCTCCACGTCCTCGACCTCTGAAATTTCCTCCACGGCCTCCCTGAGCCGGATCAATTTGTGGACGTACTGATGGTCCAGATGCTTCTGATTGGACTCTGTAAAGGTCATGCTTTCTTTCTATCATTAACTCATAAGCTCTACAGTTGTTTTCGTCATGTCCAACAGATTTACAAAAATTGCAATATAGGTTCTTTGGTGTCTGCACATATTTCTGAAAGAGTGGACATTCCTGAGGTCTGTGTCCTCTAGTTCTACAAATCTCACACCATGGCCCCTGATTCTGCATCAACGGGTTAGGAGCTCCGCTGGCGAGATAGTCAACAAAGACAGGGCAGTTATCCTTACTGTGTCCCTGCGCTTTACACTTAGTACACCAAATTTCATGCGCAACCTCCTTTCCTTTCTTAATTTCATGCATCTGTAAGGTGAGGTTAGCTAGCTGATTTTGCAGATTAGTGATACCTGTGTTAGTCTCTGCTAGGGGTGAAGCCTCTAGTTTCATTGCCATTTCTAATGCTTCATCTTGTGTATTTAATTTCTGTTGCATTAGTGGAAGTCTGATGTGTGGTAACATTGCTGCGATAAACCACTCTTTATGCTGTTGAGGCGCAAGCTCAAAGCTTACCTGATCAATGAGGGTTTTGAATCTCTGGTCAAAATCCCAAACAGTCTCCGTAGGCAATTGCTTAATATCTTTAAGTTCTGCTATGCACTGTGACTCGGATTTAGGTTTTTTAAACTCTTTGATCATAGCAGTTCTGACATGTGCAAGCGTTCTGTTATGTCCAGTGGTATACTTCATATACCAAGTTAATGCTCTTTCTCTGAATGTGGTGGCCAGCTGGACAAGCTTGACATTATCATCTTGTATTTGCTTAATGGTCCATATGGCTTCGCATAGGAACTAGTGCTGCTCAGGGTCCTCCGACCCTGTACCTTTGAATGTTGGTAACTTCATATCATCTCCCATTCTGTTTCTAGGTGGTGGGTTCTGGTGTGCTGTATTACTACCACTCGGCGGTGTAGATGTAGAGGGTGTAGCGGTAGTATGCGCTGTATGAGAGCTACTGGACGGGGTTCCTGCGGGATTACTCTGAGTTCCGACTGGTTTTTGAGGAGTCCTAGGGTTCTGAATCTGCTGTCTAGGGTTACCTCAACTGTTTTCTTCAGAAGAAGATGAATCGTTGACTCTATATCTTTTACCACTACGTGTATGTCCAAGATGCTCGTAATCACTCTCAGAGTCTACTGACATTACAATATCATACTACTATTCATCTGAGGTCATATCCAGTACTCCTTTTTCATATAGTAATTGCTTAATGGACAGATTTAGAGAATTTAGGTACTTACCGCGATAACCCTTGAAGAAGTACTGTTCTGCTGCACTGAAACTCTTTCTCTGATCAACCGCAAATTCTGTGATGAAGCCTTCCAGCAAACTCGCAAGCCAGAAATTTACTGCACGTGAGATGGGACTATCGACACCTTTCAAGGTCTGAATCAGCCCTGCTGTCCAGACAACTTCTCGATTCTTCTTGAGACCGCTGTTGTCAGCAAGCTTTGATAACCAATCATATAACTCAATAGCATAGGTTACGAAGAATATCTCATGGAGATCTGTAAAAATGTGCTTCTGTAGCCAAGCCTCAGTGCTCAGTCTAGGATTCTGGTTTTCTTTTATAGCAAACTCTCTTTCTTTTGACTCAACCCACTGGTTAAGTTCTTCCTTGGTAGGATGCCAACAGAACATCAGCTTAATGTGTTCAAACCGGCGACGGAACCATTTGTTGGTCACCTTCCTGGGTAGACCCGGGTTAGCTGTATTTTCTAGACCAACAGAACCCTTAGCTCACTGGCCCTTTCAGCAACAGGTCGCAAAAGCAACCTGAAGTCTCACCCGAAGTGATTCTAATGGGTGGCAGAAGACTCAAGTGTCCTCAGCCAGGTTCCGAGGCATCCAAGGTGCTCAAACCCACCCTTTCTCTCTCCTCAAGGGCTAACTTATCGCATTCTATTACACCGGCTATACCCCTGCCTTATCGCATCACGTAGGAAGTGCGATAAGTCTTCCCCTCATATGAGCCCGTCTAACGATACCTAAGATATCGCAGGGTGCGATATATTCCCCCTTTCTGTCCCTGCGGTATGTTATTCTTAGCCGCTTCCTGGATTAATACGCAGTCTCACCCACCCTTATCTTATTACTGAAGATAGCAATATTATTTAATCTCTAAGCATAACCCTCACTAATGAGATTGACCCCTGATGTTCTGCAACGATGTGACTGTATAGAGTATTACTTTGAGCATTGTTCTAATTACACTCTTCATGCATTACATTCATTCCATACCCGAGCATTGTCCTTTATTAAACAAAGATCTAGTTCGCTAGGATTTAGCTATGATTCTCACAATGGTTACACATCAACCAGAACTAAACTGACGACCATATACATTACTTATAAACTGAAGGAAGCATTCATGTATAATAGAGATAAGTAAATAAGAGCAATAGCTACACAACTACAATCGCGCTACTTAGATAAGCACGTCGTCATTCCTAGGAGAGGAGCTACATTCACAGGAACTGTGTTTCCTGTTAACCACTCGGAGAGTAAAACGCAGTTCTGTCACAACTCTTTGCAACAGAGGTCTTCTGGGAAACTCCACCTCATTGGGAGCCCTTCTCTATAGACCTCCCTTCTTCTCCTGGCTCTTACAATGCATTCTCTTTCTTTTTCAACCCCAGTGGATTGCATAATCTCTTAATGGGTCGGCCCCTGCCTCTGGGGAATGTTCAGACTCTGTATTACAAAGACTCAACTACCCTCTACTTCTGTCACTATGTGGCCAACCCGTTTTCATATAAAAAGACTCCTATATATAGATGGCCCGAAGGTCTCATCGCAGTTACAAAACTGTGGGCCTTATCCCAACAGTGACTCAACCCTAACCACTTACAGTCAACTAGCTGTACTTCCATAGCCGCCTCCTGTCTCGTCGCCGCTTCCTGCAGTCCTTAGTCTTTAATGCATCGGCCCGTTGCTTCTTCTTGGTTCCAGCGACGCTGACTGTGGTCCTTCTTCTTAATGAGGGTAGCTGAACCCTCTCTTCATCTTCGGTGCCTTTATTATGGTGGTTGAGCTCTCCCTTCGGCCTCTTCCTTGTACCACATGCTTTGACTTTTCTGTACATATCGCCGCAATTCCCGTCGGAATTTGCGCTGCGGCGATATCTTTGTCTTGTCTCCAAAATTGGTGCTTTCTCCCCAAAAATGGTTATCTTTCCCAAAATTAGCAGCTTCCTAAATGCTGCGGAAGTTCTCTCCAACATGCAACCTCTAACCATATTGCTAGGTAATATGTCGCAATGATGATGTATCAGGTGCCGGTTCAGCGTGCTAGTGGGTTGATTGGACCCACAAAATCAATAACCAATTTCTTGAAAGGATCGATTATAGTGACGAGAAAGAGAGGCATATCATCCCCACGGGAAAAATTTCTCACTCTCTGGAAAACATCAAACTAGTTGTAATACATCTTAGCTTCTTGGAAAAGTGAAGGCCACCACAGTCCTACACACAACAACTTGTGTGCAATAGCCTTCCATCCATAATGTCCTCTAGTTATGCCTTCATATGCTTCTCTAAGAAGTGGTCATTCATGTTCCATCACACATCTACATATTATGCCATCATCTCCTAGCTCGTAGAGATGTCCTGTGATCAACTAAAAATATACACTGCGCTTTGCTAGCTGTTTGCACTACACATATGTATATTCTTACAGCACGCATCCAGAAGCCAAAAATGTTGCAATATCATTGTATTGATATGGTACCACCTCAATGCGAAACAACTGTGCATTAGGGAGATTGCTTTCCAATATTTCCCCTTGTTCGCTAGATTAAATCCTTGAAAGATGATTTGGACCCACATTATGCTTCTTAGGATTAACAACAACTTTAAACTCAAACTCTTGAAATAGGAGCAGCCATCAACATATGTGCCCCCCAACATGTTGATGTATATGTAACTTCAGAATGTATTTCATACATGTACATTGTATTCCTATAGAGATGTTATTATTCCTCTATATGGAAGTGTCGTCATTTATATTGTAAGTGTCGTAACTTATACTTGATGGGTTATTAGACCACCTTGATGGGGTCGGCCCTGTATGAGTCATGTGGGTAAAAGGTTTATTAGACCACCAAGTGTGGGGTCGGCCCGGATTAAGTTAACAATGGGTTATTAGGATAAGCTAGACAAGTCGGCCCCATTAGTTTATTGGGCAGGACGGGACAAGTATAAATAGAGATCGGGAGATCTCTATTTGATCACTCATTACACCCACTTCTCTCATTTGGAAAGTGGCGCACTTGTGAGGAGGAGGATCTGTTGCTAGGAGAATACTATCTCTTGTACTTTGGTTGTGTCATTGCTCTTTCTATCTCTGAGGAAGTTGCGGGGTTTTCACCTTCTTGGTTTTCCCCGGTGAAACTCTGTGTCCCTTGTGTGCCTGCATTATTGTGTCCATGATTGATATGTTGTAGATATGTTGTACATGTTATTCTCTCAGTTAAGATCTTATATTAGATTGAAAATTCCGAAAAAATAACATGGTATCAGAGCTAGCCTGAAACAAGGCATGGTATGGCATGTATGACACTTGTTGCACTTGCGATGCTAGGGCTTGATATAGAAAAAACTAGTCATTGTAGCACTTTCTCTATAAATCCATTTTGGCGAAGTTTTCGGATATGAAACTTTTTCAAGTAGAAGATCCGATCCCCATGTACCTTGTGTCCAAAGTACAACTTCTAATTCGTTGTAATTTGTGTTTTATGATCTATACAATCTAGGGTTTATGTCTCTTCCAGATCTGAGTCATAAACATGTGACCTAGGAAAAAAGGTCATAACTTGGGCTAGGAAGCTCCAAATGAAATTTCATAAAATGTTACAGGTGGTGCACAGAATTTAATTTTTCAGGTAACTTTTTCAGAGGCTGAAATTGAACCAGTGACATGTGGCACGTCGTACAAGTTCACTCTCCTGTTTTGTCCCATGAACAGGTCACGTTGCGACACTTGGAATAAATCTCTCTCAGAGAATCCAATTGAGGTCAGATCTATGGGGTTGGAAAGATGACAGGTCAGGATACCACAAGTAGAATTTTCAGACCCTGTGGATTGGAACGTTCAGAGTTACACCAGAAACAATCAGGTACATATTTATGTCAAAACAGAATTATTTTTAAGCACCTTCATTCATGGCTTCGGGAATTTAGGGTTTCAGAGAAAGTTGGAATTTTTGTAATTGGAGACCATGGCTGAATGCTACTCATCAAAATAGAAATTTAGAGACCAATATCAGAATTTTTTGTTGGACAGAAGGCTGGGCTTGATCAGACCCTAGTTCGGGACTTTGATCGGAAAAGTGGAAAATTAGGGCTTCTGCAAAAATCAGAATTTTTGAAATCTGTGACCATGGCTGGAATCTCCTCAGAAAAATAGAAGCTTAGAGTTTTGGATAGAACCTTTTGATTGGGAAGAAGGGTGGGCTTTATCAAATCCTAGTTCGGGGTCATGTCTAGTGAATCCCGAAGTTTCAAAGGCAAATTTGAGGGGTGAAACCTTGCAGTTTTCAAATTCTGAATATACCGGCTTGATCAAATCATCAAGGAACATCTTTCTATCCTTTCAGAAGTTTGAAATTCAAAGTTTGAATTTTTAGGGTTTCTCTGACAAACCCTAATCCAGCTCCAGATCCAGTTCATGCAAATCAAGTGGATTGGGTTAATGTTAGAAGAGAATGGATTGGTCACCTGCAGAAGTTCTTGTTTCAGAGGGAGATGAGGCTAAGGCCTTACATAAGAAGATTACAAGCAATCTCGACAGGTATGACTTATCCAGGTATGTTTCAAGATTTGTTCATGATTAAGTTTATGGTATGTTTGTCTTCATATTATTATGGTTAGTACAATCTTGATTAAATTTAGACTTGTCGTATCACCTTAATAAAATTATGAATGCATGGTAGAAGATATTCATTGATTAGGGTGTTGACACTTATGATTGTACTAATGCATTACGATGTTGTATGACGTTTATGTTGTCCACTGACATGAAAGGTACACCAAGAAAGACAAATCATGTTCTAGTTCAAGAACATATGATCATGGTGACATGAAGACAAAGATTTCATCCATTGTCATGGATCACATAGAAGATCTATTTACGAGGTATGTATAACTTGGTTCTTATGAGATATGCAAGTTACTAGCACAAGTCATTGAAGAGAACAAGAAGACATCATGTGGGTATGTTAGACATAACTAGCTAACATACTAATGTAGGTATGTTTTTCCTATATCAATTTAGAATCCTACCTTGTGATAGGATCTCTTATATAAGTATACATCGCATGATTGATAATGATTATTCATAGGTTTGAATAATCATGGGTGTATGCATATTATGTTTCTTACCTTAATTGATGATATGACTAACCAGAAGAGTCATGAAAGTATAGGTTTGAGTAATCACAAGTTTAGGCATATTATGTTTCTTACCTTAATTTATGATATGACTAACCATTAGAGTCCTTGAATACTAATGCTTATTATTTTTGTTTGAAATGATCATGACTATACATGCTTAAGATTATTGTGTTTTGATAGTATTGAGAATATACTAATAAATGTGTGATTATGTATGAGATCTCGAGGATATCACAATAATGATACTTGTAAGCATGCATAGTGATCGAGGATGGATATAAGTTCAAGGACAGTTAATCTAGGAAACAAAGATCAAGAGGGAGCACACTCCAATAGTTTCTGCAAGGATGCAGATATTCAGAGGGAGTCGACCACTTCTCACAATCCACATCAGAATGGAGTTGCAAAGATTCAGAGGGAGTCCACCCAACAACAAAACAAAGATAAGTATTTGAATTGTCATTTCTAACATTTTTGTTTGTTTAAATAATGTTGTTCAAATTATGTATATGCTTATGTTCCTAGACTTAGGTTGTGTATTATGCATATTAGAATAATTGCATTAATGAATAGTATACTACTAATATGCAATATGCATGTGATGGGTAAGTGGCCTATGGCACTGTACAACATTCCATTTCTACTTATCTAGAATGAAACCTGTTTGCTAACATGTTGGGAGTAGTGCAAACTCTTAACAATGTTGTGGTAGAGATTGGAAGGCATCTAGAAAGTTACAGGATATGGATGAATGTTGTATTGAAGCATTGGCTAAAATAATTGCATGACTGTATGACATATTTCTTTATGTGTAGGAATTTGTTCTGAAAACTATGAGATGTTTCTAATCATGCAATTTAACTTGTTTTGTAGGAAAGATCATATACCTTCACCTACAAAAGAAGGACTACAACATTTGTTCCAGCAACAAAGATATCTATTGAAGATATTGAAGTTCCCAGGATCTGGGATGAAGTAATGGAAGAATGCTATGATTAGTCAATCATGAAGAATGATGTTTGGGTTGCAGTCCCAAGACCTGAAGGGATGTCTGCTGTGACTTCCAAATGGATCTATAAGATCAAGCATGCTGCAGATGGTAGCATGGAGAAATACAAAACGAGGTCTGTAGCTCATGGCTTCTCCCAGGAAAAGGGATTGAGTATGAAGAGACTTCTACACCTATAGCCAAGCACACTTCCATCAGATCAGTACTTGCTTTGTCTATAGTGATGAAATGGAAGATACACCAGATGGATGTCAAGACAGCTTTATTGAATGGTGTAGTCGAAGAGGAAGTGTATGTGGAGCAGCCACTTGGTTTTGAGACACATGACGGGAAGTCATATATGTGCAGAACCTGGTATGGAAGGATAGATGGCTTTCTATCCAATTTGGGATTTACCAAGAGTAAAGCAGATTCCAACCTTTACTACAAGGTTGAGGAAGGCAATCCAGTGATACTACTTTTGTATGCAGATAACCTGTTTGTTATAGGTGAGGATTGATTGATTGCCGACACGCAGCGGAAGCTTGCTACCGAGTTCGAGATGAAGAACTTGTGGATGATGCACTGCTTTCTAGGCATGGAGGTGTGGCAGAGTGTAGATGGAATCTTCCTTGGACAAGGGAAGTTTGTAGTAGAGATCTTGAAGAGGTTCGAGATGATGGACTGCAAGGACATGGCCACACCTATGGCATCGAACCTGAAGCTTCTATGTGATGCTTCATTTGATCCGATTGATTTCACTGTGTATCATTAGATGATTGGGTCCTTGATGTACCTGACGAACACAAGACCATATATTTTCTTTATGGTGAACACATTGAGCCAGTTCGTGATGGATCCCAGAGGTGTTCACCTGGTTGCTGTAAAGCATATTCTGAGGTACCTGAAGGGTACAATTGATTATGGGCTCAAGTATGATGTGAATCAAAAGTTTAACTTGCAGGGTTATGTTGATTCAGATTGGGCAGGCAGTGCTTTAGATAGGAAGAGCACTTCTGGGTGCTGCTTCAGTATGGGATCAGGTGTGATCTCTTGGTTTAGCAGGAAGCAGTCCTACGTAGCACTGAGTACAGCCGAAGTAGAGTATGTTGCAGCTTGTTCAGCTAGTTGTGAGGCAGTATGTCTTCGGAAGCTACTATCTGAGTTATTTGATCTCCTGCTGGAGGCTACTAGTATCTTTTGTGACAACCAGATTTGTGTGAAGCTGTCTGAGAACCTGGTGTTCCACGACAGGTCAAAACACATTGAGATCAAATATCACTATATCAGGGATATGGTGCAGAGAGGAGCAGTGAAGCTCTTGTATGTTGCGATGGATAAGCAGATTCTAGATGTGTTGACAAAACCAATAGCAAGTGTGAAGTTCGAATACTTTAGAGAGAGGCTTGGTGTTATTCAGATTGATGACACTTCGAGGAAGAAGTGATGGACACATTTGCAGGAGCCATTCCAAGCATGGTGAAAGGAGGATCCTTCCATGGTTGTGGATATAAGCGTTGGATGATGAGCATCAGGATGATGCTCTAGTTACTGCTCTGTATATGTATATATGCATCATGTTGGATGCCTGATATGATCAGTTGGATCATTTATGTGTATATGTATGTACGCATCATGTTGGATGCTGGATATGATCAGTTGGATCATGTGTATGTATCTATAGATGTATCAGGTGGATACATTGTATGATCAGGTAGATCATGTATGTTGATATGTATCAGGTATGATCAGGTGGATGTATTTGTATATGTATCAAGTGGATACATTATATGATCAGGTAGATCATATATGATGATATGTATCAGGAAGATACTATGTATGCATCAGGTGGATGCATTGTATGATTAGGATGATCATGGATGACGAGCTTCAGGATGTTGCTCCAGATATGCATCAGGACGATGCAGTGATGAGTATCAGGACGATATTCTAGATGATATGCATCAAGATGATGCTATGATGATGATCATAATGATCATATGTATCAGGTGGATACATTACATAATCAATTGGATTATGTGTGATGAGTTCCAAAGACACAGATGCACAGTGCCTTTCCAACATGGTGGTAGATGTGTTCTCCCATGTGCGTTGATGTAAGTGCAGAGCCTTTCCGACATGGTGGTAGATGTGTTCTCCCATGTGTGTTGATGTAAGTGCAGAGCCTTTCCGACATGGTGGTAGATGTGTTCTCCCATGTGCGTTGATGTAAGTGCAGAGCCTTTCCGACATGGTGGTAGATGTGTTCTCCCATGTGCGTTGATGTAAGTGTAGAACCTTTCCGACATGGTGGTAGATGTGTTCTCCATGTGCATTGATGTAAGTGAAGAGCCTTTCTGACATGGTGGTAGATGTGTTCTCCCATGTGCATTGATGTAAGTGAAGAGCCTTTCTGACATGGTGGCTGATGTGTTCTCCCATGTGCGTTGATGTGAGTGCTGAGCCTTTCCCAGATGGTCAGAGGAAAGTCCTTCCATGTCGGTGAGTGTAAGTGTTGTGTTGTGTGCATCTGGACTGTGCTTTGTGGACGATGATCAGTATGATTATGAGTATCAGAATGATACTCTGTGGTCGTGGACAGGTTGTGTAGTTACATGTAAAATATCCTAGGAGATCTGATAGGTTGAGCAGTATGCTCGTAATCAGTCCTAGGATGCTCTTTCGAGGTTTTGTTGAGGCACGTAATCAGTCCTGAGGATTCCACAGTATGGCCAGTGATGATGAAGACCTGCATGTGGTGGGCCTACATCTAGTATGAAAAAGGACTGGCTCTATAGAACTTCCTATGATGAGTAGGTCCAGAGATTGATTGAGATAGCAGCAGCAGTGACGATGAGGATGATTCGCTGATGATGATCCAGAGAAGAAGACTTGTTCTAGTAGATCTGTGTTAAGAAATACCTTCCTAGTTAAGAGGGAGTGTTGATGCATATGGAACTTCGGAATGTATTTCACCCATGTATATTGTATTCCTATAGAGATGTTATTATTCCTCTATACGAAAGTGTTTGTATTCCTATAGAGATTTTATTATTCCTCTATACGGAAGTGTCGTTGTAAAATCTCAAGCACAGCTGAATCTAGCTACTGTGGATTCCTCACTGGTGAAAGATTGCACAACATTTGCAAGAATGGCATAAAAAATTTAAATGAATGAAGAACAATACACATGAAATGGTGAATAATGTCAATATTATTAACTGTCCAACCTTAACAAAGGTTAAGAACACCCATATATACAAATCTGGAAGAATTCGAATCCATCTGGAGTGTTCACACTGATCTAGCTTAGAAAAAGCTCAAACCCCCCTAGGTTGACCAAAATATCCCAAACCATCCCAAACTGGTTCGAATCTGCAGTGTGAATGCTGGGAATGACTGGACAGGCCCATGTGACCTCACACATGTGAAGAAACTAGTTGGATAGAGGTTTGGAGTCTAAAATTGGTCAAAACTGTGACAAAACAAGGCAAGATTGTCCACAAAGAGAGCAAATGCGCCCTAGGTAGAAGAGAAGCATGCTGAGTGCATTAAATGACCTGAGGAGGGCGCTCTAGGCATGCTGAGTGCATTAATTTCCCTGGGGAGCGCTCCACTTAGCTGGTTTGACTCAGCACTTGTTCACATTGCTAACTAGTTCAAGACAGTTTGACCATTTACCAATCTAATCAACTTAGGGATGTAATCATTAATCACTTGGGCTAATTAATCATCATTAATAAATGATTAATGTACATAGGTGGAAAAATGTTCTAACACCCCCCCTTAAGCTAGACTTAGTGAAATATCAAAAATTAAGGCCTTGGCAACTAGGCTCAAGTCACCTTTTACATCATAAAATTTATTTGTCCATGTAACCAAGGTAAGGAGGAAAACCACATGGGAAATAAAACCTCCCCTCTAAAATGGACATGTGGCATATATCAAAATACACCAATCATCACCATGCATCACTCACCCCAAGCAAAGATCTAAGGTGAGTGAAGGTCTTCTCGGTAAAACACTTGGTGAAGATATCAGCAGTTTGCTCACTGGATGGGCAATACTGCAATGCTATGATCCGGTCATGCACCAAACCCCGAATGTAATGCATGTGTATCTCTATGTGCTTGGTCCTCTGTCTCTGTACTGGATCGGTAGAAATCTTGATTGTACTTTGATTATCACACCAAAGAATAGTGGGTGAATCAAAGACAATCCCGAACTCTGCAAGAATACCTTGCAACCAAACACATTGTGTGGCTGCATTGACTGCTCCCCTGTACTCGGCCTCAGCTGAAGATAAGGAAATAGTGCTTTGTTTCTTGCTTGACCAGCATATAGGTCCATGTGCAAGCATAAAGACATAACCGGAAGTTGACTTCCGATCAATACAATCACCGGCCCAATCAGAATCTGTAAATCCTACTAGTTCAAGGGATGAACCAGCAGCATAATGGATACCAAAAGACTTAGTACCCTGAACATAATGAAGGATCCTCTTGGCTGCCTTCCAATGGATCTCATGAGGCTCTTGCATGTGCCTTGCAACAGCCCCAACAGCATATGACAAATCTGGTCTAGAATGAGTAAGATATAGCAAACTCCCAACAAGTTGCCTATACAACGAACTGTCAACTAGTGGTGAAGAACCCCATTCTGTAAGCTTAACTCCTGAAAGAAATGGAAATTTTGCAGACTTACATTCAGCCATCTTAAATTTCTGCAGCAAATCTGAAGCATACCTTGACTGACATACAGAAATTCCATTCACAGATTGATCAATCTCCAAACCCAGAAATTGTTTTAGCAATCCTAGATCGGTCATGGAGAATGCACTGTGCAATGCTCTCTTAACTGAGTCAAGTTCTTTGGTGCAGCTACCAGTGATCAAAAGATCATCAACATACAGTACAATAATCAATATCAGATCACTAACATGTTGCATATACACATTTGGATCAGACTTACACCTTTCAAACCCCAAAGATAGCAGAAAATTGTCCATTTTTGCATACCATGCTCTAGGAGCTTGCTTGAGCCCATAGAGTGACTTGTTCAACCTGAAAACAAGTGTATGATCAGAGATAAAACCTTCAGGCTGCTGCATATAAATCTCCTCATTCAGATCCCCATGAAGAAAGGCACTTTTTACATCCATGTGATGAATCTCCCATCGCTTGGAAGCCCCAATTGCCAAAACTAGTCTTATGGAGTCCATCTTTGCCACCGGTGCAAATGTTTCTGTATAGTCCACTCCTTGGACCTGAGAGTAACCCTTAGCTACCAACCTGGCCTTATACTTCAGATCAGAGCAATCAGATCCAATTTTGGTTCTATAAATCCACTTGCATTGCACTAGTTTCCTCTTGGGAGGAAGAGGGACCAAATCCCAAGTTTTGTTCTCATGGAGTGAGTTCATCTCCTCTTGCATGGCTGATTTCCACCTTGGGTCTGTACATGCTTCTGAATATGACATTGGATCAGATCCAACCATCAAATAACATGCCTCACTCAGATCAGAATTATTATATGCAAAGGAATTGTGAAATTGAGATCTAGTTTTCCTAGCATCTTGGGGATCTCCCACTAGCTCTCCGGCACTTTGAATTGTTTTCTCTACCCACTTGGGCCTTGAGGGAGGGATATGTTCAGAATACATATCAACATCATCTTCAGCAATATCAGAATCAGAAATATCAGAGAATGAATCACTACTTACTTCATCATCAAGACGAGGGAATGAGCATTCCCCATCACCTTGTTCACTAGCTTGCAAAAATTCTTCCTCTTCGAATTTGACACTTCTTTCAATGAAAGTTTTGTGAGTGGATGGATCAAAGAGCTTGTAGCCCTTGGAATCCTCTGCATACCCAACCATGATTGACTCCCTGCTTTGGGGCTGCAATGCCTTTCTCTTCTCCGGTGGAATTCTGGCCCAAGCCCTTGAGCCAAAAATTCTGAAATGTGAGACATTTGGCTTGTGGCCCATCCAAGCTTCAAATGGAGTGATTCCTTGCAATGCTTTGTGTGGTGCCCTGTTCTGAACATATGCTGCACAATTCATAGCTTCAGCCCATAATTTAGGAGACAAATCCCTTGCTTGCAACATGCAAGTTGCCATCTCTTTCAGTGCTCTATTTTTGCGCTCTGCAACACCATTTTGCTGAGGTGTGTAGGGCACTGAGTGTTGCATCTGAATGCCATGCTCTTGACAGAGCTGCTGCAAATTGTTGTTGACATACTCTCTACCATTATCAGTCCTCAAAATCTTCATGGCCTTCCCACTGAAGTTCTCAACCATGCTCTTAAAAATCTTGAAACAATCAAAGACTTCAGATTTTTGCTTAAGGAAAAATAACCAGCAGTACCTTGAGTAGTCATCGATGAAGGTGAGCACATATTTGCTGCAGCCATAGGAGGGAGTGGGGAGTGGCCCTATGAGATCAGAATGTACTATCCCAAGAGGTTGATCAGCCCTCCTAGCCTTCCCTTTATCATACTTCCTTTCAGGATGTTTCCCAATCATGCAACCCTTGCATGTTCCACTCGAAAATCTGATTTGGGGCAGCCCTTCTACCATATTTTCTTTGTTTAAAACTTGAAGATATCTGTAGTTTAGGTGCCCATAACTTTGATGCCATAGCTTGCTGGTCTCATTCCCATGTGACAGCAGCACACTTGGTGAAGAGAATTCGAGGAAGTGGGAGAACTTGTACATCTTCATGTCATGGTCTGCAACACCCTTTGCAACAATTTTCCCGGTGGAAACTTCTGATATCTCCACTTCATCCTGAGTGAAGACCACCTTCTTTGCTGCTCCAGTATGAGTCATTTGATATACAGAGAGCAAGTTTGCTGCAAGATTTGGCACATACAGCACATTGGAGAAGAAGCCATTCTCCATAGAGATTTTCCCAATGCCATGAGCAGGGATTTCTGAGTCATCTCCCATTCGAATTGAGAGACCACTGTAGGGAGCAAGTTCAGAAAACGAGTCTCTTGAGGAAGCCATGTGCCTTGAGGCACCTGAATCAATGATGAACAAAGGTGAATGAGATGAGCTAGCCACCAAAGCATGGCAGCTCTCCTTGTCTTCAGAAACGCACTCCTTCTTCTTGGAACTTTCAGGAAGAGGAATGTTATTTTTCTGTAGGAGATGGGTCATGGTCTCTATGGTTTTCTTCATGCATGAGCTCTCTGGATGAAAACCTCTTTGACAGTAGCTACATTTTGTCTTCTCAGCCTTCTTTCCCTTGTTCTTGACAGGATTCGAAACCCCCTCAGAGGATTTGGGCCTCTCATCCTTCTTCTTCTTCTCTTGAGGTTTCGACCCCCTGGGTTTTTGCTTGCCTCTTCCACATTTCGAATCTCCAGCTGCAAGAACTTGATCTTTTTGTTTGATGGAGCCCATCAAGACCAGCTTGTCTTGCTCTTGAGTTAGCATCTCCATGAAGTCAGCCAAGGATGGCATCTTCCAACCTCTAACTGTGAGCCTTGTGGAGTTGAAGGAAGACACAAAAACTGAGTATTCAGAACCCAATTTGGAGAGAATGGACAACACCAACTGTTCTTCTTTCTTATCTATGCCACATTGTCTGATCTGCAAGACCAAGTTCTTGAACTTGGTGAAGAAGTCCTGGATGGAATCGAAATTCCCTGGGCTCAGTGAGACAAGCTCATTTTCGAGCTGGTGGCCTCTCATCTCATCAGTCTTTCCAAACAGTGTCTCAAGCTTGAGCCACACTTCATTTGGAGTTGCTAGACTTTCTACATGAAACAGGAGGTCTCTCGAAATGCTGAGACAAAGGAGGCCAAATGCCTCATCCATTCTGTTAAAAAACTTGGATTTCTCCACAGCTGAGTTTGGCTCAACCTCAGTGCCCATCGTGATTCTGTAGAGACCCTTAGATCTCAGCAAAATCACCATTTCTGCCTTCCAATCGAAATAGTTGAAGGGTGTGAGCACGTTTGGGTGAGATGGCTCCATTCTCCTCTGCTGCAATTCGCACTTGCTGACAATGCTGAACTCCAATACCTGCAAACAACTCTCAAATCACTCTGGAGGGATCTACACTCACAGATTCGAACCCTGTATGGATAGTGGGTGCATTCGGGAGAGCATCACACCTGAGAGGAGCCACTAGATTTCTCCAGTAAGCTCAAGGCAATGGCCTCAGGAATTATGTGGTTTCTCCACTGTTTCTGGCAATCCACTACAACAGTCTGCTGGTTCGAATTCTAGCTCCAAGAGCTCTGATACCATGTAAAATCTCAAGCACAGCTGAATCTAGCTACTGTGGATTCCTCACTGGTGAAAGATTGCACAACATTTGCAAGAATGGCATAAAAAATTTAAATGAATGAAGAACAATACACATGAAATGGTGAATAATGTCAATATTATTAACTATCCAACCTTAACAAAGGTTAAGAACACCCATATATACAAATCTGGAAGAATTCGAATCCATCTGGAGTGTTCACACTGATCTAGCTTAGAAAAAGCTCAAACCCCCCTAGGTTGACCAAAATATCCCAAACCATCCCAAACTGGTTCGAATCTGCAGTGTGAATGCTGGGAATGACTGGACAGGCCCATGTGACCTCACACATGTGAAGAAACTGGTTGGATAGAGGTTTGGAGTCTAAAATTGGTCAAAAATGTGACAAAACAAGGCAAGATTGTCCACAAAGAGAGCAAATGCGCCCTAGGTAGAAGAGAAGCATGCTGAGTGCATTAAATGACCTGAGGAGGGCGCTCTAGGCATGCTGAGTGCATTAATTGCCCTGGGGAGTGCTCCACTTAGCTGGTTTGACTCAGCACTTGTTCACATTGCTAACTAGTTCAAGACAGTTTGACCATTTACCAATCTAATCAACTTAGGGATGTAATCATTAATCACTTGGGCTAATTAATCATCATTAATAAATGATTAATGTACATAGGTGGAAAAATGTTCTAACAGTCGTCATTTATATTGTAAGTGTTGTAACTTATACTTGATGGCTTATTAGACCACCTTGATGGGGTCGGCCCTATATGAGTCATGTGGGTAAAAGGGTTATTAGACCACCAAGTGTGGGGTCGGCTCGGATTAAGTTAACCATGGGTTATTAGGCTAAGCTAGACAAGTCGGCCCCATTAGTTTATTGGGAAGGACGGGACAAGTATAAATAGAGATCGGGAGATCTCTATTTGATCACTCATTACACACACTTCTCTCATTCGGAAAGTAACGCACTCGTGAGGAGGAGGATCTGCTGCTAGGAGAAGACTATCTCTTATACTTTGGTTGTATCATTGCTCTTTCTATCTCTGAGGAAGTTGCGGTGTTTTTCACCTTCTTGGTTTTCCCCGGTGAAACTCTGTGTCGCTTGTGTGCCTACATTATTGTGTCCATGATTGATATGCTGTAGATATGTTGTAGATATGCTGTACATGTTATTCTCTTAGTTAAGATCTTAGATCAGATTGAAAATTATGAAAAACTAACACAACATTGGCTTATTGACTAGGTACCTCAAAGTAGAATGATCTATGAAGAAATTGAAGGAAATCCCCAACAAGTAGTGTCAATACTTCTGCAAATCATATACCATTTCCAAGCCTTCCTGCTAAGTCGTAGTATAATTTTTCTCAACTATGGATAACGTTATGTTGGAGAAGCAAACAGGGTGATCAATGTCTCCTTCCCTGGGATGGGATAAGACTACTCCCATCTCTACTAATGACACATCTACATGCACATGGAACATGCACATTCAATTTGGAAATATTAAGATCGATGCAATAACCAATTTCTCCTTCAGAGTATCCAACGCCTATTGACATTCCTACATCTAGACATACTTAACCTCTTTTCTCAACAACTCCTCCAGTGGCACTATAATACTGGCGTAGTTCTTATTTTTAATAACCAGTATATCCCAATGTTGTGCGCAAGCCTTTCACATGTGTTGGGGCCGGAAAATTGACTATGACTGCAATCTTCAGCGGGTTGACTAGCATACCTTCCTTGCACACAACATGAGTCTCAAAGATCTAACATGAGTCTCAATACCTGTAGGTGATCCTTTAGTGCACTGAACACTGTCCAGTCATCCAGATAGACTTATAAGAAATTATGCATGAATTCCTTTAATGCATCCACCATTATCCTAGAAAAACATAGGTGGCACATTCTTCAACCCGAACAACATCACATTATAGGAAAATGAGCCCCACTCAGTCACAAAAATGGTCTTCTTGCAATCCTCCTTTGCGATGTGAACCTGATGGTACCTAGAGAATCCATCAGTGAACGAATAGGATTCTCGAATCCCTACATTCTCTAACACCTCATTTGTAAATGGTGTAGGGAATGGGTCATGGATTCACATTGCATTTAGGTTGCATGGATCCACACAGATGTGAATCTCCCTATTCTTCTTATCCAGAATCACCATCAAACTGATCTACTCTAATTCTTCATCTGGAAAAGTAATTCTTGCTTCCAACATCCAGTCCAATTCTTTTTCACTTTCTCCTTATAGATGGGGTTCAATCTGAAGCGTCTATTCTTGATAAGTTTTCCCCCCTCTTTTAGATGGATCTTCATCTCTCTGAGAGCTCCTACAATCCCTTTCATATATGAGAAACTACGTGGAAAGAGATCTTCATATTATTTCAACAGGTCAGCTATATGGGTGATTGTATCTTGATCCTAGTAGTCTCGTATTATGCCCATATTGGGATCCTCCTTAGTTTCAATGTTGTATTTCCTTGTCTTGAGACGTTCTCTAAACTTTTCCACAGTGTTGGAAGATGGATCATCTTGCAACACACATTCTCCAATAGTATCGTTGATCTGTATGTTGCATGGATCCTCATCTTCACTGGGATTCTTGCTATTGACTTTCCAATAATATATTGTTTTGTTTATCCATGTCGATTCCCGGTGGTAAGCACAAACTTTCCTTTGCAACACATACTATTGTGATCTTTCTCCAAATATGAGATGCTTCATTTGATGGATAACTTTGTCCAAATTTAGGATCTCTAGTACTGAACCAGAATGTGGTAGTAAATTTGGTAAAAACCTTCTCCAAGTTCTAGTCTACTTTCTTCTCTCCCCTTCTATGGAATCTATGGTACACTCTTCATCTCTCATCTCCACTAACATAATTCAAGGTGATCGATGGGACTCTTAGTTACCTTGAATCTATTGAGTATATCGAAGCCTGTAGTGGACTGGAAAATCACCTTAATACATGTTTCCATAGCTTCCCAGTTGCTCAAGTCCTCTCTATGCAATTCCACTAGCGTGTAGGAATTCCACGGGTGATGACATCCATTGCTTCTACCCGTCGATCCTCTAGAACTCAAGCTTGCATTTATTTGATGAAAGTATCTATTTTCTCAATTCCATCGAACACTAGTGGATTATACAACTCTGACCCAATCCAACATACATACTTTGTAATGCTCACGCATATCCTTGCAGACACCTCATATAGCTGGTTCTTCCACCGATCCATTGCATCCTATGAATCGGTTTCAAAAGAAAAAACACTACGCTAATTGATCTTGAAATCTGTAGTGGGGTTTATGTAATCTTCTTTCCTAGCAGTGACATTGTATAAATTATATATCTCAAAACTATTGATGTCATCCTTAACCGGCTATGTGTATCTCTGACGCAAGTCACCCTACGGGATATTTTCTTGCTTATCAATACACATGACACAAATCACAATGCTCACACAAACACGGTGTAGGACAGGATGCCAGAATTGGCTTATATTACTTCTCAGAAATCGGTTACAATGTAAAATAATTGTAAGAAAATAACTAACTATGATCCGCCTCAGCCATTACAACTTAGAAGTAACTGTGGTGTGTTCTCCCTGTGTGTCGACCTCATCCTCTCCTGGTTCGCCACAGAAATATGAGCTATGGTTCGATCTCAACTCTCTGTTCTCTTGCCAGTGTGACTCTTCACAACTCTTTCAGCTCTGCACTCTGCTCTCTCGGCTCTCCCTTGCCGTTCTGCTCCCTATGCCCCCTTTTAGACTGAAGGCCTTTTTTTTTTCTCCTGTCTCTGCGGGTGTTGTTTCCAAGATTCTTACAATCCCAAGACACGCATTCCCCTCCGTTCGCCAATCCTGCCAAATCCTGTGAACATGCACTGTCAGCTTCTATCTGTGTTGCACGGCCTCTGTCCATGATGTCTCCTGACATGCCCTTCACCAACTCGCAATAACTATAATAACTTCCTCAGCAACCCCGAATGGCTACTAGGTATAGTCCCTTGACTTTCTTTCCTTCCGAACCTGCTACAGCAGTTGGTCACATCTTGACCTTCCCATTGGTTCACTCCTTCCTCAATTATACTTGGCTTCGCCAAACCCTGTCGCATCCTAGTTCGACCACTTGTTGACTACCCAACCTCTTATGCCACTCATCTTTTGTCGACCATTTTCTGTCGATTCTCGACCTCTCGTGACATCCACTGCTATTTCAGTCGATCGCAGCCCGACTGCTTCTGCCCGACTTGTTGACTTTGACAAGTCAACCTACTCCCTGCACCAGTGGTCATCGGCACTCCTGTTGGTCGGCTCCCTTTAGTCGATCAAATTCGACTAATCTGCCCAGGCCCCGATGCTCCTGCATCAGTCTCCCCAGGTGAAAAAGAATTTGACTGCTCCGTCAGTCTCCTAAACTCGTCTTCAAAAATCCATGTTGCCTCCTACAACTCATCATTTGTCCACCGCACTAAGTATTCCTTCATGCACGATCTACAGGTATGCCCTATTTCGCGTTCATCGAGTACTTCTACGATCCGTTCTTTATGTCGGTCTGGAATCTGTTCTATCTAGTCGATACTTGTTCCTTCCTCCTTTCTGCTTCTTGACCCCTCTTCAAATTTGTACAGGTCTGAGAAGTTGAACATTGCTGAAATGTTCAAGTCTTCCGGCAACTCTAACACATATGTGTTGTCCGAAATCTTCTTCAGGATCCTGCATGGTCCTATCTTCTTCAACTTCAGCTTGTTGCATGTTCCTGTCGGAAATTGCTCCTTCCGCAAATAGGCATAGACTAAGTCCCCTTCTTGGAATGACAATAGCCTCTTTTTCCGATCGGCTCTCAATTTGTAGGGTGCGTTATTCTTCTCGATGTGCTTTCTCACATTTTCATGAACTTCATGCATATGCTCTGTGAATGACTTTGCATCTGCACTCTTCCTAGTTTCTGTCAGTAATTTGACCAAATCTGCCACTACATGTGGACTCCTCCCTTGAACAATCTGGAATGGGCTCAATCCTGTCGATCGATTCATAGAATTGTTATATGCAAACTCTTCCTGTGCCAACACATTTTCCCACTGCTTGGGTCTGTCGGCCACTAAACATCTCAGAAGGTTTCCCAAACTTCTGTGCACAACCTCGGTTTGTCCATCCGTCTGTGGATGATGTGCCAAGCTAAACTCTAACTTCATGTCGAGTTTCTTCCATAGGGTTCTCCAGAAATGCCCCATGAACTTCGTATCCCGATCCAACGTGATACTCTTTGGTAACCCATGCAATATGACTATTTCCTTAAAGAATAGTACAACGATCACTATGGCATCACTTGTTTTCTTACATGGTATGAAATGTGCCATCTTGGAAAATCTATTGACTACAACAAATATTGAGTCGCTCCCCTGCTGAGTCCTTGGTAATCCTAACAAAAAATCCGTGCTAAGATGCTCCCATGGGTTCTCTGGTACTGGCAATGGTGTATACAACCTCGCGTTCTAACTCCTTCCCTTTGCCAACTGACAAATTTGACATTGTCGAACCCATTTTCCGACATCTGTCAACATCCTTCGCCAGAAATACTTCTCGTCAACTAGTGCTTTAGTCTTGTCGATCCCAAAGTGCCCTGCTAACCTGCCATTATGAAACTCTCGGATTAGGTTCTCTCTCACTGATCCTCTAGGAATACACAGCTGACTTCCCCTGAACAGGTAACCTCCTTGAATGAAATAACTCAAATATGGAGTTCTGTCGATGCTCCAAGGCTCACGAAAAGCCCTCCATGCTTTCGCAAAATCTTCGTCGGTCTCATACTCCGTCTTTATCGACTCTATTCCTGTTTCCTGAACAGTCGTCGTGCCCAATAGCGCAACTCTCTTGCTCAATGCATCAGCAACTTTGTTCGACTTTCCCGACCTATGCCGCAACACGAATGTAAATCTCTGGAGCAACTCCACCCACTTCATGTGTCTCTGATCCAATTTCGACTGAGTATTTAGATACCTCAGTGCTTGGTGATCCGTGTATAACAAAAATTCCTGAGGCAACAAATAATGCCTCCATTTCTTCAATTCTTGTATAATAGCATAGAATTCTTGGTCATAGACCGAATATTTCCGCTTTGCTCCGTTCAGTTTTTCACTGAAGAATGCAATCAGTCGGCCTTCCTAGCTCAACACTGCTCCAATTGCTGTTCCAATCGCATCACAATTGACCTGGAAAACTTTGTCAAAGTCTGGGAGCGCCAACACTGGGCTCTCACTGACCTTTTCCTTCAATTTGTCGAAAGCTTCTTGGGCCTTATCCGTCCACTTGAACTCGCCCTTTCTCATGCATTCTGTCAATGGTGCACAAATCCGACTGAATCCCCGAATGAACTTCCAGTAGAAACTAGCAAGTCCATGGAAACATCTTACTACAGTCGTACTTGTCAGTTCTGACCAATCTACGATTGCCTTCACCTTCTCAGCGCCCATCTCCAACCCTTTACCTGAAATTACAAATCCCAAGTACACCAATTCCTTCTTTAGGAAGAAACATTTTTGCAGGTTAATCATCAGCTTCTCTTCCTGCAATTTCTGTAATACTTGTCGAACGTGCTCCAAATGTTCTGACTTGGTCCGATTGAAAATTAGAATGTCGTCTAAATAGACTATGAAAAACTTTCCCAAGAATGGTTTCAGTACCTCATTCATCAATCTCATGAATGTACTGGGTGCATTAGTCAATCCGAACAGCATGACTAACCACTCATATAACCTTTTTCTTGTTTTGAATGTTGTCTTCCATTCATCTCCTTCTCTGACCCTGATCTGGTGATATCCACTCTTCATGTCTAATTTCGTGAAGTATGTCGCTCCAATCAAGCAATCCATCAAGTCATCCATCCTTGGCAATGGAAATCGATACTTTATCGTGATCCTGTTGATTGCTCTGGAATCGGTATACATTCTCCATTCCCCGCCCTTCTTGGGTGTCAATATTGCTGGTACTGCACACGGGCTCAAACTTTCTTGGATCAATCCCCTGTCCAACAACTCTTGGACCTGTCGATTGAGATCCTGTCCCTCTGTTGGACTCATCCTATATGGTGCTTTGTTCGGCAGACTCGATCCTGGAATCAAGTCGATCTGATGGGATATGCTCCTTGTCGGCGGTAATCCCGTCGGTTTCTCATCAGCCATTATGTCCCAAAACTCTTCAAGTAACTCCTCGACTTCGACCAGAATGTTCTCCATGGTGGTTGTTTCGTCGACATATGGTCCTTTTGGAATGATTGCAAAAAATCTCGACTGTTTTTCCTCCTCTGTGAGGAATTCCTTGGCGATGCTCATCAACACTCGCTTTTCCCAAAGATTGCTCTCGCCGCCCTTACCATTGGCTGGCTCTTCTCGCCTAGGCTTAAGAGTCTTCTTCACGCCATTCTTCCACACTGTGACTGTGTTAGCTCGACCATCATAGATCATCTTACGATCATATTGCCATGGTATCCCTAACAACAGATGGCATGCATCCATGGGAACTACATCACACAGTACACTGTCCTCCAATCCTTCAACTTTGAAGTTGATTAGGCACTGTTTGGTCACCTTAACATGGTGCCCCTTCTGTAACCATGAGATTTTGTAAGGGTGTGAATGTTCTTAACATTTCAACCTAATCTTGTCGATGACTTCCGTCGACACTAGATTCTCTGTACTCCCACCATCAACTATGGTCTTGCAACGCCATTCTCCGATCCGCACCTTTGTTCGAAAGATCACCTTCCATTGTGCTAGTTCCATCGGATCATGTTGATCTTCCTGGATCAAAGCTCTCTGAACCATCAGATTCTAGTTCTTCTTTTTCTCACCTCCACTGCTATCTAATGCCGATTCTTCCCTCTTATCAACTTGCTTATCCTTTTGACGTCTGGGTTTCGACTCTTCTGCAGCATGTAGGTTTTCTGGGCACTCGTATGCCTTGTGTCCCGATCCTCAACATTTGTAATAGATTATGGCTGGTCTGTTAGCTCTCTTCTTATCAGATGGACCACTTCGACTATACGTGCCTCGACCGCGGTTCTCATGACCATCGCATCGGTTCTCCTGCGCTCTTTCTTTCGTCGATGTCCCTTCTGTGCGTTGACTATTTTCAACACCTTCTTTTCTGTAGCTGCTACTTTGACCTTTCATGGAGACAGTCTTTCCACCCCGACCAGTCATCCTACCTCTGGTCGCTGCGGACTTCCTCGACAGTCTCTCTTCCGCCTTAAGAGCTAACAGATAGGCTTCTCCGACTGTCCTGAGTCTCGACATGCTGAGTTTATCCTGAATAGAGTATTTCAAGCCATTTACATATTTGGCAACAGCTTCTTCTCCTTCATCAGTTTGTCTTGAACGAATCAACAATCGGTAGAACTCCTCCATGTACTCTTTCACGGTCATTTCTTTTTGTCGAAAGTTTTGTAGCTTTCGGAACAAGAAAACTACATAGTCGTTTGGCAAGAACTTCCCCTTCAACTTGGCAACTATCCTGTCCCAAGATTTGATTTTCTCCTTGCCTTTCTTGAGTCTGTCAGCCTGTACATTGTCCCACCACAATGAGGCATGACCCTTCAACCTCAGACATGCAATCTTAACCCGCTTAGGATCCTCGATCTACTCTACGTCGAAGTATTTCTCCATCTCTCTAAACCAGTCGATCAAGTCTTCTGGGTCCAGGCTTCTCGAGTACGTTCGCACATCGATCTTCGCCTGACCTCTCATTTCTATCAGAAGCTTGATGAGCTTTTCCTCTGGTTCTTCTGCGGAGGCTTCCCGAGCTTCCACTTCCTCGACTTCCTCGTCGCTATGGTCCAGTGCTTCAGGAATGCAACCACGCCTCTGGTTTTCTTTGATCACTGCGACTTCATTTGTCAAAGTTCACATCGTTCGGACGCATTCGTCGAACATCTCACGATCCACTATGACGGCTGCTGCGCCACGCGCTCTTCGTCCTCAGACATTAATGCCTCTATGAGCCATTTTCAACCTCCGCTGAAAATTCTCACACTTCCGAGCTTTGATACCAACTGACGCAAGTCACCCTACAGGATATTTTCTTGCTTATCAATACACATGACACAAACCACAATGCTCACACAAACACGGTGTAGGACAGGATGCCAGAATTGGCTTATATTACTTCTCAGAAATCGGTTACAATGTAAAATAACTGTAAGCAAATAACTAACTACGATCGGCCTCAGCCGTTACAACTTAGAAGTAACTGTGGTGTGTTCTCCCTGTGTGTCGACCTCACCCTCTCCTGGTTCGCCACGGAACTCTGAGCTATGGTTTGATCTCAACTCTCTGTTCTCTGGCCGGTGTGACTCTTCACAACTCTTTCGGCTCTGCACTCTGCTCTCTCGGCTCTCCCTTGCTGTTCTGCTCCCTGTGCCCCCTTTTAGACTGAAGGCCTTTTTTTTTTCTCCTCTCTCTGCGGGTGTTGTTTCCAATATTCTTACAATCCCGAGACATGCATTCCCCTCCATTCGCCGATCCTGCCAAATCCTGTGAACCTGCACTGTCAGCTTCTAGCCATGCTGCACAGCCTCTGTCCATGACGTCTCTTCACATGTCCTTCACCAACTTGCAACTATAATAACTTCCTCAACAACCCCGAACAACTACTAGGTGTAGTCCCTTGACTTTCTGTCCTTCTGACCTTGCTACAGCAGTTGGTCACATCTCGACCTTCCTGTCGGCTCACTCCTTCCTCAATTATACTTGGCTTCGCCAAACTCTGTCGCGTCGTAGTTCGACCACTTGTTGACTATCCGACCTCTTACGTCGCTCATCTTCTGTCGACCATTTCCTGTCGATTCTCGACCTCTCGCGACATCCGCTGATCTTCCAGTCGGTCGCACCTCGACTGCTTCTGCCCGACTTGTTGACTTCGACAAGTCAACCTGCTCCCCGCACCAGTGGTCATCGGCACTCCCGCTGGTCAGCTCCCTTCAGTCAATCAACTTCGACTGATCTGCCCAGGCCCCGATTCTCCTGCATCAATCTCTCCCCTTCTATGGCATCCAACAGATCTACCACGCATATTTCCTCGAGTTCGAAGGACATGCATCTCTGCTTTAGGTTTAGAATAGTATTATTTTCAAATTCCTAGTCAATTCCAAATAGACCTAGGTAGGGATCAACACACTAGTAGAATTTGGCAGACAATTGACTACATGACTAAAAATGTTAGTCACAACAACTAAAAATGACTAAATTAAGTGACTAATTCAGTCACCTAATAAAAAATACCACTAAACCACTAAAAAAGACTAATTACTCCCACAGCTATAAATGGCTAGAAAAATGACAAATGTAATAAAAATAGGACTATATGATAGGGGTTATATAAAATATATAATATTAAAATAATATTTTTTTAATATATAGATATATTTACGCCGTTATGCGTTTATATCTTACTTACTTTTTTGGGGGATGGACTTGGAAGAGTTGATCATCAAGATCGAGCAGAGGGTGGCAACTGTAGGGAGGCGATCATTTCTATGATCGTCGTATTGGTTAATGGGTGTTATGGGATTGCTTATGAGATTGCGGATTGTTAGTTTAGCAGACCTGATTACTTAAGGATCCTCAGTCCGAGTATTGCGTCCGCCTAGTTATGTAGTGGAGCTGGAGGGGATCCTTAGTCCGAGTATACCATGTACGCGTCCATCATTGTTCCCTCCTCAATCTGAGTATAGGACACGTGTTGAAGGTGAGTGGTTATGCAATTACCTGTTCGTGCTTGCTTTCATCGCCACATGGGGGTAGTTATCATCTGAATGGTTGGATATATGATCCTGCATCGCCAATGATACCACATTTTTTAATGAGAAAGCTGTGTCCAAGATCATCAGGTAATTTGTCGCATGCATTAGATTTACGGTTAAAATAATAAAATGTTGCAATTTGGTTTCTTTTGCATTTTGTTTTCAGGTTCCAGTTAAAATAATAAAATGCTGCAATTTTCTTTCTTTTGCATTCTATTTTCAGGTTCTGATTAAAATAATAAAATGCTGCAATTTGCTTTCTTTTGCATTATGTTTTCAGGTTCCGTGTTCAGGTCAACAGACTGTATATTGTCGCTTCACGTAACCTTGCACCCGATTTCAAAATAACGAACTTTTTCTTTCGTGTTCTCACCGTTTCGGATTAACCAACTTTTCACGTTGCTTCAGGTAGATACTCATAACTCAGTTGCCCGTCTATAATAGATTTCCATTTTTTGACTTGTTTCTGATTCTGTTGCAGATTCAAAAGATTCGAAATTTAGGGAAAACCATTCTGGTAATATCGAAATTTTAAAATATATAAATAAATAAAAGGCATAGGATTTAGGATTAACCAAGTTTTGTTGCGTTATGGTTTCAGGTTTCATGTTCTCAGCGTTTCGGGTTCATTGCAAACTTCTCTATACACCATTTCACGTTGCTTCAGGTAGATACTCGTAACTCAGTTTCCCGTATATAATAGATTTCTAGGTTTCGACCTGTTTCCGATTCTGTAAACAATCAGTAATGAAACTGTTTAAACACAAATAAAATACAGTAAACAGATCATTCTTTTATTAGGCACTCAATTAAATTGCTTTCCAATGCTCGACAGAGTTGTTATATTTTTATCTATTCTAAGAATAAACGCCATTTATCTTCGGCGTGGAAACTTGAACTCCACGGTCAAGTTTCAACTTCTAAAATTGAAATGAAATTATTATGCAAACGATAAGAACAAGATTTTAATGCAACTCTTTTCGTGAATAAAGTTTTGTATACATTACAGACTTGAACTCCACGGTCAAGTTTCAACTTCTAAAATTGAAATGAAATGATTAGAAATGAAATTATTATGCAAACGATAAGAACAAGATTTTAATGCAACTCTTTTCGTGAATACAGTTCTGTATACATTACAGACTAGGGTTTAGTACCATCGGTTTACAATTACATAAGTGTTTTATATACAATACGAACTTGTAAACTAAATGAAATTCGAATCTGACGACTTGTTCCTAATTCAGATAGAGATATGGTATTAACTCTGTATTTTTAATTCAAAGAGAAACCAGAGACAAAATTTAGCTATGTAGTAAACAAATTATGTAAAAGAAAATTACGCTAGAGTTCACATTTGTTTTACACCATACAAACATAAAGGTATTTTGAATGCAAATCATATTGCGAATTAGAAGTTATTTTCGCTTTCACCCAAAAATCGAAATCCTGTACAATAAATCAGGAAAGAAATGTCTGAAACAAAGTTTACATTTAAGTTTGATACAAAAACTGTCTCGAAGCTTTACACCATATGCATATCACAAGATAGTAATGCAACCATTACAGGCTAGGTTGGTATAAGCTCAAGACAGTATAATTGTTACAATGTTACTACATTATAAAAAAATGGGGAAATAATTACAACAGAGGTCGTGTAGACTTTTTAAAAAGATTCAACACAGAAAATCAATGAGAGGGAGGCCGACGGCCATCTCTTGGGTTGGATCGTAGCCATCTAAGGTAAACCCTATTAAAACTAAGAAAAACCATAACCATTTCATTATCAACTTAGTAAACCAGCAAAGCGGGACATCGTCTGAGTCTTTAGGCGTCGACGAGTTCACATTTTTTTTACACTGTACAAACATAAAGGTATTTTGAATGAAAATCATATTCCGAATCAGAAGTTATTTTCGCTTTCACCCAAAAATCGAAATTTATAAATTAATAAATTGAATAAATAAAAAAAAATCAAAATAAATGATACATCATATATTAACTTAAAATCTACTTATTATTATTATTAAAACTTTTTTGAAATTTATTTAATAATAATTATTTAAAATTAATTGCTTTGTTAGTGGATGCATAATCTTCATTTTCTTTTCTATATTTTTTTATTATTAAATTTTAATTATATGTTTATATAATAATTATAACATTAAAAAAGAATTAATACTAATAATGTTTAAATTTATTTTATATTTTTATTTTGTCATTTGAACTTGATAAAATTTATTTAATTATTAATTAATATATAATTAATTAATAATTAAATTTGATATATTGAATTATATATATTTATTATATATAAAAGTTATATTCAAATATTCACCTTTTTATTAATAAATTAATAAATTGAATAAATGATAAATCATATATTAACTTCAAATCTACTTATTATTATTATTAAATATATTTTAAATTTATTCAATAATAATTATTCAGAATTAATTGCTTTGCTTTGTTAATAGATGCATAATCTTCATGTTATTGTTATTTATATTGTTAATTTATATTTTATTTTCTATATTTATATTTTTATTTTTTAATGAGAGTAATAAGTGGTTAATCTCTCATGATTATGAAAGGAACAACATAGTAAGTGGTTAATTATTGATGATTATGAGAGAAACAACTACAATTTATTTATTATATATATTTTGATAACATAATTTGTTCATAGTTTTGATATTAGGAAAATTTTATGTATTTTTTTATTGGGATTTTGGGTTTAATTTAACTTTTTATTAAATGTATTAAATTTAGGTCATTTTTATTGTTATTTGTTTAATGTAACAATAATTATCTTATTAGATTGTTATTTTTTAATATACTATATTTTTAATTGCATTTATTAAGATATTTGTTAATTATTGAATAATTGGTTTAATATGGAAGGTGACAAACAAAATAACACTGTTTATAAACTTTCTCTATATTCTAGGTAGTGAATAGCTAATTTATATGATCAATTTATGTATTTTTCTTTATAGTTTTCAATAATACATTTTAAAAGTACTATCTATTATTTATTCAAACTACATTATGAGATAAGTTATATATAGCTCTAACATATAACAAATAAATATTAATACTTAATAATTTAAAAATAATATTATATTTTAGGTATAACATGTGCATTTTTTAAATGTCAAATTAGTTATTGTTATTTATATTGTTAATCTTTATTTATATTGGTATTATTTATTAAGTTAATTTTTATTTATTGGATAATTGGTTTAGTATGGAAGGTGACAAAGAAAATAACAATGTTCATAATCATTTTGTCTAAGGTGAGAAAGACTTCTTTATAGTTTTATCTTATTAGATTGTTATTTTTTTATAAGAACTTACTATATTTTTAATTGCATTTATTAAGACATTTGCTAATTATTGGATAATTGGTTTAGTATGGAAGGTGACAAATAAACTAACAATGTTGATTGCCATCCAGTCGTGTCACGTCATGCAATATTGAAGTACATTGCAAAATATGCTTCGAAAGTTGAATGGAGATCAGAAAGCATCAAGAAATCTTAACAAGAATCTCCAATGATGTGGATGCTGAAGATCCTTCTATGTGCATATAAAAAGTTCATACATGCCATATGTTGCACAAGAAACATGCAATATGTTGATGTCCTCCATGCATGCTATGAAGCTAGACTGCTAAATGCACAATTGTTTTAAATTATTGTTTACCTAACGATGCTGAAGATCCCTCTATATGTGCATATAAAAATTTCATTGCTGAAAAAATTGTGGACAGAGACATAGGAGCACAAGAAACATGCCATATGTTGCGCAAGAAACGTGCCATATGTTGATGTCCTCCATGCATGTTATGAAGCGAGACTGCTGAATGCACAATTGTTTTAAATTATTGTTTATCTAACATTGATTACAAATGTTTGATACATTTATCTCACATTACAAGAATTTTTTTATTAATTTGAATCCTACTTTATATGTTTCACTAGTTTAATTGAAATATTATCCATTTTCAAGATGTTTTTGTATATATCCGAAGATTAAACCTCTCAATCAATGGGCGGTTATTAATTTTTGCAATGTCTTATTCTATATTCACATTGACACGTTATGGAATGAATTAACCATTACAACATTGAAATCATATACCAATTACATTATAATTTGTATCAAGTAAAACACGCAACAACTAAAATAACATAGGCATAGTTTTATTTCTATAATTGAATGTGCATAGAACAAACAAACAACCCTAATACCACAATACCACATTCCATCCTAATCTATTCCACTTTTTTTTATGGTTGGAATCGTATTCAAAATAATAGATTCACAACCAAAATGTGAATTGCAGAGTTTTTTATGGTTTTGTCACATTGTGACGTTCATTAAGTGCGATGCTCGTTTGTGACATCCATCCATGGTTTTCATCTTTGTTATGTTCTTGAAATGTTTTATTGGTTTTGTCACATTGTGGTGTTCATCATGTTTTATGTTGGTTATATGGAAATGCAATGTTTTTAATGATTTTTCCATTATGGTGTTCACCAAGGGTTATGTCGCATTGCGACAATGCCCAAGATTGTAAGTTGACGCTCATCAAGGTTTATGTCACATTGTAATGTTTATCAAGGCTTATGTTGCATTGTGGAATTCATCAAGGGTTAGATGCGACATATTCACAATGTGAAATTTGACGTTCATCAAGGTTTATGTCGCATTGTGATGTTTATCAAGGGTTACGTTGCATTCTGACGTTCATCAAGGGTTATGTCGCATTGAGACAATGCTCAACATGTGACACATATGACGACACAATCTAAGATGCGACATATTCACAATGTGAAATCTGACATTCATTAAGGTTTGTGTCGCATTGTGATGCTTATCAAGGCTTATGTTGCATTGTGGCGTTTAGCAAGGGTTATGTCGCATTGTGACGATGCCCAAGATGTGAAATTTGACATTCATAAAGGTTTATGTCGCATTGTGATGTTTATCAAGGGTTATGTCGCATTGTGATGTTTATCAAGGGTTAGATGCGACATATTCATAATGTGAAATTTGACATTCATTAAGGTTTATGTTGCATTGTGATGTTTATCAAGGGTTACCTTGCATTGTGGCGTTCATCAAGGGTTATGTCGCATTGCGACAATGCTCAATATGTGACACATATGACGACACAACCCAAGATGTGACATATTCACAATGTGAAATTTGACATTCATTAAGGTTTGTGTCGCATTGTGATGCTTATTAAGGCTTATGTTACATTGTGGTGTTCATCAAGGCTTATGTCACATGTGACGATGCCCTAGATGTGAAATTTGACGTTCATCAATGTTTATGCCGCATTGTGATGTTTATCAATGGTTATGTTGCATTGTGGTATTCATCAAGCATTAGATGCGACATATTCACAATGTGAAATTTGACGTTCATCAAAGTTTATGTCGCATTGTGATGTTTATCAAGGGTTACATTGCATTGTGGCGTTCATCAAGGGTTATGTCGCATTGCGACAACGCGCAATATCTGACACATATGCCAACACAACCCAAGATGCAACATATTCACAATGTGAAATTTGACGTTCATAAAGGTTTGTGTCGCATTGTGATGTTTATCAAGGCTTATGTTGCATTGTGCTGTTCATCAAGGATTATGTCACATTGCAACGATGCCCAAGATGTGAAATTTAGCGTTCATCAAGGTTTATGTTGCATTGTGATGTTTATCAAGGGTTATGTTGCATTGTGGCATTCATCAAGGGTTAGATGCGACATATTCACAATGTGAAATTTGACGTTCATCAAGGTTTATGTCGCATTGTGGTGTTTATCAAGGGTTACGTTGCATTATGGCATTCATCAAGGGTTAGATGTGATATATTCACAACGTGAAATTTGATGTTCATCAAGGTTTATGTCGCATTGTGAGCGTGTCCAGCGAGCAGGTGAGGGGACGTCCAAATGAAGCTTCTTGAATGTGCCATTAATGACGAGAGGAGGAAGGCATTTAGGCGGGTTAATGCATGGTGCCACGTCGTGGGCTCCCATGCCAAGGAACCTCCAACACATGATGGACAGTTGTCATGGTGACACCCACATCCAGGGATAATATATTATATCAAGTTATAATATTCGTCATCATTATTTTAATACTCAGATTTATCATCAACCTATATTAAGTTTTTTTAATTAAATTATAATATAATACTATTTTAATTAATTATTATATTATAATTGATTAATATCATATTTAATTAAATTAAAATATATTTAATATCTCTATAATTTAATGAATTATTATATTATAATTGATTTAAATATCATAATTAATTAAATTATAATATCTTTAATATTTTTATCTATCAAGTATGTATACTATAATATAATTATAGTATAGTTAAATAATAATATTTTGAATTAAGCAATATTAATTTATTATTACTTTGATTATAATATTTTAGTTAAATACTATCTTCTTATCATAGAATAATATAATATTATATAATTAAAAGTATTATCATTATAGTTAAAAATGATATTATTATTTAATTAATTGTTGAATTAGAATTAATTAAGTAATTGTTATATTTTTATGTTTTATCATTTATTAATTTTATTTATTAAAATATAATTAAATAATAGTTTTTATAATATATTAAATTAAATTAGGTTATTTTATTAAAAATTATTATAAAAAACATTATTAATGTGTCAAATATATCATAATGTTAATGAATATCTCCAAAATATATCAGAATATTACACACATCTCCAATATTAATAAATTGATAATGTTAATTAATTATAATATAATAATTAATTATTTACCTAACAAATAATTATTTAATATATTATTAATTAATTAATTAATTAATATTATCTTTTTTTTTAAGCAAATAAAACATCCTTCTATTAACGAGAGTTCAAAATTACAATCCTTCCTTCACCATCCATAAGAGTGCTTAAGTAGCCACCTCTGAGATTACAAAAATAGTGCGTATCTTCAAACCATAACCAAAGAATATTCATATCAGTAGCATAACTAACTGAGTTACATAGGCTAAGAACAATGACCAACTATATATCGATTACAATTTCCCCGAAGAACATCACAGCCAACATAGTAAGACTACCCATATACCTAGACCAAATTACAAAAAGATATGACCACAGTCGATACAACAACATAATACAGAGAGCTAGAGAACCAAAAGGAAAAGAAACAACTAGCCATAACTAGCTTAAGGCCGCAACAAGCTTCAGTAAGGACCCAGAAAAATAATGGATGGTCTCAAAAAGGCACAAAAGATAGAGAACCTCAATGGGCTAGTCCAGCCTCATCCTTAATAAGAATCACAATCGAAGTGTTTGCTGCTACAGCTTTACCACGAATGTCACTCACCCTCTAATGCATCTTATTGCTCGGCTTCGCAAGGTAGTCAATGCCCAAGTCAGCAGCAATGGCATCCAACTTCATATGCATCCAATTGAATTCGTCCGCATGCTCTTTACAAAGTTCTTCTAACTTCTGCATCCTCTTCGAGCCTTCCAGAATGTCCACCCGAGTATTCAAGGTCTAGGAAATAATTGTCTTGGTAACCCAGAGTGTTACCAGCGCCCGATTATAAAGGGCCATGTGACCATGGGTGTTACCACAGTCCTGGACCCACTCGGCCATCGCCACTTCTTCAGGAGGAAGCTCTTGCTCACCCACCATTCCCCATAACTTCCCTTCCAATTCCTCCAGCTCATTTTGTAAAGGCTTAGGGAACATTCCGCGAAAGAAAACAACAGTCATGGCCGCTCTCCACTGATCTCTACTCGGCCTAATCTGAGTAGAACCCTCCTGGTTCTGATTACTCATCTCACCCTTGCCATTAGGACCCTTACGAGCAGGATGACCTCTCGGCGCCATATTCTTAACAACAGAAATGATACACTCAAACAAACAAGAAAACAACCTAGACTTCAGCACTATGTAGAGCTCCACCAGATGATAACAAATATGGGGATAGCCAGTCCAAGTGGGAGAATTTAAGGGCCAAGTGCCACTACCCAGCATTACAATCCTCATAATGGTAAAATCTCTGTCACAATTCCCCTCATCCTTCTTTGAGATCACGATCACGTCACCCTGCTCCATAATCATATTATTAAGTGTGGGAGGTCTGAAACTAGCCTCCGTCCCACACATGCGTACCCTGCTCACCATGAATTCCACATGCAAAAACTCATAAATGGATAGGCCAGGAGTTTTCATCTATAAATCCCTTAAGGTTTCTAGACCCATCCGTATTTATGAAAGCCCCACTTGCTAACCGCCATACCATCAGATTACTCCATGTGTCTCTTAGTGGCATCATTCATCCCATAGATGTCACTTTGTTCAATAATCATGCATTCATTACGACATGCGCTTATCCTTATATCGAGCCTCTCCCCATCCTAGCCCTCCTTGCCACAGATGGCACCTTGATTGGCGAGCACATCAGCTAGGAGATTGGCACTGTGTTTAATGTGATGAAAGGAGATCGAGGGCATCTTATTGATGAGACTTTCCAAACATGTCAGCCTCCAAGCCAGCCTCCACACAGGAGCAAGTTTAGCCGCCCGACTACCATTCAGCAATCTAGTTGTGATTTGGATCATAATTTTAGAGTCCCCCTCCACCTGGATACATCTGATGCCACGTCTACATGCCAGGAAAAGCCCCTGTAAAATTGCCTCGCACTCTGCCACATTATTAGTTTCAACACCCAGGTTTCCATAGTAACTATAATGAACCTTGCCATGGTCATCCCTCATGACATCCCCGTAACTAGCTAAACTAGGATTTCCTTTTGATGCTTCATCAAAATTGAGTTTAATCCATCCAGTAGGAGGAGGTGGCCAAGTACCCGGACTTACCATAGATGGATGACAAGCTCGAATGCTGCCGATATGCTGCAATAAAGTTCGAATTCCCCAAAGGGCAAGGATACTACCTTCAGTTGTCAGTAAGTTAAGATCCTTCTCATTCCAGGCCGTTAATTGTAGAGTCTCCATAATTCCACGCTGAATCAAGTTCCATATGTCCTTACAGTGTTGAATTCTCCCTGTAAAAATATGCCGGTTTCACTCTTTCCAAACTTCCCAAACAAGAAATCCAAGGAAAAGATCCCATATTCTGTTAATAATTCTCCCCTAAAAGGGGTCCCTTATCCAACCTTTTATCATTCCCACAGGGTCCACATAAATCCTATCTGACCTTCGAAAGATCACAGCTCCGTTGTCCCATAGTTCAGAAACAAAATTACACTCATAAAAAAGATGATCAATTGTTTCCCCATTTTTCTAACATAGAATGCAGTAAGAAGGTCATTCTAAGCCTTTTTTTCGAATATTATCCCAAGTCAAAATCTTTTTTTTCATCAACAGCCAGAGGAATAGGGTAATTTTAGGCCACAACTTCTTATCCCACAGGCCTTTCCACATTCTATCATGGGTAGGATTGTTATTCCCACTTTGAAGGTAATATGCTTCCTTAATGGTGAACATACCCTTTGGCCGATATCCCCAACGCAGAAGGTCCAATCTTGACTGAGATTTTATCATACATTGAAACAAGATGTCATGGATTTGATTACCACTCTCCTCTCCACAGTTTTCAATCCACCATTTAATAGGTTTCCACATTCGAAACCCTTGGTCATTAGAGTCCTTCATCCAATAGAGAGCAATATTTTCCCAATTGTGGTTTGACACCAGGGCATCAGCGGGGATGTTCTCAATCAGAGTTGATAGAGCTGGCTATTGCTGCCAAGCATCATACCAAAAATTGGTAGAAGTTCCTTGCCTGACTTCCCCAAAACAGTGCTTCCTAATCAGATGACGACCGTCCCTAGCCATTTTCCAAATCAGAGATCCCTGCTCCAGACCTTCCATCCTGACCCAATCATGCCTTGCCATCTAAAGAGCATACTTTTCCCCCCAAAAATCAGCTCATTGCTCGTTGGTATGATTAAGCCACCTCCACCAAATCTTAGCTCCATAAACAAGATTCATTTTTTCAAGGTCACGAAGAACAAGCCCCCCTTCCTGTTTAGTTTTACGTAAAGTCTCCCAATCCACCAGTGGCCATTTCCGATGCTCTGTGCTACCTCCCCATAGAAAGGATCATTGGATATCTCGGATCTCTCTGATGACTAATTTGGGTGCTGATAAAACAAATAATAGGTACAAAGGCAAGGTTTGAAAAACACTTTTAATCAAAACCACTCAACTTGGGAAGTTAAGAGACCAAAAGGTCCAGTTAGAGAGTTTCTCCCGCATCTTACTAAGAAAGTCCTCCCAAGAAAATTTCTTAAGAGTATTTTCAGAGTGCGGAGCACCTAAATATTTGGTTTGAAGGGAGCTCTTTTTGAATCCCAAAATCTGAACAATGTTTCTTTGAGTAGCAGGGGGAGTATTGAAGGAAAAAACTAGCGATTTCTCCATATTCAAAGTGATCCCAGAAGATTTTAAGAAAAGGTTTAAGGCCTTCACTATTTTTCTGGCTTCTTGAACGGAGGAGTGCCCCATCATTAGAGTATCGTCCACAAACTGTTGATGAGTGATAGCCTTTTCATAAGGTGGAAAGGTGAGACCTTTAATTTTCTCCTGCTCAACCAAATGAGTAATGAGCCTGCCAAGACCCTCAGTCATAATCACAAAGAGAAAGGGTGACAGAGGATCCCCTTGATGTATGCCCCGAGTTGGTTTAAAAATATCCGAAGGATTCCCATTAATAAGAATAGAAAAGAAGGCAGAGTACGTCAGGTTGGAAGTCCATTTGATCCAAGTCTCAATGAATCCAAAGGATTCCATAATCTCTTTTATATAATTCCGATTGAGTTTATCTTAAGCTTTCGAGAGATCTAACTTCAGAAGCATCTTGGGATTTTTGGTGCTCTTAAGGGAGTGTAAGACTTCCTGAGCAAGAATAATACCATCCAAGATATGTCTTCCCTCAACAAATCCTGTCTATTCTAAAGAAATCAACGAAGGAAGGAGAGGTTTTAGTTTGTTATCCAGGACTTTCGTGATGAGCTTATAAATGGGATTACATAAGGAAATGGGTTGGAACATCTCTTCTCTTTCGATCCCAGGGGTTTTCGGGATCAGGTTTAGGAAGATAGATTTCAAAGCAAGGAGAACGCCTTTCATTTGTCTCGATTCTTCCACAACCTTCCACACTTTGATCTTGATCAAGTCCCAAAAATGGTGGAAAAAATTAGCAGTAAACCCATCAGGCCCAAGGGATTTACTATCTTCCATTTGATTGATCGCGTCCTCAACCTCCTGGAATTCAATAGGATGGGCAAGCATTTCATTATGTTCCTGAGTAATGATTCTGGGAATAATATTCTTAATATCCCTACAGGCAGCAAACCTATCAATCAGAGGTTTTGTTGTCACATACTTAAAATGAGTTATGAGTTCCTTCTCAATATCCTCATGCGAATCCACAACCACTCCCTCATTAGTACGAAGCTTACTGATCAGGTTCATATGTCTATGTTGTATGGTTGCTCTATGAAAGAACTTAGTGTTCTTGTCCCCATCCTTAAGCCATTGGTTTCTCAACTTCTGTTTCCACAGTAGTTCTTCTTTTTTATGCCTATGATATAATTGCTTAGATAGGCTCTTTTCCTTCCCCGCTAGCTCCTCCATCAAACCAATCCTCGTGACACTTTCTTGAACCAAAGCCATCTTATTTTCAAGCTCTGCAATATTAGCAAACGTTTTTCCAAATACCTCTTTGTTCCACTTTTTAATACTTTGTTTTAATATTTTCAACTTTTGCTGGAAGCAATACATTTTAGTCCCCTGAGGAGGGACTATACTTCACCACCATTCCTCCACTTTGTGATGAAAGTATTTATGGATAAGCCAGATGCTCTCAAAACAGAATGGCCTATTCATATTATTACCAATATTACTCCAGATAAGGGAGATTGGCCAGTGATTTGATCCCGAAGACACAAGAGAACTGGAAGACAGAGTACCTCCTAAGAACATAATACTTTTCGTCATAAGAAATCTGTCCAATCTTGCTGCCACGAGATGTTCCCTGCCTCGTCTATTATTCCAAGTAAACCCATTGTTCCCCATGGCCATATCAATCAATTTACTGTTCTCAATGAATTCATTGAAAAGAGTATTATCTGGTGTAAGAATTCTCCTTCCCCCTTTTTTCTCGGCCAAGGATTTGATTAGATTAAAATCTCATCCCATAATCCAAGGCTTATCTTTAAATAGATTTCTGAGTGTAGAAAGACTCTTAATGAAATTACGCTTTTCATGGTAGCTACTCGACCCATACACATTAGTAATGATTCCCTTTACACCTGTACCTAGAAGATGAAAAGAAGCAGAGAGACTAAATTTAGTGGAGAGAAAATCAGTAAGTGAAATCAGTCAGGGATCCCATAGGATTGCCACACCTCCTGACTGACCAACAGCATCCAGAGACATATGCTTACAATTGTTCCATATACTTTTCACCTTTATATCTAGATGAACCCCGGAACACTTCATTTCTTGTATCATAACCACAGCAGGTTTTTCTCTCATAATTTTTCGTTTTAGAGTTTTATGTTTCCGAGGGCCATTAATCCCTCTAATGTTCCATGAAAGAATTTTCATCAAACACTGTATCTCACAGAAAGAAGAGCTTCATAGATCGTCGGATATTGGCCTGAATCCACCAATCTAGCTCGAATTTCACCTATTCGTTCCCTATTTGATCTTCTTCCTCTTTTCAGACCTTCGCCTTTAAATTTCCTCTTGCTTTCCTTCAGTTTAAGAGGTCCAATTCCCAGGTTAGGGGTTGGTTTAGTTTTAAGTATAACATCTTTCAGAAGCTTCAGCTGAGTATCTGGAATAGAGTGAACCTCAATGTTTTTACATGCTTCTTCCATACTATCAACATCAAGATCTCCTAGTTCCATCTCCTCCTACTCCTCCTCAAATTGATCATTCTCCGGAGTCTTCTTACCTTAATTTTTACTCTTATGGTTGATCTCTGCTAAGACTGTAGGCTTCTCCACAGTGTTACTTATGTGATTGATCTTAGCTATATCAATAGGATTTTCAGCCTTAGTAACAGGGTTGTCCATAGGTTGGTCTTGAATCATGGGGTCATCCAAATTCGTATCTAAGGCCACAAAGCTATTAGAAATCTGCTCTTTCTACTTCAGCTCAACCCCATTATGTTTTCTTCCTCCTCTTTTTCAACTAGTGATTTTTTTAAAGCCCTCAGCATCACTCTTATCCTGTACTTGGCTACCCGGGATCTCCTCAGGGAGATTAAGATGGCAGTCCTGAGCTAGGTGTCCATGGGTATGGCATTGACGACACCGAAAAGGGATATGTTCATAATCCATGGTTTGAAACCATTCTAACTCTTCCCAGTTTAAAGTGATTCCTTCAGGCAGAGTTATAGAGATATTCATATAAACACATATTCAGGCATACGAAACATACCTCCCTTGTTTCGTTTGGTTAGAAATTTTCACAAAGTGCCCAAGAGCTCCTCCAATATCATTTAGTATATCAGGATCCTAGTATTCAGTTGGGAGAGAGTATAGTCTTATCCATACCGGGGCTATCGACAGGTCTTCCTTTTCTGGGTTGAAGTGGTCCTTCCATATTCGTAAAAAAAGGCCTGCAGAGTAATAGAAAAAAAGACCACCCTCAAAAAATTTATCCTTATCTTCAATATTGAGAAAGACTATCATAAAAAAACCCTTCGAACCCAGCAAGAGGTCAAAATGCCCCTTCAGCTTCCAAGTTGAGTTAATCCACCATGTTAACGATTTCTCTGAGGGCCATATCCCCATGAATTTTTTGATTAATGCGTGATCAATCATATACTAAATTCGATCTTTAACTTTGCTCGGGTTCACCGATATTGCAGGGGTTCTGGATTATTTGGGAATACAATTCCCCAACCCCTCTTTCCCACTACCAGACACCACCAGCTTGCCCTTGGTTCTCCCCCCGTCTTCCCTGGTTTGTTCTTCCTCCTGATGCACCGTCGAAATCTCAGCTGCCATCTCCTGAGCTAGCCACTGAGGAGGGTGTGAGCCCCTCCCTTGTAAATTCACCATAAGACCCTGTGCCCCCCGGTTCAGGCCTAGATTTCTTTGCTTTAGACAGCTAATCTGCTACCGTTACCCTGAGAATCTTCTTGGAGCATATTTTCCCCAGTCTTTTTCTCTTACAAACATCCATCGTAGCAACTCTATCCTAATTAATTAATTAATATTATCATTCACTAAATTATTTTGTTTAATTACTTATTATAAAATAATAGTAGTGTTTAATTAATTTAATATTGTTTAATTAAACAATATTATTAATCAAACAATTAAAATATGGATTTCGTTAAAATAATTAAATAATATTATTCTATTAATATTTTTAATTAAATAATCATTAATTAACTAATATTATTATTAACTAAATAACTATAATATGAATTAAAATATTTTATAATTATTATGTTTAATTAATTATTATAAAATAATAATATTGTTTAATTAAACAATGTTATTAATTAAACAATTAATTTATGTATTTAATTAAAATTATTAAATAATATTATTCTATTAATATTTCCGAGATATATGTATGCCACATCATTAACTAGCAACAACCATATTAATAATATTAATGTCTCCCCAAATGGGGCTCATACTTTTCATATTAATGTTTTTTTTTTTCTATAATATGTGACCACTTATTGGGACACATTAATATTATTAATGTGGTTGTTGCTAATATAGTGAAACATTGTATTATATATAATATAAAAATATTAACAAATTTTAAAAAATCAAATTTCCATGGATGAAAAAAAATGGGTAAAAGAAATAGGTGGGAATGAAAGCTTAATGGGGATGAAGTTGGGGAGAGTTCTTAGATTTGCGAGTTCAGTTCAATGGGAGCAGTGGATCAGGAAATGAGTCGTTTCCAGGCTAAATCTGTAATTTCCATGAAATTCTACAAGGGTTCAGTTGCTGGTTATGGAGTTCACGATTGGAACCCTCACCTCGCAGTTGATTTATTCGATAGAGCCAACCCAAATGTAGACGGTCCAAAAAAATTCTCATACTTTTAAATTGTTTACTGTTCCAACATGACTTCTTTCCTCACCTAACTGAAGTTTATCTAGAATTTTATGTTTGAGGAGTTTGTCTAATTTTGGTTTCTTTTTCTTGTATTCTACATATATTTTTTATTGTGATTATTGCACTGCTATAATTTTTCTCTCTTGCTTGCTATGGTTTCATAGATCAATTGTTTTATGATCCTTAATAGTATAGTTTTTTGTTCATCTTCTCGGCAATGAGGGTGGCCAATATTTACTTTGGCGAATTCTTTGTCGAGCAGTGCAGCATGGACGGGAAGTTCTAAAAGTTCAAGAAGGTTTCTTCAGTGGGTATGCTACATGATATACATTTTTTTCTTGGAATTAAAAGTTTTAGTCATTGTGATAGAGAGAACTCAGTTCCTATAAGCTCGTTGAGCCTTCCAAGAACCTTTTGTCATTTGTCAACTCCAAATATTACAACTATAAAAGATTTTTAACACTTGCTATATTTGTTACCAAAAATGTGCTACTTGAAAATGTTCACTACAAGATTTACAAAACCTCATCTCTTGACTTTTGTATTAAGTGTGATGGAAATTGATCTTCTTTCAAAGTGCAACTTTGTTTCCTTTGTCAAAAATTAATTTGAAAGGGAGTTTTGGTTCACACACCTCTAACTTCTTGTCAAGCCACATCAATTACTTAAATGCCCGATCACTTATTAGAACCCTGCTCCACCAGATATCAAATATTAAGGGTATTGGATTCCCACCATTGACTAGATAAGAGATTTTACACTTGGAATCAACAACTCATCAAGAACCCTTGATTAGTAGCATTATGATTGAACCCTCGGATCATTTTAATCCACGTTCAATACACCTTACAATTGGTCCTCATACTCAATATTCCGATGGTTTCACATATAATTCATGTGCAGAATAATTTTCATTGACAGAAAACTATTGTATATCTAGTTCAATCATGCACTAAGACATACTCAATTCATTGGTTATTGATACTACATAAACCAGGGTTTTAGATATAACACATTTTGATGGTGGATTCATAGGTTAGATGCAAAGAAGGGCATGTGTAAAAATAAACTACATGAGGTGCAGTTTGCAACTAAGAGGAATATTGTGGATGGGATTCATTATAGGTTAAGGTAGGTTCAAAGGTCTGGTTCTTAAAGTTTGATATACTATGGTATATAGGTGTAGAATATAGTAGTTTTCTAGAGTTCAAATCAAGTTCTACATGTGTGGAGGAGCCATTATAGTTTGACATTAGTTGCACATATCATTTTTAACTAGTACTTTATACTTGATGAACCCTTAATGAATATTCAGAATAATACATTTTATTATGTAGTTTGACTTTATATGGATTTTGCATAAATGAAGGACTATTTTTATCAACATCTTCAGGAACATTCCTTATTGAATATGGACCTTACTATTTTTGTATGTTGGAAAATTTACTTGGTAAACTCACAAGACCTCTTACCATCAGGTATTGTATTTATATTTGTGAGTTCTATGGTATGTGGTCTGTGAATCAAATTGATCCCTTATTGTCCTTTAAGTTGTTTACTTTATTTGGATTTGACATGCAATTAGTTAAGTATAGGCATTGAAAAAGATTTACAGGTTTGTTCATGATCATATTCTCCCAAGAGTAGTTGATGAAATTGGACTACTGTGTTCTACCACAATGTATTCTAATCTAACAGAGGCATTAGTGCATTTGCTTCATCCCATGATAAACTATGTTATATATTCTCTGTAAGAATCTCCATCTACTAGATGTAGTAGCGATGATATTTCATTTGCATCATCTATATTAGAGGTCAGTATTAGTTGTAGTAAAGATTGGGTTATTATTATTATTATTAAAACCATTATTGATATATAGAACATTTAGCGAAATTTTCGTTGCATATCCTGTATTATTTGATATAGGTATTATTATATCCATCGTTGGAAGCATTTGTAGCATACCATTTGAATGTTTTTTCTATTTCCATCAACTTATGGAGGTCCACATATTCTTAAGTGCAAAGAAGAATTAAAAGAAGCTATTTCAACTGCTTTTGATGCACCATCTTGGAAGGTTATTTTAACAATCTAATCTCAATCTATTTTGACATCATGTCGAGCATGGGTGTAGAAGAATCTAGATTGATTGGTACATGAAAACGATATTCAATTTCTTCTATTTGGATGTTCATTCGTAAGAAAATAATGATGTCTTTCTTGGCTACTGGATAGGTGAAAAAGGATGGAAACCATATTTTGAGTTCCCTTATTGGAACCCTAATTCTTTACTACCCACTAGACCAGTATAAGTACATACCATGAATGTATTGCATATGCTTGTATTTTCTTAAAAGTAATCTACTCTCGGAGAATGAGCTTGGCATTTTCATGTGTATACTTTTATCTGTTTTCTCTATTTTTTGGTAGAATATATAATTATTTTTGTGCTCATGTTCTATTCTCGTTATCCTAGCATTGATGGATTGGAGGAATGGATTAGCACAATGGAAAATCATAATAAAGAAATTTTAGTGGGCCCTAAATGGCATATTCCTAATAAATATGAGATAACATATGCAAATGAGCTCCTAAGTCTGCATACGAGATCAACTTTGGACAAGCTAAAGCAAATCTGTCAAACACAACATCTTGTAGAGTCAGGTAAATGCATTCATGTTTTAAATTCCATTCCTATATTTCATCTCTTCCATCATCAGGTTCTCACTTAGATTGTCTAAAGCTATAGGCAATTTTTTTAAAATGTCTTATATTTACAAATAGTAGAGTAGAAAGTGGAAGACTATATATAATGTACATCATAACCTCTTCTGTAATACAACTACTAATGAAAGAATATTAGTATATGTGTTGGAGAAAACTCACTATGGCTTGGGAGACCACTATAGATAGTTGACTACTAGAAATTAACTCAATTCTCATAACTATGTTATTATAAATGACAATGCTAAGATAATGGAGAATGTAACCAACCTCGATCCAAACGTTTGATGTAGATCCCCGATGGAGCTTTTCCAATCCGTGCACTTGAACCTGCAAATTAGTCTTGACAGCCAATATACAACAAGTACATAATATATCTAAACGACATTAACATCATCAATAGCAATGGTCCATGATAGAACAAGTAAATGAAACCCAATGTAAGATAAACAACATTTACAATATTACTAGATGAGAATATGATTATTTCTATTAATAAACAAGAAGAAGTACAATGTGATACGACCTCTTGTCAGCAACCAATATGAACCAAGATCTGGATCAATCCACTTGTGCCTCCACCACTTCAATCCTCCATGAATGGAAAACTCAAACTATAGTAGGAGTTTGGAAGGTGAACATAAAGGGGTTCACAACTACAAGGATCAATGAGTGTAGACTCAAGATAGGGAAAAAATCCACTAGAGTTCTTTTGCTCTTCTTTCTCCTCCCATCCATAATCCATATGTGCTCAATATATAGTCCTCTCAAAGGTAGGTGAAAGGACACATCAAGACGTTTCTTGGGTAGATGGACAGTGAAAGGTCACCCAATAACCGCTTTGTGGGAGTAAAAAGTAATTAACTAGTGATTTTTACCATTTTACATGCTACCCATGGGCTATAGTGATGCAACTCGTGGGTATGCTTGCTATAGTGATGCAACAAGCGGGTAAAAGGAAAAATGAGGAAATGGTATGTCTGAAGGATATAAAGTGGATTTGAGTCAGTGAAATGGATCCTATAGGCCAAAGAATGTTGATGCTCACAAGGTGGAATATTATGTTGTAATAGATGCCCCCTAATGTGTGAGGTCAGAGACTGATGCTACGATGGCCAAAATACATTATAAAACTTAGAAGTGGAGTGATGGAAACACATGTGGAAAGAGCAACTCACTCGTCATAGTACAATAGTATCTCTGAATACATGTCGGTATAGTACAACAATCTGTTACAATGGCCATGAATAGGCAGTACATAATGGATGTATGTCATAAGTGATCATAGCCACGATCCCTCTACAATAAGATATGGTCTCCTGTTGAAAAGGAAACAACTGGTGCAAACTGGAGGTACAAACTATTGATATCTGAGAGGTGATATCTCAGATGTAAATTCAAAGTCATAGGTAGCATACTGAATGCCACCATCACCTGGGGTCTTCTAAACAAGTCTTCGATGGTGCAAGTCCCATCAAGTGAATAAAGGAGTTGGGGTCGAACCTGATGAGACAATTACCGGTCAATGATGTATACCGTTAACAGATGCGAGATGACCCACCAATAATGAAAATGGGCATCAAGGCACAAAGAACAGTCATCAGAGGGTGAATAAATGTGTTGAAGTCGAACACTAGGATGAATCCATCGATCAGGGGTAATTGATGTATTTCCAAAACTATTTCAGGACTTCCTTTGAACAAGAGCATGAGCAGATGGATAGATGTAGGTAGCATAGACTTGACATAAACTATCCAATGCAGGAGGCATTACAAAAGGGCTCCATAATGACTGGAAGCTTAACCAATCGGTGGAGAAACTGAGAAACAAGTACGGCTCCTAAGGTCCAACTATAGTCCCGACTCATAGTGTATGGAGTGGAATGAATGCTCTGTTCAAAGGCGACACAATAGCTGCCAACAAGAAGTAGTAATCATAATCCCGTCCGGCTTTCTGGAATATTTGAATTTTTTTTTGGTCTTTTTCATATTTGGGGAAAGCTTGAAAAAGAATAAAATTGCTTATAGTAAAACAAGTGAGGGAACGAGTGTCAAATAGCAAGCAGACTAGTCCCAAGTAGTGGAACATACCTATGATCAATGCAAGGAAGCATGTGCAGGATGTGGACACTCGGGGGTGTGTTCCCTTAGGGTCAAAAGGGTGATCAAATTGTGAAGGACAAATGGAAGCTCTGCAGGGCTCGACAGGGAAAAGTGCTCAGGTACCAAGCTAACAACTGAGTAAGCGGGAGCCGGCACAAGGCTCAAGCAGCAAGTACAATGATGTAATGCAATCACAACATGATATAACTTAGGGGAGTCCTTAAGGGAGATGGCCTTTATAAGACAAAGTAGAGTATGAGTCTTTATTGCAACATCATGGCATAACTACAAAGGACTCCCAATCCTAAGGGCAAACAATGGCATGGGCACCAAAATGCACAAAGGTGTTCTAACTAGGGTACCCATGTTCGAAAAATCCCTACCGCCACATAACAACACTTCTATAGCAGTGTGAAGGTTCTGTGTTAGTTACGAAGCGGGGTCGCACCCAGGTTTTATGAAAGTGGTCAAAAGTTCAAATGCATAATGCATGTGGAAATGGCATCTAACCTATATGCCAGGTGTGAAACATACCTGCCGTAGGTGTGAAATGGTCCAAAACAACTTTCGCCGAAGAAATCTGATTAAAAAATTCTACTCCAAGACATTACATTAGTCCATAACGGCATCAAACGGTAAAAGCTATAGACAAGTGGGTCCTGAAAATTATAAATAGTAATAAAAAATTACAATTTACAATTCATTTTTACTATTCACCCATTTGGAGCTTTGTGGTTAGTTTTCACCTGAAAGTTCAGTTGCCGATTCTGGGAGTGTTAGGAACCCGTGTCAACCCTTCTCTTTACTTTGTTAGTATATTGTTGTTGGACGCATATGCTTTGTAAGTCGTCCCATAGTATTATATGTCCCATGGTTTTGACTCATAGTATTGGGCATAGACTTAGTATATAAGTGTGTGTTGAAGTCATTGAAGGCATCATGAAGTTAATTGTATTGAGCTTTCTCAAAGGAGGTTGCCCCCTCGAAGTGGCCCGTGATCAATATAAAAGTGATTCTGAGTTCTATTATTTCTGATATCTCGTGTATTTGCATTAATTAATTATTGCAGGCTCTTCACATGGAGCTACAAGCGACCGTTCATTGAACTGTCCGGAGTAGGTTGGTAGTCTCATCCATACCTTTCATTTCAATGCTTTCATTTTAGTTTTCAGTGGTGGGAAATTTAGTTTGACCAAGCCCTAAATGGCTTCGGCGCTACCCGCGGGCTATCACTATGCTGGTCGCGGGTGGGGCACGATACTCGCAGTCAATGCAAAGAATGACAGCAGGTACCCGCCCCTGTATACAAAGTAGCCCGCGGGTGTGACCGTGAAGATGATTTTGCAAAAGAACTTGACCAAAATCTTTGTTGTTTCTCTCTCCAGGATGGTTCTAGAGTGGAGGGAGAGGGAGCATGACAAAGTAGATGAGGCCGTGCGCAACGCTATGCAAGCACATCAGGCATTGCAAGCATGTGGGTTATATAAATTCTAGAGTATAGGGGGTTTGAGGGCCCAAAACCTACTACTCTGCCGCTTGATTGACTATTGGGAAGTTGATGCACAGAACTTCAGTCTCAATGGGCAAATACTCACACTGGAAGTGGAAGACATCTACTTTATAATAGGTTTGTCCCGTCGAGGTGAGACGACCAGTCTTCGGTCTCGTACTGTGGGTGGTGGGATCACCGTCCATGATTACATAGCGTTGTATTGTCCCACAAACACACGAGTAGTGGGAAGTCAGGTGCCCATCAATGCCATAGTAGATTTGAGCATGAAGATCATTGTGGCTACCTTAGTGTGGATCACTGGATCCAAAGCTCTGCACCAGGCATCTAGGATGGTGATGTTCTATGCATCACAATGCATGCAGCCTATAGTATTTGATTGGTGTACCACACTACTGGTGTCTATGAAGACACAATTGACAGAATGCAAAGAAGGGAAGGCAAAAAAATTTGGGTATGGTAGCATCCTATGCAGCTTCTTCTTTGAGAGAGTCTCAGGGCTTACTTCGAGGGTGGATGTCCCTCCTCATAGTCTCCGTGATCCCGCCCTCACCCGGTGAGCTGAGATCTTAACACGATAAGGTGGTGGCCGTCTGGCGTCACCATATACTGAGGAGTTCTTCCACTAGTGGGACTGACAGGTCATTGCCATAGAGGACTACCCCTATGTAGGGATAGATTTCCGCCAAGATCGGGACATGCCACTCCTGCCAGACGCAGCGTTCGGAGACATTGGTGAGTACTCTTTTTAGGTTTTTTGTGTTATTAATTTTTTTATGGATTTTTTATTATAGATGAAATGCAAAAATATTTTTGGTGGTAGTATCATATGCTAATGGTTGACTATTTTCTCACAGGAAAAGGCCCAATGAGACCCGATGGCTTCCTGAGACATGGTCGTCGGGGTAGGGGTGATGAGGCAAGAGATGCTGCAGCAGGGCGCACTCTATAGACCTTGCAGTGCAACCTATCACGGATGGTTTCCAGGGTTCCACAGATAGAGGTGGCATGACTACCTGAGGCCATGCAACGCCAAGTAGTGGGGGTTCCTGGTGACTGGGTGAGTTTACTGCGGCGAGTAGCCAATGCAGTTCACTATTTCTATGAGACACATCCTGTCGGGGCAGCAGCTAGGCCTCCTCAGAGGGAGTAGATATCCCAGGATCTCATTTTTGTATCGATATGTATATTTTTTAGGGCTATGGGCTCCAGTGACACTACCATTTTTGGACATATTTATATAAAAAACTTTGGTTCTCGGTTCTACTATATGTGTGTATGTACAAATGTATGAATGTCTCTTTCATTTGTGTGCTTCATGGTGAATGTGACAAATGCCAATCTAATACATAGTTAGCGTATGCATCAGATATATGATTAACACTTCTCGGAACATGAATGTATGTAATTGAAACAAAATGTCATTCCAAGAGTCTCACCCTTAGGAATTTCCGAAGTAACATAGGATCTCGCACACGGTACTGCCCATTCAACTAAGACACAACCAGTTGTGAATCCAGGATGACTTCTAAAGACTAGATACCATGTGAAATAGCATCCCGAAGTAGCTCGATCACGCCACTATACTCAACCACATTGTTAGATGTAGGATCGAGACAAGCACCTCCTGAAGACACGACTAAGTGGTCAGGTGAGAAAATAACCCATGCAGCAGAAGCAAGCTGCTACGTATGTCGCCTAGCACCATCCGTGAACCCTAAGAACGTAGGAGATTCTATTGCCATCTGTTAATCAAACGGAAGCAAATCAGCAGACCCAAAAAACCAAAAGAAAGCTAAACTATGTACAGAAGAAACTATACAATAGTATACAAAAGTATCAGCCTAAACCAAAGGTTCAAGCATAGTATCGCTTGAGGTAGAGCCCATTTCTAGGCTCCTTCAAGATAGTCCTCTCATAGTCTTCTAATTCATAGGCTCCTTTTTCCAGGACACGCTTCACGACCTAAGGACCGTTCCACATGGGGTTGAACTTGCCTACCCCCAGGGGTTCTTTAGCTTGGTCATATAAGAGGACCAAGTCTCCTTCAACATACTGCCGGGGATGGAAAGACCTATCATACTGAACCTTGACATGACGTTTGTTGGCATCTATGGCCATAGCGGCATCTCGACATTGCTCGTCAAGTTGCTCAAGGTGGATTAAACATTGCTCAATATCTGTCATATCAGGGAGGAGCTCTATGGCCAGTTTAAGCGAAGGGATTTCGCATTCAATCGGTAAAAGTGACTCCACACCATGAACTAGCTGGAATGGTGAGAATCCGGTGGCATCCTTGACTGCAATTCGATACGCCCACAAAGCTGGATATAACATGATGTGCCAATTGTTCTTACTTTGTTGGATGGTACGTTGGAGAATGGTCTTCAAAGATTTATTGACTGCTTCAACTTGACCATTCACTTGGGGATAGTAGGAAGACGAGTGTTCTTGATGGAACCCAAGCTTGAGAGACAAATCCTCCATCGTCTTCTTTTGAAAGTGACTACCATGGTTAGTGACAATCTCTTTCGGGATACCAAACCGAGTGATAATCTGATTGAACACGAAATGGGATGCAGTAGCATTATCGACTTTTATGATAGGCATGGCCTCAGCCCATTTGGAAAAATAATCCACGACCACTATGATATGGTGATGCCCCCCAGCCAAAGCTGGTTTGCAATCCATGAAATCCACCCCCCACTTAGTGAAGGGACCGACGGTGATGACTGGATGAAGGGGTGCTGGATGCGAGCATATGTTCTGAGAAAACACCTAGAAAGGGTGACATCTCTTCACAGCATTAACATAGTCCTTAAAGATGGAAGGCAAAAAATAACCAGCTCGCATAATACGTTGGGCTGTAGCAAGCCCAGATAAGTGACCACCACACGCCCTAGCATGGCAATCATTAAGCACCCGCTCTGCTTCTTCATGAGTTAAGCAACGACGGAGAATGGAATCCTTTCCTTGGTGATACAAAGTGTCACCAATGATGGTATAGTCATTAGCGTGATGTTTCACACGCCGTCACTCGTCTTGTGAATAATGCGGAGGAAAATTCAAAGTTTGGAGATATACAATGACATCCCCATACCAAGGGTCCTCGGACAAGATAAGAAAGAAGTGCTCATCCACAAAGGAATCTTCATGAATGACATCCTCATCAAGTCTTGGAAGGTCCGACATAGGCTTAGCAAACACCAACGATTTCACCGATTTCGCTGAAGCAAAATTGAGATCGAACTCCTAAAGGATCACAATCCATTTATTATACTTCCCCCCTATAAGCCATCATGATAGAACGAACTGAAATGGATTGATGTGAGCTATTACTGTGGTTGTTCTAAGCAAAATGTAATGTCATAACCGCTAGACTGCATGGACAGTCGCAAGCGCCAGCTTTTCTACGTGAGTATATCTTAGTTCAACGTCTACTAGATTTCGACTGAGGTAATAGATAACATGCTTGATGAGCGCATCATCCACCTTAACCAAGACCATGCCAATCGTCTCTTGAGATGCGGCCACATAAAGGATAAAATCTTGTGCAAAGTCTAGTGGACTAAGCACAGGGGCCGATACCAAAGCTTTCTTAAGGGTGTCAAAAGATTGTTGGGCTCGCTCATCCCAGATAAAAGGTGTGTCTTTCTTCAATAAGTGCACAAAACCTTTGGTAATATTAGCATAATTGATTACAAATCGACGCAGAAAATTAGATCTCCCTTCGAGGCTCTGAAGTTGTAACAAATTACCCAGAGGAGGCAACTAAAGTATTGCCTCAACTTTTAGAGGATCGACTCTAATACCCTCTTTGGAAACTATGAATCCTAGAAGGCGACCAGTCCTGACAGCGAAGATGCATTTATTGGGATTCAATCGAATTTTGTAGTGTATAGATCATTCAAGAATCATATGGAGGTGCTTGGGGTGGTCCGCTCTCTTGCGAGAATGGCCAGCAAGATCATCCAAGAAAACCTCCATAATCTTCTTAAGATCGTGAAAGGCGTAGGTCATGGCTCGTTGAAACGTAGCTTCGGCATTTTTAAGGCCAAAGGGCATTTTTTGATATGCAAATGTTCACCATGGACAAATGAATGTTGTCTTATGTTGGTCCATGGGTTTGATTTGAATCTGATTATAGATTGAGAAGCCATCCATGAACGAAAAAATCTCACTTCCCGCACAAGCATCCAAGATCTGATCAATGAATGGTGTGGGAAAGTTATCTTTCGGACATGAACGGTTCAAATCTCTAAAATCGGTGCATACAAAGATCATTCCCTACTTCTTATCCATAGGAATGGGATTTGACACCCATTCGGTAAGGGGAACGGGGTAGATGAAACCAGCTTTGAGCAGTTTCTCCACCTCTGCCTTGATAGCAGCTATCTTCCTAGGGTTCACAGCACGTAAGTGTTGTCAAACCGGTTTAGCATTAGGGTACGTTCTAATATCATGTTCAAAAATGCAGGGGTCTATTCCTGGCATCTCCTCATATGACTAAGCAAAAGCTTCCCGGAGTTTTGTAAATAATTCAGTGTAAATGACAATCTCCTCAAGAGTGCAATCGGCACCGATGTAGACATTCTCCACCTTTCCAGGAGTATGAGAGATGTTGATCGACATGGTTGGGGAAATATTGGCCATATTCCCCTCCGTAAAAACATCATGCGACTCCAAAAGAGCCATAGGGTGACCAACCATCTCTGCTAGAGTCATCCTAAAATCTTCTTGCTCAGTGAGCTCGAGGTTGGGAAGGAAATAAGAATGATGATGCATATCCTCCCAAGGCCTCTCACTACCACACATGGACTCCATAATAGCTTCATCAGATGGCAAAGTATCATCAAGGCAGTCGTGTGAACAAGATGAGTTGGCTACCCAAACTGGCAGTGTAACGGGATCTTCTTCGACTGTCTGGGAAGAAGAGAGATCCGGTTCTACAATGGCTTGTTGAATATGCTCGTAAGCAAGCTCAGCTACAGATAATGGCACAAACATCCCGACGTACATAATGTTTCCAAATGTAGAACTCGTGGACGGTAAAGTCCATGGATCAGTACAATAGGAAGTCCGGAATGGCATATTATGCAAAGGAGGAGACACGTCATCGGAAATGGTTCCAATAAATTTCACAGGTGCAGAAAGAGTATAAGTTCCCATCAATGAAGGGTACATACCAACACCTATGTTCCCAGTTTCTAGTTGAGAATCAATAACTTGTGGGACTATGGATCCCGTGGATGCTGTGGAAGGAGTGTTAACGAAATCCAGCTGATCGATGGTCACAATCTTGCCTTCATGGGGAGAGCAGATAACTCTGAATAGAGTGGATGCGACAACCTTCATAGCGTACATCCAATTCCGACCCAGTAAAAGGTTGTAGTCGATGGGCACATCAACCACCTCGACTTCAATAGGCACAGACTTACCTCCCAAGCAGACAACAAGGGAAGGGATAATTCCATGCGGCTTAAAAGACCAACCGTCGAATGCAGTGAGCGTGGTTCTAGACGCGAGTAGAGGAGGAGAGCCAAGATCTTTCCAACAAGTTAATGACATTACTAATGCAGAAGCACCTTCGTCAACCATAGTACGTTTGAAAAAACTCTAAAGGCACACCACCTGGATTTGAAAAGCCACGTGGTAAGGTAAGTGAGGTTGTACATCAATAGTATCGAACTTGATAACACTAGGATTTCCCCCATCCTGAACTCCTAACACACTCAAAAGGGCATGCTTCTGATAAGGACAGGCCTACAAAACTTCAAGAGCCGACATGGCACAAGGAGTTTGGCCCAAATATTCTACAATGGAGTAGTTCTGGGCGGCTCGAGAATTAGGATTATGCATAGAGCGCTTGAGAACACCTTTCGGTATCCATGACATATTAGAGGGATTCTCGATATGCAAGGAATTGTCAGGAGGAGGGGGAGGATCACTCCCCATATTAGGTTGTGGTGCACCATAATTGCGTTGACAAGTAGCAACACAAACCTACGATTGAACCATGTTCACACATCCATAACCACTAGTATTGGAATAAGCCGTTGCCATTTCATTAGGTCCATAACCAGTGGTGGGAGCATGCAAAGCCATGTTTTGATGATGAGGAAGGGGATCCTTCAACACAGCTGGGCTATGTGCCAAATGCTTCGATGCTTCTTCAATTCGAGGACATAAGTGAGTAAGATGATCTTCCCCACATAGCTTGCAAGGGAATTTCACCTTACGCCTAGGTTTACAATCCTCGCCAGCATTTCCACCTTCTCAAGGAGGGTTGGCATTCTTTTTACGAGGGGTATTGCGATTGCTATTATTGTTACTTCCATTGTTTCCACCCCTATGGTTGTTTCTCCCCTTTTTCTTACCACCAGGTTGCTGGTTACCTGACGGTTTCGTTGATTGCACATTGTGTACATCAGACGATGGAGTGGAAGTGGACAAGGTGTGAACCTGTCCGGGAGTAGACTGGTTTAGCGACAAATTTTTCATTTGATTAGCTACCAAGTCATTAGGGCGAGTTCTTGTGGATCCCATGATGCCATCGGCATGTGGTCCAGGAACTGACGTGGGCTCATGTCATGTTCTCGGTGCGTCAGGAATAATGTCATATAAAATGCCAAACTGAGAGTATAATAGGTCTAACTGCTGGAATTTCAAGATAGCTTGTTCCTCAGTCATAATGCCAGACATTGAAACATCCTTAGCAATGTATGGGAGTAGAGACTTAAAGAACCATTCCAACAAAAACTCTAGAGGAATGTTGGCTTTCACTAATCTTTTCTGCTGACACCATTCTTGAACGTGGTCAAAAATATGTGTGGCCTTATTCTGATGGAAAGTAGACAACAATTCAGTACCAGTATCATAACGAACTGGCAACTGGAAATGGTCCAAGAAACCAAATCAATCTCGTTGAATCCCCTATAGGTGTTCCCAAGAAACTCCACATACCACTTCGCAGCTGCCCCTATGAGGGTGTGTTGAAATAGTCGTAATCTAACGGAATCGTGATTCAATGAGTTAGAGGAGAACCAAAGGTGAAATGTTGTGACATGATCACCCGGATCCTCACCACCTTTCCCCTCAAACTTGGGAATGTCCGAAGGGATCTTGGTAGGGACCGGGGGCCAACTAGGGTTGTGACACACTAGATCATTCGTGAGCTTCGAAAATCTGGAAGACTCAAACGTGCAAGGAATGGGAGTTGCGGTTGGAAAGCTTGATTATAAGCTCCCATAAAAGGTTGGTTGAACGGAACCGAATTATAAGGTGGACCAAAAGCTTGACCATGAGCATTAAACTGCTGATAATGAGGACCTGGCGGACCATAAGCTTAACCATGGCCATAAGGTTGATAACCTCCTCCGACTTAACCTATATGAGAGTAAGTAGGCATATGTGTGTTTGGGGAACTGTATTGAGGTGGGTTGAACTGGTGGCCAGCACCAACTGTGTTGTAGTAAGGGTTGCCACCATAAGTATGGGGCATATACGTACTATTCATAGCGGGAACCGAGTTGTAATGACCATAATGGTGAGGTATGTTCCCACCCCCAGCATTAGGATTAGCATGAGCAGTCTGTGGTGACCCAAAGCATGAGAAGTATTCCCAACCCCAACGTTGGTGTTATTAGTAGTAGGAATGGTGGCATTATAATCATGAGGATAAGATATATTCCCACCTCCTACATTAGCATTACTAGTAGCGCTGGTGGATGCAAAAGTGTGTGGTACTTGTCCACCCCCATAGTTAGGAGGAGCATTAACATTTGTGAAAGTGGTCTTGGGTTGACGGGTAGCGATATGTGTGTTAGGTGGTGGATGACGAGTCGGGTTTTGAACAGTGTTCCTATTAGGTGGGGCAGTCCTAGGAGGTGGTCTTCTTCCAACATTAATATTGTTAGGAGGATTATGACCAGTCCTCATATTATGTGCGTGAATGGACAACATGGTGCCCTCGGTGAGGGTATTTCCCCCAGTGGGTGCAGTGTTGCTAACACCATGACTAGTGCCAGCATGACTACCAAAAGCAGTGGCAGGATCAACTGTGCTAAAATCGGGCATACTATATGAGAATGGGTTAACGTTGATCGCAAGATCTTTGTCTTTGTCTTCAGGTAAGGTTGGCATCCCATAAAGATAATTATCTGGATTCGAAGGATCGAACGGATCGTTCTCAAGTGGATTCGGCCAAATAGAACCAGGTTGAGTCTCAGGTGGATCACCCCCCCAGGCCTCACGAGGTGTGGGGGTGTCTGAAGTATGTTCGACTCCACCCGATGGAATCATGGGGATGTTCTCCGTGTCAGAATGTGCAGCCGTCATAATGTCAGCTATGTATGTCTCGTAAGAATCCGAAGACTTAAAGGGAACCCGCCATCATCCTCGAGCAGCACAGTGTGAAAACTCGGCCGATTTTAAACCAGATAACTAATGGGAACGGTGGAGAGTAGGACTCCATGCCACGATATCTCCAAAGAGAATATAAAATCACAACGTCTCCTACAGCTCACTATTGATCAAAAAACAGTAAATCAAAAGCACACACCTAGAGAAACTACAACCAAGAGCAGACAAACAGAGCGGCTAAATGAACTCCCGACACTACAGCCGGTATGTCTCTCCTAGGAGAGGCTTGAGACTCCCAAACTATAGCTAGAGGTAACAAAATCCATTATAGAGACACCCAGGCTTCACTACGTGTATAGGGTCAAGTCCACTGCACAAACACAATTGTGCTGTCCAATCCCTATCTGACTCAGGACACAAACAACATAACCACTGCAAGTACCCTATGCGATACCTAGGTAAGGAAACTATGGTCACCGCAATATAACCAATGCTCAGGGGGACATTTGCAGGTGGGATCCGTCGTATGGGCAGGGTAGCTAAGCTCGAAGCACAAGAAGATGAACCTCTGGTACCCCTAGATACGAACAAACCCTGGAAATATCTCCCACGTTCAGCAGGTATCAGAGGTATATCCCTTCAACCAACTTCCCGTGACCTCATGCTTAACTCTGGTTTGAGTAGAGCTTCCTGCGAACACCGATATATACCATGGATTCCTCCACTCCCTGGTCAAACACCTAATGTTTCGTCTACTAGTCTTGGATTGTTAACTCACAATGATCTATTCCAAGACTCTAAACCTATGCTAGTTGGTGTACCTTATAAATAAAATCGGTCTAATCAATTTTAAGATTAAGCGTTAATTTTAATGGTTATGATTACTCAAGGGATATGATCGTGAAATTAGTGATGTGTAAGATTCAATAGTATGAAAAATTGTCCAATCTTAGACTCATCTATCCAATAAAACAATGTCACTAACATGCACAATCAAACCAACAGTTTCGAAATAAAAATGCAATCATTTTATATTTTCGATGCACAATCAGAACCTAAATGAAAGCAGCAAGCACTCAATGCAAGATGCAGTACATGAAAGTAAAATTGTTGTTGTATTTTCTCTTATAAACAAAAGGAAAATGCAAAACTATATGTATTTTTTTGTATTTTTCAATATAAAGAAATGAAAAATGCAAGCAAAATCCTACTATTTAGTCACTGAAGTGTCGATAAGATCACTAAGAAAACCCAGCAGATTCCAAACAGTAAGACTCAGCCAAAGGAATGAGCTCAAAAGGAAAAAACCAACAAGGCTAAATCCAAAGATGGGTAAAAAATCAACAAGACTCAACCAGGAGAAATGAAAATTTCTGGTCACAACCAAGGCATGGAATAGTCAAGAAACAGGCCAACAAAGACTCAGTATCATCCAAAGCCAACCCAGCAACAACCAATAGTCATAAACCAACAAAATCCGGAGTTGTACGCTACTGTTGAAAGAATACCTATGGGTACCTGCGAGCAGCAGTGTAAATAGAGGCGGGTATACGCGGGCAGAGCTAAGCTAGCTCACGGGTGAGGAAAGACAAATAGGAAAACAAAGAGTCCAATGGCTCAGAAAAGGCAAGCTTTATATAGTGTATCTTAACGGCCAATCAGTGACACAGAGCTTCGACAAACATCAACTCTAATTATGGACTAATGCTAAAAAAAATTCCCAAACATGGATGTTTTCCCCAGCGGAGTCGCCATTTATGTGTTGGAGAAAACTAACTATGGCTTGGGAGACCGCTACAGACAGCTGACTATCAGAAATTAACTCAATTCTCAGAACTATGCTATTATAAATGACAATGCTAAGATAATGGAGAATGTAACCAACCTCGATCCAAACGTTTGATGTAGATCCCCGTTGGAGCTTTTCCAATCCGTGCACTTGAACCTACAAATTAGTCTTGACAGCCAATATACAACAAGTACATAATATATATAAATGACATTAACGTCATCAATAGAAATGGTCCATGATATAACAAGTAAATGCAACCCAATGTAAGATAAACAACATTTACAACATTAATGGCCAAGAATATGAGTATTTCTATTAATAAACAAGAAGAAGTACAATGTGACACGACCTCTTGCCGGAAACCAATCTGAACCAAGATCTGGATCAATCCACTTGTGCCTCCACCACTTCAATCCTCCATGAATGGTAAACTCAAACTATGGTAGGAGTTTGGAAGGTGAACATAAAGGGGTTCACAACTACAAGGATCAATGAGTGTAGACTCAAGATAGGGAAAAAATCCACTAGAGTTCTCTTGCTCTTCTTTCTCCTCCCATCCATAAGCCATATGTGCTCAATATATAGTCCTCTCAAAGTTAGGTGAAAGGACACATTGAGACGTTTCTTGGGCAGATGGAGGGTCAAAGGTCACCCAATAGCTGCTTTGTGGGAGTAAAAAGTAATTAACTAGTGATTTTTACCATTTTACATGCTACCCACAGGTTATAGTGATGCAACTCGCGGGTATGCTTTCTATAGTGATGCAACAAGCGGGTAAAAGGAAAAATGAGGAAATGGTATGTCTGAAGGATATAAAGTGGATCTGAGTCAGTGAAATGGATCCTACATGCCAAAGAATGCTGATGCTCACAAGGTGGAAGATTACATTGTAACAGTATAAGTTATGGGCTCTAAAGTATGGCCAATTTTTTAATTAATAGAGTGCCTTCATCCAAGAGCTGATGCCATACCTCATCATGCCATAGTGTTGACAAAGCTATATGGCATAGTCGTCAACATGATTCAATATGAGAGGATAAGAATAAAAATTGTAAGCTATATAATATAATAGATAAGGTAAGAATATAGCAGAAAGGAGAGATAAAATGACCAAGATGATAGACCAAAAGGAAAATCCATGCCCTCAAACATGTTGTAGTCACAGAAAGAAAGAGGATAAGCCCATCTACTGGTCGAATTATTTGCGTTTGGAAATGAAAGCACATGGGGATAGGAAGAATGATCAAATTGATAGAAGAAAATGGAAAGATATCCCTCAAATACACTATATGCACAAAAAGAGAGAGGATAAGTCCCTCTACTAACAAAATTCTGTAATTTTGGAAATGACGACATTCAACCATGATCAGAAATGGTTTTCATATGGATACCATTGGAAAACTCAATTCTTTAGATACTTCCTCTATGATGAATCTCGTAGTATTCTGGTGTGTCTGTCCTCCAGAGTCCAAACCATTCATGCTTCCATCCATATACAAAACCGTTAGTATTCTATACAGTGTCTCAACCTTGAGCCATAGATGTATCAAATGAACCCTTATTATATAATAAATATCCAATCCAAGACCACTGAATAAAATACAACATTAAATAAGAACATACAAGAAAGATCGATTCTTCCTAAAAGAGAGTCAACTTGCAATCAAGAAAATGCAGAAGAAATAGTGCTTTATTTCCTTAAACAAAGAATTTACAACAATTTGATGGGAAGGAGAGGTGCCATATAGTGTTCCCATTCATTAGTTTACTCCACTTAACTACAAATCAACTCCTCCATCTCTGCAGTCTTCATTTTGTAAAAGGAAATATGACCTTCCATGCATATGCTCCCTTCTTCTCAGTTGTATGATGGGGAGAGAAATGATCATCCTCTAGACGTCTTTCAATTTCAAGATGGCATAATCATACGTTTATAATTCTTGTAGGTTGGCCACACCCACAAGAAGCCAACTTTTCCATGCTTGACTAATTTAAACATCACACATATAATTGAATTCACAAGTTTCCAAATAATACCAAAGTGACATAGTTTGGTTTTATCTATGATCCCTTCTCTTTGACATGTATAACAACACCTCTAGTGATAATTAGATATGGAATAACATCTCTCTTCCTCTTCTCTTCTTTTTCACATCCAGACTTTCTTAGTCTTGTGTAGGAATACTACAATGAGATGTAATTTTTTTTTGTCAAGGATCAATTGTTAAAATTCAATATGCTAAGACAGAAAATAGCAGCATTACATTCCATTTCACAATAATAGCATATACAGGATCACTGAAGAAACGACAAGCATAGCATAAACACAAGAGACACAGATTTATCCTGGGAAACCCTCATGGGGTAGAAAACCCAGTAAAGCTTCCTCAATATAGATGACCAGCAATATACAAAGATGCAAACCAAAGACATGATCTCCTTCTCCACCGTAGCAGACCTCTCCTCCAAAAGTGCGCCTCCCTTGAATGAGTGAGTGTATCAAATGAGGAACACACCTCCTCTATTTATACACTTCACTGATATGTATTTTACACAAGTACACGTAGGCTCGTATTTAACCAATGGGTTAAATACCCCACTACAACTAACTGGGCCGACCCCTCTAGGGTGGTCTAATAACCCTTTGACCCACATAACACATAAAGGGCCGACCTCCACTAGGGAAGTCTAATAACCCGAGTTACCACATTCTGACGGAGGAATAAACATCTCCGGATATACAATAAGATCTTTACGGAGGAATGAAACATCTCCGGAATAATAAAGTACAATTATAATATTCTTTGAAGTTACAATATCTCAACACTCCCCCTTAACAAGAAGGATATTATAACAGCACCTGCACGAGCAAGGAGTCATCAACATCATACACGATACATCTATAAATCATTGGAAGCTTTCTCAACATCGTCAGTAACTCAACCAGTTACTGGAACATCTTCAATACTGGAACATCAACATCATCAGAGTTGATAGTACTCAATCATCAGCATCGTCAACACACGATCAACAGCATCGTCATCATACGATCATCAGCATCACGATCAACATCATCATCACACGATCAACAGCATCATGATCAACATCGTCATCACATGATTATCAGCATCATCATCACACGATTATCAACATCGTCATCAACATCACGATCAACATCATCATGACACGATCATCAGCATCGTCATCGCACGATCATCAGCATCATCATCATACGATCATCAGCATCGTCATCACACGATCATCAGCATCGTCATCACACGATCATCGGCATCGTCATCACACGATCATCAACATCATCATCATACGATCATCAGCATCGTCATCACACGATCATCAGCATCGTCATCACATGATCATCGGCATCGTCATCACACGATCATCAGCATCATCATCATACGATCATCAGCATCGTCATCACACGATCATCAGCATCGTCATCACACGATCATCAGCATCGTCAAGGAATGATGTAAACCAGTCATGTACCTTTTGAACCGAAGTCCAGGGACGATCCAGTCCTATCATTATCGAAGACATACGTCTACGGCTCTTCTTTCGGACTGAGGTCCAGGAATGATCCAATCCCTTCTTTCTCGAAGACATACATCTACGGCTCTTCTTTCGGACTGAAGTCCAGGAATGATCCAATCCCTTCATTATCGAAGACATGCGTCTACAGCTCTTCTTTCGGACTGAAGTCCAGGAATGATCCAATCCCTTCATTATCGAAGACATACGTCTACGGCTCTTCTTTCGGACTGAAGTCCAGGAATGATCCCAATCCCTTCATTATCGGAGACATACGTCTACGGCTCTTCTTTCGGACTGAATTCTAGGAATGATCCCAATCCCTTCATTATCGGAGACATACGTCTACGGCTCTTCTTTCGGACTGAAGTCCAGGAATGATCCCAATCCCTTCATTATCGGAGACATACGTCTACGGCTCTTCTTTCGGACTGAAGTCCAGGAATGATCCCAATCCCTTCATTCTCGAAGACCTCACGTCTACGGCTCTCTTTAGGACTGAAAGTCCAGGGATGATCCCAATCCCCTCAACTGTCTACTAAGGACTTCATTCTTGGAGACCTCACGTCTACGGCTCTCTTTAGGACTGAAAGTCCAGGGATGATCCCAATCCCCTCAACTGTCCACTAAGGACTTCATTCTCGGAGACCTCATGTCTACGGCTCTCTTTAGGACTGAAAGTCCAGGGATGATCCAATCCCCTCAACTGTCCACTAAGGACTTCATTCTCGGAGACCTCACGTCTACGGCTCTCTTTAGGACTAAAAGTCCAGGGATGATCCAATCCCCTCAACTGTCCACTAAGGACTTCATTCTCGGAGACCTCACGTCTACGACTCTCTTTAGGACTGAAATTCCAGGGATGATCCAATCCCCTCACATGTTCATCAAGAACATGTATCCTCATCATCATAACATGTATCACCACAACATGTATCATCAATATCAAAACATGTATAACCACAACATGTATTATCATCATCAAAACATGTATAACCACAACATGTATCATCAACATCAAAACATGTATAACCACAACATGTATCATCAACATCAAAACATATGTAATCACAACATGTATCATCATCATCAAAACATGTATACATCTATCATCAAAAGCATGTATACATCTAACATCAAAAGAATGTATACAACTACTAACATCAAAAGAATGTATACATCTACTAACATCAAAAGAATGTATACATCTATCATCAGAAACTAATATCAAAAGCATGTATACATCTATCATCAGAAACTAATATCAAAAGCATGTATACATCTATCATCAGAAACTAATATCAAAAGCATGTATACATCTATCATCAGAAACTAATATCAAAAGCATGTATATATCTATTATCAAAAGAAAGAATATAAGAGTCCTAAGTCTAAATAATTCTAAGTGCAGTAAATAGGTAACCTCATCATTGATGAGATAGACTTGTTATCGGATACTGTGCTACTCCCCCTTTCGAGGAGGGTCCTAAACCAAGCTTGACTTGGAAGTGTTCGAACTTTACTCGAGACAGAGGTTTAGTCAAGATATCAGCAATTTGATCCTTAGTGCTTATATATACAAGCTTGATAGCTCCTTTCTGCACCATATCTCGAATATAAAAGTAACGGATCTCTATGTGTTTTGACTTATCATGGAATACAAGATTTCCTATCATCTTGATGCAGCTTTGATTGTCACACATAATCATAGTGGAATCCATTTCTAAGTCAAACACTCCATATAATAGCTTCTAAAGCCACACTGCTTCACAGCTGGCAGAGCAGACAGCTATATATTCTGTTTCAGTAGTACTGAGAGCCACACTAGATTGTTTCTTGCTAAACCATGAGATCATGGTAGAAACAAGACTATAACATCCACCTAAAGTACTCTTTCTGTCTGAGACACTTCCTGCCCAATCAGAATTTGAGTAACCATGTAAACGGAGTTCATGACCTTCAAGATTATATAGACAAAAATCTAAAGTACCTTTTGAGGTACCTCACTACATGCTTTGTATCTATTAAGTGAACCTTTCTAGGTTCTACTAGATACTGACTTACGGTATTTACAACAAAGCATATATCTGGCCTAGTGTTTGTTAAATACATCATTGGCCCAATGATTTGTCTATATAGGGTTAGGTCCACTAAATCCGATGAGTTATTAACTAATAACTTCAAGTTGGAGTCCATGGGAGTGGCCATGGCTTTACACTCCAACATATCAAATCTTTTTTAGAAACTTCACAACATACTTACCTCGATTTAAAAGATTCCTTTTGGATCATGCCATACTTCTAGACCTAAGAAGTAGTGCATTAATCTGAGATCTTTCATTTTTATTTCTGTAGCCATTTTCATGATCTGTTTCTCATTCCTTGTCAGAAAGAGATCATCGTCATGCAATAATGGTATGTTAGGTTCATTATCCATAACCTTAAGGTAAAGGTTAGGGACAACTTTACTTCTGGTAAATCCCAAGCTTTGTCATGAAGCTGTCAATTGTCCATTATTCACACTCAGCATTGAGTTTATATCTATCTGTGCCATCTCTCGTCAAATGGGTCTACTAAAATGAGCCTCAAAATCATTTGAATTCTGTGGTGAGTTCCTTCTTGCATTCCACATCACCCATGATGATCATTAAGATCATCAATTTACTACCGATCCTGGGAACCCATGCAGAACATTATTAAGGGAATGGTCTTATCTAGTCCCTTGGAGCAAAACATCTTGTTAAGGTTCTCTTTCCTCTTTCTAAGAGAATCTTCTAGCCATGAGCCTTCTATATTTTGTTTGATTTGTAAATCTTCTTGTTGAACATCCATCACTTGTTCGGTGTTCATCATTCTTCATGATCTTTCCTACAAAACAAGTTAAGTACATGATTAGTAATACTTCATAATCATGTAATCATGATAACCTATTATGCATACAGATATCATTTACATAGTTATGCAACTATTTTGACCAATACTTTGGTACAACACTTTCCCATATCTTGTATGCATACAGTGGCTATCTAGATGCCTTCCATCTCTACCAGAACATGCTATTGAGAGTGTGCACAGCTCTCAGCATGTCAGCAAAGAGGTTTCATTCTAGACAAGCAACAATGGAATGTTTGTCCAACTTACCAATCATATGCATATTAGTAGTACACTGTTCAATGCTCTATGAATGTTTACACTCAACATAATATATTCTAGGAATACAAATATGAATACAAGCAATATCATTTACTATTTCAAATAACAACTCAAGTACTTATCTTTTATGTTTGTGTGGTTGCCTCCCGCTTGATCTTCTGTATGTCTTTTGAACTTCTATTCATTCTGTACCACTGTGCATGCTCAAGAGTCATCCTCATGATCTCATGCACAAACATACACTTATTAGTATATTCTAAATGCTATCAAAACATTATAGTACTAAATAATCTTGAAAATGTATAGTCATGATTATAGTTAATACACATTAGTATTCAAGATTTCAGGGAAGTCTTCTTTTACTCATGCATATCATCAATCAAGATAAAAGATATAATATGCATAATCCCTTGATTACTAACTTTATGAACAAGCATAACCAATCATTCCAAGTATACTTATATAAGGGATCCTAACACAAGGTAAGATTCATGGGAAACATACCTGGATTAGTATACCTACTTGGTTATGTACAACATACCTAAACAATCTCTTCAATGATTTAGAGATCCTGAGCTAGAACCTGCATGTCTCATAGGTTAAGCATAATATAACAAAGTCATACATACCTCGTGAGTCTTTGTCTTCATGTTGTCATGGTCATGGAACTTGATTTGTCTTTTGTAATGTACCTGTGTCTTGTTAGCAGACAACATCAACCTCACACAACACCATAATGCATAAGTACAATCATATAGCCCTAATCAAATCATTCACATGCATTCATATTGTTACTAGGGTGATAAGACAATTAATAACATTAATCAAGATTGTACTAATAACTAACATGAAGACAAACACATTATGAACTTAATCAAGAATCAGATTTCAAGGCATACCTGAACCTCCTTAAGTCATACCTGTCGAGACTTTTTGTAGTCTTCTTATGTAAGGTCTTAGCCTCAACTCCCCCTGAAACTTGATCTGGAGCTTGATTAGTGTTTGCTAGCGAAACTCTAAAAATTCAATATTTGACTTTCACACTTCTGAATGGATGGAAGGATGTGTCTTGCTGAGCTGATCAAACTAGCATACTTCAGTTTTGAAATCTCCAAAGTTTGACCCCTCAAAATTGTCTTTGAAACTTCCGGATTCACTGGACGTGACCCTGAACTGGGGTTTGATGAAGCCCACTCTTCTACCCAATCAAAATGTATGATCCAAAGCTCTAAGCTTCTATTCTTCTGAGGAGCTTCCAGCCGTGGTCACAGATTTCAAAAATTCCCATTTTTACAGAAGCCCTAATTTTCCACTTTTCTGATCAAAGTCCCGAACTAGGGTCTAATCAAGCCCGGCCTTCTGCCCAGCCAAAAATTCTGATCTTGGTCTCTAAATTTCTATTTTGATGAGTAGCATCCATCCGTGGTCTCCGATTACAAAAATTCCAACTTTCTTCAAAGCCCTAAATTCCGGAAGCCATGAATGAAGGTACCAAAAAATAATTCTGTTTTGACAGAAATATGTACCTGATTGTTTCTGGTGTAACTCCGAAATTTTTGATCCACAGGGTCTGAAAAGGTTTCCTGAGATATCCTGACCTGTTATCTTTCCATCCTGATAGGTCTAACCTCAATTGGATTCTCTGAGAGAGAGTTATGCCAAATGTCGCAACGTGACCTGTTTTGGGATAAAACAGGAGAGCGAACTTGTACGGCATGCCACGTGTCACTGTTTTAACTTCGGCCTCTGAAAAAGTTTTCTGAGATAGCTCGGCCTGTTACCTTTCCATCCTGACAGGTCTGACCTCAATTGGATTCTCTGAGAGAGAGTTATGCCAAATGTCGCAACGTGACCTGTTTATGGGATAATACAGGAGAGCGCACTTGTACGGAGTGCCACGTGTCACTGGTTCAACTTCGGCCTCTGAAAAAGTTTTCTAAGATAGTAAAGACTGTGTACTACCTGTCACGTTTTACGAAATTTCATTTGGAGCTTCCTAGCCCAAGATATGACCTTTTTCCCAAGGTCACTTGATTTTGACTCATATCTGGAAGAGGCAGAAACCCTATATTGTACAGATCATAAATCACAAAGTACAACGAATGAGAGGTTGTCCTTTGGACACAAGGTACCTGGAGATTTAATCTTCGTCCTGTAATAATTTCCGATCCGAAAACTTTGCCAAAACGGATTTATAGCGAAAGTGCTACGATGACTGGTTTTTGCTATATAAAACCCTAGCCTTCAAATTGTCGTAAGTAAAGCAAGTGTTGTTAGTGCCATACCTTGTCTTCCTTCAGGTTAGCTCTGATACCATGTTAAAATTCAATATGCTAAGACAGAAAATAGAAGCATTACATTCCATTTCACAATAATACCATATACAGGATCACTGAAGAAACGACAAGCATAGCATAAACACAAGAGACACAGATTTATCCTGGGAAACCCTCATGGGGTAGAAAACCCAGTAAAGCTTCCTCAATATAGATGACCAGCAATATACAAAGATGCAAACCAAAGACATGATCTCCTTCTCCACCGTAGCAGACCTCTCCTCCAAAAGTGCGCCTCCCTTGAATGAGTGAGTGTATCAAATGAGGAACACACCTCCTCTATTTATACACTTCACTGATATGTATTTTACACAAGTACACGTAGGCTCGTATTTAACCAATGGGTTAAATACCCCACTACAACTAACTGGGCCGACCCCTCTAGGGTGGTCTAATAACCCTTTGACCCACATAACACATAAAGGGCCGACCTCCACTAGGGAAGTCTAATAACCCGAGTTACCACATTCTGACGGAGGAATAAACATCTCCGGATATACAATAAGATCTTTACGGAGGAATGAAACATCTCCGGAATAATAAAGTACAATTATAATATTCTTTGAAGTTACAATATCTCAACATCAATTTGCCTTGGTGGATGTTTAATACAAGTCTATTCTCTATGCAAACTTATACTGTGTGTGGATAATTTAATATCTAAGGAAATACTAGATTTTTTTGTGAATGTATGTTTAAAAGGACAACTTTTTTTTTCTTTCAATATTTCAAGACTGATATTGTTTCTTTTATCAGTGAAAACAAGATGGAATGTTAAACAATGAAATTGGACATGAATTTTGGAGCTATGTTTTTTTTTTCCACTGTTCGTCATCAATGAAAACTTACAACACTTAGTAGATGTATGTTTATCATCTGGTATGGTCGTATATCGTTTAACAGAAGTGAACAATTTGGCTTGGTAATGCCTATGCCATGTGAGTTATTTCCAATTTCACAAATCAAGGGGGCATGAATAATGATATTCACTGGCAAGTTGCAACACATTTGAAACATGCCTATATTGGTTACAATTTATAAGGTTGTGATTTGTGTTTGTAAAAATTTATATTGGTTGTTCTTTGTATAAGCTGTGCGGGAATTTGTACATTTGATAGTAAAAAAATTATGTCATTACCACTAGCCGTATTTGTTCTAAATATATATTTTTTTCGGGAAAAATAATTTGGAAAATCTAGTTCATGAGTTATTCTTGATAGTGTTGCTTTATGTTGTCATTATTCCAGGGATTGACAAATGGTGGGTTTCGTACTTTGATTGATGTTGGGAATAGCTTTGGTGCTCCTGCAATTATCGAAGATAATTTGATATATCAGGTGTGCAAATAAAGTTGTTCTAATTTCCTTTTTTCTTCAGCTGATCTACACATGTGCTATTAAGGATAGATGGAAGGATAAGGTTAGAAACATATTTTTTTCATGGATTTTGCAGCTAATCAAGCATGGGATACGTGTGATCATGATGGTGATCAAGCAAAAAGTATTTCCTTAACCTCGTATAAAGTGCACATTTCTATTTTCCCTGAGTGGCTAAAGATGAATGTCCTTATCAAGCTTAAAGTCCTTGGGTGGCCACACTATCTCTTCTTAGTTGTCATTCCATGTGTTTTCAAGTGGTCTAGTTCTTGAGAAATATAGTATGCAACTCTCAAATGCATTTCCCATGGCATAGGTTGCTTCTCCACTGTGCAAATACAAAAAGGCATTTAATTAATGTCTATGTCATAAAGTTCACACTATCATAGCCGAAGGCACATATTTACAACTATTACATCATCATTCAAGGGTTTGAACATGTTTAATGTTTATTGTTTTTAAGTGCCTCTACAAGGGGTTGAATTAGGTTTAATAGAGAAAATCTACCACCTTTGGATTTGAACCTGTGACTCTTTGAAATAATGGAGGTAATTCATTTCTTTGGAGAGTAGTACACTCAACCAATATACAATGCGATTTAATTTTTTGGATTTGGTGTAGGCATGTATAATATACAGCAACTAAGCAATCTATGTCTATGTCTCAACATTTCCCCAAGTCTTAAAGGGTATTAGATCAATGGAAGAGAACCTACCTTACAGGTAGGAGGTTGGTGGTTCAATTGCTCCATGCCCTATCTACAGAAATCAATGACTAATTAAATGACCAGTTAACAACAATCAATGACTAAATAAATGACTATTAGTCACATGACTAAACTTAGTAATTTATATGCAAATTTTAGTCATATTACTCACTTTTTTACTAGTGGTATCTTCAAATATCTCAATCACTTCGAACTCCACCATTATCTTTACACCATCAATATTTACTTCCACATCAATCAACCTTCCAATGGGGAATACCTTGTGTTGGTTAGCTAATCTGAGTTATATGGGAGACCATACCTACTTTGGGTTTCCCATGAACTCCCAAGTTTTCTTAGGAAGAATGTTCACATAGCTCCCAAGTCAAGCATTATTGCATCTTTCATTTCAAGTCCCCCAACTCAAGGGATAACATGAACTCCTTTCCAGTTCTTATTTTATTTCCCACTCTGCATGCATTCCTTTTGGGAAGTGGCACATAAATAGGTTCTTCGGCTTCATTATACATTAGTAAATTTGCAATCATATAGGTTACTTTATTAATAGCTAGAGGATCGTTCAATATATTCATGCAACTTCGTAGAAAGGTACTTACTGGGTCTTCTTGGTGACTCTTGTACATCTCTTTATGTTGTTATTCTTTGCTATGTGCATCCTCACTCTACGTAGTCTGCCTTAGTTATTCACCATGCATATTGTGCAATAGTTCTTCTTCACATAGCCTTCTTCCGTGATCCTCTTCTTTGCGCATTCTACGCAGTTGATCTTCTTGTCGCACACTACCTGATTTATATGCCTAATTCAACACTTTTTTACATCAGCTTGGCATCGCCGTAGACATCGGTTGAATGTCCATCCAACAACATCGCTTAAGAGACATCACATATGTCCATTAAGCGATGCTTCAGGAATTCTACAACCAGATGCTAGGGAACGTCTTGTAAGCGACGTATAATTGCGTTGAATGAACAATGACTAGTACTTACTTTTTCCATATTGTACACCATCAAAAGTGTTAACACTTATTATGGTTTCCACTATGGAATGGGAAGGAAATCTCCCACTCAAAGCCCTGAGGTCACCCATTGGCCAGTTGTGTAAAATAAAGGAGCAGGGAACCCAAAATTGGCTAAGTATCAAACAAATCCAAGCCAAATGACCGAGCCACAGTGAGAAAATGGGAAAATACAAGGCAGGAGGGCAATTCCGCATGAAAAAATAACAGTAGGAGCTTCTTCTGCAACCAAAGAAGATTGGACGGCTAAGATCAAAGAGCACATTAGATCAACGGTTGAGAATGCATTTCGCAAGCCCGTTTCCAAGTTCCACATCTGCATTGCGGATTGCGGAAAGCAATGTCCCAAAGAGCGCAAAAGTCAAATTCCCGCATTCTGCAATCCACTGCAGATTGCGGGTTGCGGAAAAGCAATGTTCCCATTGGAAAAAAGACAAGTTTTTGCATTCCGCAATCCGCATTGCGGATTGTGGATTGCGGAAAGATCATCTTCAGAAACACAAAAAAAACAAGTTTCTGCATCCCACATCCTGCATTGCGGATTACAGAAAGGCGATTCCCCAGAAAAGCACGAGGCCAGAAGACCAATCCCTATACGCCACGTGGCTAATTATGGGTTGCGGAAATCCCATTGTGGAAAGGTCCGTTGCAGAATGACCGTTGCGGAAGGGCAATTGCGGAAGCGCAGTTGCGTAAAGAAAATTGTGGATCGAGAAAGTTTTGCAGAGCCAGTTAGAATCGCAGGAAATGGAGATTTTTACAGGGTAATGGCACACTTGAGAATGGAGAAAGGGGGCCTGTTTCTATTACCTGTCTTGGTCAATGTAAATGGCCTGATCCATAGGATGAACAGGTGGCTTCCATGGCCCAATGGTGCATTGCCAATGCAGGTGTTTATTCCCCTTCGTGCATGGAAAAATCAGCGGTTGTTGATTTGAGCGGCTCAGCTCGAACAAGTCCATCATTACCATTGCAAGTTGTTTTGAATCAGTGAGGATATTTTGTTGTTTGTAATCCTATAAAGGCAAGGTCCGAAGTAGACCAAATGGTTGGATTTTCTTTTGTTTCAGAGAGATTACTTCTCTGCGTTGTATTAAACTTGGCCTCTTAATTCAATGAGAAGACCCAATTTTGGAGCTTGATATTCCTGTGATGTCTGTTTCTAATGTCTGTTATTTCCTGTGTATGTGTTCTTGCTCTGTATTTTCATTAATTGTTTACTTCTGTAGTACCTAAAGATCAATATTACATGGTCTGGAATTCATGCCCACATGCTCCAGATGCATATGACTAGGTATTCCACCCTTGTCCTCTTGAAGTTGCAGGTTAGAATTCATTCTTAAATTCTCTAGCCTTGTGGCCCCTTCCTCTACCTTCACCTGCTGATTACTTTGACGTGAAAGATCCATGTCTACCTTGCCTCTTGCTCCTGCAATCACGGCCTAAACCTACTATTGATGATAGTAACCCACCAAAGTTGACTCCATGCCCAATTTTCCTCCTATTCTTAACTCCAACCAACCAAAAAAACCCTTTAATTTGTTGTTTGAAGGTCTATCCACCACTTTGACCGATATCCCAACCCGTTTTTAAGCTGCATCCTATTGCTGGAAGCCCCAAAGGGAGATCCCTCCCCGTGGTTGGAAAGGATAGTTTCCATCCACTAAAGATTGGTTTGCAACAGTTACCCCATGGTATTTCCTGCCACAACCCAGGGAAATATTGGGTGATAACATTTATGGCGACTCCACTGGGGACAATCTTTGGTTTTCACGGTGTAAAATCAAACCTCTGAGGGAGAACATAGAGTCTGAGGCTCCAAGGTTGTATTATTTTCCCTAACGACTCCAACTTACACTCTGGCGATTTCACTGGAGATCGAGCCTACTTCAAAATATTTGTATCAGATCAGAGCTGATTACTGAGGGTGAACAGTAGTCAGAAGCTAAGAGGATCCTACATTATCCCTGTGGAGAGGCCATCTTTCGAATTAGAGAACCCCTGGAAGAAATCCTAGCTCCCAGAAGAATACCTACTAGAAGTCACCTAGATCCTGAGCTACCAAAGGTTACTTTAGACCCAAAGAAGGTCATCAAGAAATCAAAGAGGAGCCAGACAGGTATTTCTCTATTAACTAGGTCCTTTCCTTTACCTAAGAGAGAGGCATACGTTGCAAAGATCATCCCTCCAAGTTTAAGGACTGAGTCTTCCCCATTCAGATCTAGGTCTGATACTGATCTAAGGGAGAACCTGTTAGACCAAAGAAAATTCTAGACCCATTGCTTGGGTGCTTGGTGGGAAAATTTACAAGCCTGGGAAGAAACTAGTGGCCTGCAGCCCTTTGCTGAAACTGTTGGCCAAAATACCCAAGTCCTGAGTACCACTCCTGCCCCTCATAAAACTCCCTCTGCTCCCAAACAAAACCTAAGATCCATGGCTGCCAGATTTTCTCATTTGGTCCTCCCACCAAATCCTGATGACTTACCTGTGGGCTATTCCCAATGCCTCATAAGATTTGATGGGGAGGGAAGAGTCTTTGCACAACAGCATGTAGACTAGTTCAATGAATTCACAGACCTAGAAGGGGTGGATGAAGATGATGTTAAGATGAGGTTGTTTGCTCAAATTTTAGCAGGATAAGTGAAGAAATGGTTTAAATCCCTTCCCAATAGGGGAATAGCCACCTACGAAAGATTTGAAGAATATTTCCTAGACAGATGGCAAGATTAGCAAAACCCTCTCCAGATTCTCACTTAGTATGAACATACGAATAAGACCAATGTGGAGACTGTCCAAGAATTCTCAACTAGGTTCATGAGGATGGACAAATCCATCCTTGTGGACATAAAACCCCCTGTCGGGGCAGCCAAGCTTCATTTTTCCAACTGTTTTGACAATGAATTTTCTCTCATGCTAAGAGAAAGGAGATCTCCTAGTCTCCCTGATATGCTAAAAGATGAACTAGAGGTAGATGCCAACTTAATGGCATCAGGAAAAATGAAACACTTAACTGAAGTTGAGAAAAAGAGATGCAATGAGGCAGTACATCCTTCCACATCCCAATCCATGGATGCAAAATTTGAGCAAATGATGAGAACTATGGAGAGACTGGTGGATAGGATCTCCCTTGATAGGAGGCCTCCTACCAGAAAAAACCCAGAGCCTCAAGCTCGAAATTACAATCTCAGAAGACCCCTTGCCCCACAAGGAAGACCTAGAGAGCTAAGAAACCCTGACAACCAGCCAATAAGACCACCTTTTGTTGAGAATTTCATGGATGAATAAGAGGATAGATAGGCTTAAGACTAAATCCATCTCTTTGATCAGATCCAATCCCATTTCTATTTGACCAAAGATGAACATGATCAGTCTTCCCTGCAATCAGATGATGCCCCAGGTGAATTAGAATCTGACCAGTACCAAAGGGGGCTCCACAATGCCATCTGTGAGTTTGAAAGATAACATAATTTGAGAAGCAGAAAAGTGACAGTAGACCGAGGAAAAGTTGTTGCTGATCCACCCTCTTCCTAGCCACGAAGAAAAGAAGTCCCTGGGAGAAAAGACCCAAAGGATGCAATCTCTAAGGAGACTCTTGGGAAGGAGGCAGAACCTCTAAAGAAAGGTCCAGAAGGGAGAGGTTAATGGGACACAAAGATAGCAGAGAAGGTCCATGCCGCTTTCATCTTGGAGAATGAAATATCTAAGACTAAGATCTCCATCCCCTTGAATGAATTGGTCAAGAAATTAGAGTATAAAGACTAGATCCTGAAGGTAGTAAATGGCAGAGAAGAAAAGCATCTTGATACCCTCAATCTGCAAGATGACAAACCCACCCTTCTGTTTAGCCCCCATTTAGGAAATGCCTTAGAAATTGATGTTCCTCCTTTCTATATCAGTCTCAACATACATGACCATATCCTGCACAATGCGATGTTTGAATCAGGAGCCTCTCATAACCTCATGCCCAATTCGGTAGTGGAGAATATTGGGTTAGAAATAAAATACCTTATAAATATTTGTTCTCCTTTGATTCCAAAAGAGTTCCATGTGTAGGGATGATTAAAGACATGATCGTCTCGTTGACTCAGATTCCTCAGAAGAATATGATCATGGATGTGGTAGTGGCTGATATTCCACCCAAGTTTGGGATGTTGTTGTCGAGATCATGGAATGCAAAGTTGAAGGGAACCATGCAAATGAACATGTCTTATGCCACCATCCTCGTCTTTGGACAAAGCAGAAGACTGTACAGGGAGCATAGGCTATCATACGTGGTGAGTGACAAGGACAAGCCTGAGAACCACCCCATATTTTCCCTAGACACAGACATAGGTTCCTCAATTCTCTTCTATGATCCAGGTTCAAAAGAAGAATATGCAAAAGCTGCCAAGTTTCCTGAACCAGATGGTGAAGCCAATGATGAAAATAAGGTGCAATGCCTTGAAGGCCTAGCTAACATAGGGAATGATGGGAAGCAAGTGGAAGAAGGTAGTAATGAGAAATCAGAATTGGAAACAGAGGGCACATCCACCCTCCATAAAGAATATCACTGGATCATAAGGTTCAATGGGGTTGTGAACAAAGAAGGATTTGGATCATCCCTCCAGACGAAAGAAATGCATGTGCTAGATTTCATACTTTCAAACTAGTGTTTGACTACTCAAATAATGTGGCCAAATATGAAGCTCTGCTATTGGGCTTGAATGTACTCAAAGATCTGAAAGCTAAAAAGATCAAGGTTTATGGAGATGCAGAGTTGATAATCTAGCAAGTGGAGGGCCACTATGAGGCTAAGCATCCCAGGATAAAAGCATACAGGAATGCTATGTGGGACATGTTTGATAATTTCTTCACAGAGCATGATATCGTTTTCATTCCCAGAGAGCAGAATACAATGGAAGACACTTTGGCCAGTTCTGATAGCATATTTCAGCTCCCTGCTTACCCTACCAAAACTCACATTATTAATGTAAGGCATAGGCTGTCTATCCCAGATAATACTAAGCACTGGTAGATATTTGAAGATGACCAGCAGATAAAGGATTTCCTAGAAATCACTGGGGAGTTTTCTAATATCCAGATTGATCAGGAAGACTATGAAGGGGAGGAATGGGAACTTGATCCACCAGAGCTCAATACCACTTTGGGAGGCAAAGAAATTTTGCAGCTAAAGAGAAATTACATACCCAAAGGGTTGGTCCCACTAGCGAGACTGTTTGATGTAAATGATGTGTCCAGAGATCACAAGGTGGCTTTGAACCCAAATGAAGTAGAAGACTATAACATTAGGAGTAATGAAGAACCCAAAATTCTCAAACTGTCAAAGTCTCTAGCCCCAGGTATCAAAAACGACTATATCGATTTGATGAGAAAGTTCTCTAATGTGTTCGCATGGTGCTATGAAGATCTAAAACAATATGACACATCTGTCGTCCAACATACCATACCAGTCAAGATAGGGGATAATCCATTCAGACATAAGATGAGAAGGATGAATCCCATGTTGCTCCCACTGATAGAAAAGGAGGTAAAGAGGTTGTATGAAGCTAAAATCATAGTCTCTTTGAGGTTTCCACAGTGGGTAACCGACATAGTCCCAGTGACAAAAAAGAATGGTGAAATCAGACTATGTATCGACTTTAGAAATCTCAACAAAGTGTCCCTGAAAGACAAATACCCCTTGCCCAAGATGGACCGCATTTTATAGAAGGTTGTAGGGGCAGCAAGGATGTCCATGATGGATATATTTTTAGGATACAATCGGATTAAGGTGCCACTAGAGGATCAGAGCAAGACAACCTTTACCACACCTTGGGGAACCTTCATGTATGCTAAGATGCCCTTCGATCTATTGAATGCAGGATCCACCTTCCAAAGAGCTATGGACATAGCTTTTGCAGGAGATAAAGACAAGTTTGTGGTGGTTTACATGGATTACATCACTGTATATTCCAAGTCTGATGCATAGCACTTGAAACATTTGCACCAAGTGTTCACCAAGTGCAGAAAGTTTGGAATCTCGTTGAACCCTAAAAATTATAATTTTTCCATGCAAGAGGGTAAGCTGCTGGGTCACATAATATTTGAATACAGGATCAAAATTGTTCCAGATAGAATAGATGAAATACATAAAATTGAGCTCCCCAGGAGTAGAAAGGAAATCCAATCCTTTCTAGGAACAATGAACTTCATAAGGAGATTTATCCCCAATTTTGTAGAAATTATGAGGTCAATCACCTGTATGCTTAAGAAAGATACTCAAGTCAGGTGGACTGCTGAGGCTAGGAAATAATTTGAGGATATAAAGAGAGCTATTGTTGAAGCACCTATATTGATCAACCCAGATTTTGATAAGGATTTTCTAATGTTTTCTTTTGCCTCTGAGCATTCCATAGTAGGTGTGCTTTTATAGATAAATCAGGAAGGAGATGAGAAGCCCATAGCTTTCTCCAGCATGGCTCTCAGAGATGTTGAGCTCAAGTACAACATCATGGAAAATAAAGCCTATTCCATGGTCAAAACTCTGAAGGATTTCAGGGTTTATGTCCTACATTCCCATGTTGTATCCTATGTTGCCAATGCTGCTATGAAAGATATTTTGACACAACCTAATCCAGAAGGCAGAAGAGCAAAGTGGATAGCTACACTGCTGGAATATGACCTGGAGATCAAACCTACAAAACTTATTAAAGGGAAAGGCATGACCAAACTCATGGCTGAGTCAAATTGGGATTCAATGAGTGTGAACCCACTATCACACATACTGGGAGAAACGTCCCAAGGTCCACTACCTCAGGTATCAAGAAAATTCTTGTCCTCTCCTTGGTATTCTGATGTTGTATATGTTTTTCATAACTTGCAAACACCCCCTGAAATGGGAAAAAGAAAAGCTAGAGCCACCAAGATGAAGGCTGTGAAGTGTTGCATACTGAATGGTTGTCTTTATCGGAAATACACTGGGGGTGTCCTCTTGAATTTCATAATGGAAGATGAGGCCAAAGGAATATTGAAAGAGTTTCATAAAGGAGTCTGTGGAGGGCATCATTACTAGAAAGCCACTGTTAACAAAATTCTTAGGGCTGGGTTCTATTGGCCTACTATGTTCAAAGATGCTTATAAAGAAATAGCCAACTGCCATGAATTCCAGTTCTTTGAAGGAAAGAGGAAGCTCTTATCATTGCCTCTGAAACAAATATCTGTGGAATCCCCTTTTCAGTAGTGGGGACTTGACTTCATTGGTGAATTTTTCCCCAACTCCTCTGGACAACACAGATGGATACTGACTACCATTGATTATTTCACCAAATGGATCGAAGCAATACCTACTAGACAAGCCACAGATACAATCATCATCAAGTTTCTAGAGGAGAATATCATGTCCAAGTTTGGATGTCCTGTTAAGGTAATTACCGATAATGCATAGGATTTCAAGTCCAAGAAGATGGTCAAATTCTATGACAAATTCCACATCAAGTTGGGCCATTCTACTGCTTACTACCCCCAGGGGAATGGATTGGCAGAATCCCCCAACAAATGTTTGGTAAGGATAATCAAGAAACTTCTACAAGAAAATAAAAGGGCTTGGCACTCCAAGCTAACTCTTTCCCTGTGGGATGACAGGATCACCTCTAAAAGGTCCATTAGAACTTCTCCTTTCAAGCTGGTATATGGAATAGAGGTAGCATCCCAGAATCACTCAAAGGGCCCGCAATGAGATTGATATAGGAGCAAGAATAAGAGCCAAACCTCGAGCTGAGGAGGGCTAATCAGCTAGTAGAAGTGCAAGAAATTAGAGAAGGGGTGCAAGCTAAAGCCACAAAGGCTCGATACCAAGTCAAGAAGACTTTTGACAGAAAGACCAAGGAGGATGATTTCTAGGTGTTGATGTATATGTAACTTCGGAATGTATTTCATATATATGTATATTGTATTCCTATAGAGATGGTATTATTCCTCTATACGGAAGTGTCGTTATTTATATTGTAAGTGTCGTAACTTATATTTGATGGGTTATTAGACCATGTTGTTTGGGGTCGGCCCTGTATAAGTCATGTGGGTCGAAGGGTTATTAGACCACCCTATTGGGGGTCGTCCATGTGGGTCAAAGGGTTATTAGACCACCCTATTGGGGGTCGGCCCAGTCAGCATTATATTATGTGGTTAAGTTAGAGCCGACATGAGTTAGGTAAAAAGGCAAGTCAAGTCAAGTATAAATAGAGTGCGGGAGGCACTCTATTTGCTCACTCACTTCTCACACATGCTCTCAAGGAGGAGAGGCGCACTTATGGAGGAGGAGGATTGCTGCTAGGTTATGGCTATCTCTATTGGTTGGTTGTATCATTGCTCTATCTATCTCTGAGGAAGTTATTGGGGTTTTTCACCTTTATGGTTTTCCCCAAGTAAATCTTTGTGTCTCTTGTGTGCTTGCATTATTGTCTCCATGATTGATATGCTGTAGATATGCTGTACATGTTGTTCTCTCAGTTAAGATCCTAGATCAAATTGAAGAAAATTCTGAAAATCTAACATGGTATCAGAGCTAGCCTGAAAGAAGGCATGATATGGCATGTATGACACTTGTTGCACTTACAATGCTAGGGCTTGATATAGCAAAAACTAGTCATCGTAGCACTTTCTCTATAAATCTGTTTTGGCGAATTTTTCGGATCTGAAATTGTTACAGGACGAAGCTAAAATATCCAGGTACCTTGTGTCCAAAGGAAAACCTCTAATTCGTTGTACTTTGTGATTTATGATCTGTACAATATAGGGTTTCTGCCTCTTCCAGATCTGAGTCAAAATCAGGTGACCTTGGGAATAAGGTCATGACTTGGGCTAGGAAGCTCCAAATGAAATTTCGTGAAAAGTGACAGGTATTACACAGTCTGTACTATCTCAGAAAACTTTTTCAGAGGCCGAAGGTCAAACAGTGACACGTGGCACGCCGTACAAGTTCGCTCTCCTGTATTATCCCATAAACAGGTCACGTTGCGACACTTGGCATATATCTCTCTCAGAGAATCCAATTGAGGTCAGACCTGTCAGGATGGAAAGATAACAGGCCGACCTATCTCAGAAAACTTTTTCAGAGGCCGAAGGTCAAACAGTGACACGTGGAACGCCGTACAAGTTCGCTCTCCTGTATTTTCCCAAAACAGGTCACGTTGCGACATTTGGCATAAATCTCTCTCAGAACATCCAATTGAGGTCAGACCTGTCAGGATGGAAAGCTAACAGGTCAGGATATCTTAGAAAACGTTTTCAGACCCTGTGGATCAAAAATTTCGGATTTACACCAGAAACAATCAGGTACATATTTCTGTCAAAACATAATTATTTTTTGGTACCTTCATTCATGGCTTCCGGAATTTAGGGCTTTGAAGAAAGTTGGAGTTTTTGTACTCGGAGACCATGGCTGGATGCTACTCATCAAAATAGAAATTTAGAGACCAAGATCAGAATTTTTGGTTGGGCAGAAGGCCGGGCTTGATTAGACCCTAGTTCGGGACTTTGATCAGAAAAGTGGAAAATTAGGGCTTCTGTAAAAATGGGAATTTTTGAAATCTGTGACCACGGCTGGAAGCTCCTCAGAAAAATAGAAGCTTCTAGCTTTGGATCAAACCTTTTGATTGGTCAGAAGAGTGGTCTTCATCAAACCCCAGTTCAGGGTCACACCCAGTGAATCCAGAAGTTTCAAAGGAAAAATTGAGAAGTGAAACTTTGTAGTTTTCAAATTCTGAATATACCAGTTTGATCAGTTCATCAAGGCGCATATTCCTATCCTTTCGGAAGTTTGAAATTCAAAGTTTGAATTTTTGGGGTTTCTCTGACAAACCCATATCCAGCTCCAGGTCCAGTTCTTGCAAATCAAGTGGATTGGGTTAATCCTAGAAGAAGATGGATTGGTCACCTGCATAAGTGAAGAAGTTCCTGTTTCATAGGGAGATGAGGCTAAGGCCTTATATAAGAAGATTACAAGCGATCTCGACAGGTATGACTCATCGAGGTATGTTTCGATATTTGTCCATGATTAAGTTTATGGTATGTTTGTCTTCATGTTATTACGGTTAGTACAATTTTTATTTTTGATTTGTCGTATCACCTTAACAAAATTATGAATGCATAATAGAAGATATTCATTGGTTAGGGTGTTGACACTTATGATTGTACTAATGCATTATGATGTTGTATGAGGTTTATGTTGTCTACTAACATGAAAGGTACACCAAGAAAGACAAATCATGTTCTGGTCCAAGAACATATGGTCATGATAACATGAGGACAAAGATTCATCCATTGTCATGGATCTCATAGAAGATCCATTTACGAGGTATGTATAACTTGGTTTTGTAATGGATAACATATGAGACATGCAGGTTACTAGCACAAGTCACTGAAGAGAAACAAAAGACATTATGCGGGTATGTTAGACATAAACTAGCTAGCATGCTAATCCAGGTATGTTTTTCCTATATCAAGCTAGAATCCTACCTTGTGTTAGGATCTTATACTGTTGTTGATAATAATTATTCATGAAGTCATAGGTTTGAATAATCATGGTTGGATGTATATTTATTTCTTACCATAATTGATGATATGACTAACCAGAAGAATCATGAAGGTATAGGTTTGAATAATCACAAGTTTTATGCATATTATATCTCTTATCTTGATTGATGATTCAACTAACCTGAAGAGTCATAGGTTTGAGTAATTATAGGTTTAGACATGTTATGCTTCTTATGATTTGACTAACCATAAGAATCCTACATAAACCTTGAATGATAATGCTTATTATTTCTGTTTGAAATGATCATGACTATACATGCTTGAGATTATTGTGTTTTAATAGTATACTAATGAATGTATGATTTTATATGAGATCACAAGGATAACACATTCATGATACTAATAAGCATGCATAGGAACCAAGGATGAATATGAGTTCAAGAACAGGTAATCCAGGAAGCAAAGATCAAGAGGGAGCACACTCCAGTTGTTCCTACAAGAAAGCAAAGGAACACACTTCAGTAGTTTCTGCAAGGATGCAGATATTCAGAGGGAGTTGACCATCTTTCCACAACAGAAAGGTGTAGAAGAAGCTACTTCAGATTAGGACTCCAGCAGCTCCTGTAAGGAAGCAAAGACTCAGAGGGAGTCCACCCAACGAACAAACAAAGATAAGTATTTTAACTTCTTGCATATTTGTTTGTTTAAATAAAATTGTTCAATGATGTATATGCTCATGGTCTTAGACTTAGGATATGTATTGTGCATATTAGAATAATTACATTAATGAACAGTATACTACTAATATGCATGGGTAAGTAGCCTATGGCACTGTACAACATTCCATTGCTACTTATCTAGAATGAAACCTCTTTGCTGACATGTTGGGAGTTGTGCACACTCTTAACAATGTTCTGGTAGAGATTGGAAGGCATCTAGAAAGTTACGGGATATGGATAAATGTTGTATTGAAGCATTGGCTAAGATAATTGCATGACTGTATGACATATTTATTTATGTGTAAGAATTTGTTCTGAAAACTATGAGATGTTTTCTAATCATGCAATTTAACTTGTTGTGTAGGAAAGATCGTATGCCATCTCCTACAAAAGAAGAACTACAACATTTGTTCAGCAACAAATTTATTTATTGAAGATATTGAAGTTCCCAGGATCTGGGATGAAGAAATGGAATGCCATGATCCGTCGATCATGAAGAATGATGTTTGGGATGTAGTCCCAAGATGTGAATGGAAGTTTGTTATGACTTCCAAATGGAACTATCAGATCAAGCATGTTGCAGATGGCAGCATTGAGAAATATAAAAGTGATGAAATAGAAGATGCACCAGATGGATCTCAAGACAGCATGGTGTAGTCATATATGTGTGAAGAACTTGGTATGATAGGATAGACAGCTTTCTATCCAGTTTGGGCCTTACCAAGAATAATGTGGATTCCAACCTTTACTACAAGGTTGAGGAAGGAAATTCAGTGATACTACTTTTGTACACAGATAACATGTTTGTTACAGGTGAAAATAGATTGATTGCCGACACGCAGCGGAAGCTTACTACCGAGTTCGAGATGAAGAACTTGGGGATGATGCACTATTTGTTTTTGACATGGAGGTGTGGCAGAATGCAGAAGGAATCTTCCTTGGACAAGGGAAGTATGCAGTAGAGATCCTGAAGAGATTCGGGATGATGGATTGCAAGGCCATGGCCACACCAATGGCATCGAATCTGAAGCTTCTATGTGATGCTTCATCTGAGCCAGTTGATGTCTCTATGTATCGTCAGATGATTGGGTCCTTGATGTACCTGACGAACACGAGACCAGACATTTGCTTTGCTGTGAACACATTGAGCCAGTTCCTGACGGATCCGAGGAGTGTTCACCTGGTTGCTGTAAAGCATGTTCTGAGGTACTTGAAGGGTACAGTGGATTATGGGCTCAGGTATGAGGCGAATCAAAAGTTTAACCTGCAGGGTTATGTTGATTCAGATTGGGCTGGCAGTGCTGCAGATAGGAAGAGCACATCTGGGTGTTGCTTCAGTATGGGATCAGGTGTGATCTCTTGGTTTAGCAGGAAGCAGTCCTGCGTAGCACTGAGTACAGCTGAGGCAGAGTATTTTGCAGCCTGTTCAGCTAGTTGTGAGGCAGTATGGCTACGGAAGCTACTGTCTGAGTTATTTGATCTCCCGTTGGAGGCTACTGGTATCTTCTGTGATAACCAGAGTTGTGTGAAGCTGTCCGAGAACCCAGTGTTTCATGACAGGTCGAAACACATAGAGATCAAATATCACTATATCAGGGATATGGTGCAGAGAGGAGCTGTGAAGCTCCTGTATGTTGCGACGGACGAGCAGATTGCAGATGTGCTGACGAAGCCACTAGCCAGGGTGAAGTTCGAGTACTTCAGAAAGAGGCTTGGCGTGCTTCAGATCGAGGATACTTCGAGGAAGAAGTGATGGACACATTTGCTGAAGCCATTCCAAGCATGTTGGAAGGAGGATCCTTCACATGGCTGTGGATGTAAGTGCTGGATGATGAGCATCAGGATGATGTTCTAGTTTCTGCTTGGATATGATCAGTTGGATCATTTTATGTATGTATGTACGCATCATGTGGATGCTGGATATGATCAGTTGGATCATTTTATGTATGTATGTATGCATCATGTTGGATGCTTGGACCATGTATCTGTATATGTATCAGGTGGATACATTGTATGATCAGGAGGATCATGTATGGTGATATGCATCATGTATTTGTATTTGTATCAGGTGGATACATTGATGATCAGGAGGATCATGTATGATACTTGGTATGCATCAGGTAGATGCATTGATGATCAGGTGGATCATGCAGCAGGATGTTGCAGTGATGATCAGGATGATCATAGATGACGAGCTTCAGGATGTTGCTCCAGATGACATGCAGCAGGATGTTGCAGTGATGATCAGGATGATCATAGATGACGAGCTTCAGGATGTTGCTCCAGATGACATGCAGCAGGATGTTGCAGTGATGATCAGGATGATCATAGATGACGAGCTTCAGGATGTTGCTCCAGATGACATGCAGCAGGACGTTGCAGTGATGATGATCAGGATGATCATGGATACATCAGGATGATGTATGGTGAGTATCAGGTTGATACTCTATGGCCGTGGATCAGGTTGTGCAGATGAGCATGTAATTCGGTGCCCTGGGAGATTTGCAGATGGTCTTTCGAGGTTTTGCCTATGGCATGTAATTCGGTGCCCTGGGACATCTGGAAAATGCTCTTTCGAGGTTTTGCTTTGGGAGGACATGTAATTCGGTGCCCTGGGAGATCTGCAGATAGTCTTTCGAGGTTTTGCCTATGGCATGTAATTCGGTTCCCTGGGATATCTGGCAGATGCTCTTTCGAGGTTTTGTCCTATGGCATGTAATTCGGTGCCCTGGGAGATCTGCAGATAGTCTTTCGAGGTTTTGCCTATGGCATGTAATTCGGTTCCCTGGGATATCTGGCAGATGCTCTTGCGAGGCTTTGCCATGACCACATGTAATTCGTTTCCCTGGGAGATCCTATAGGTAGAACTGTGTGCTCGTAACAGCCTGGGATGCTCTTGCGAGGTTTTGTGGTGAGGTCACATGTAATTCGGTGCCCTGGGAGATCCTATAGGTAGAGCTGTGTGCTCGTAACAGCCTGGGATGCTCTTTCGAGGTTTTGTGACACACGTAAAAGTCCTAAGGATTCCACAGTATGGCCAGTGATGATGAAGACCTGCAGGTGGTGGGCCTACATCCAGTATGAAAAAGGACTGGCTCTGTAGAACTTCCTATGACGAGTAGATTCAGAGATTGATTGAGATAGCAGCAGCAGTGACGATGATGATGACTCGATGATGATTATCCAGTGACGATGATCCAGAGAAGATGACTTGTGCTAGAAGAACTGTGCTGAGAAATACCTTCCTAGTTAAGAGGGAGTGTTGATGTATATGTAACTTCGGAATGTATTTCATATATATGTATATTGTATTCCTATAGAGATGGTATTATTCCTCTATACGGAAGTGTCGTTATTTATATTGTAAGTGTCGTAAATTATATTTGATGGGTTATTAGACCACCTTGTTTGGGGTCGGCCCTGTATAAGTTATGTGGGTCGAAGGGTTATTAGACCACCCTATTGGGGGTCAGCCATGTGGGTCAAAGGGTTATTAGACCACCCTATTGGGGGTCGGCCCAGTCAGCATTATATTATGTGGTTAAGTTAGAGCCGACATGAGTTAGGTAAAAAGGCAAGTCAAGTCAAGTATAAATAGAGTGCGGGAGGCACTCTATTTGCTCACTCACTTCTCACACATGCTCTCAAGGAGGAGAGGCGCACTTATGGAGGAGGAGGATTGCTGCTAGGTTATGGCTATCTCTATTGGTTGGTTGTATCATTGCTCTATCTATCTCTGAGGAAGTTATTGGGGTTTTTCACCTTTATGGTTTTCCACAAGTAAATATTTGTGTCTCTTGTGTGCTTGCATTATTGTCTCCATGATTGATATGCTGTAGATATGCTGTACATGTTGTTCTCTCAGTTAAGATCCTAGATCAGATTGAAGAAAATTCTGAAAATCTAACACTTCTCCTTTCAAGCTGGTATATGGAATAGAGGTAGCATCCCAGAATCACTCAAAGGGCCCGCAATGAGATTGATATAGGAGCAATAATAAGAGCCAAACCTCGAGCTGAGGAGGGCTAATCAGCTAGTAGAAGTGCAAGAAATTAGAGAAGGGGTGCAAGCTAAAGCCACAAAGGCTCGATACCAAGTCAAGAAGACTTTTGACAGAAAGACCAAGGAGGATGATTTCTAGGTGGGAGATCCGGTATTAAAATGGGATGCTAGAAGAGAACACCAAGCCCAAAAGTTTGATAACCTTTGGCGGGGTCCATATACCATCACCGCTTATCATGGGAACAATGCTTTCTTCCTGCAGGACAAAGATGATGAACCAATTGGCAAGGGAGTTGTCAATGGATGTGTCACATACCTAATTTTCATAAAATTTTAAAAATCCTTCCGAAAGGTCTATTCATTCATAAATGCTACACAAAAGTATAAATTTATGGCATTTTTAAATTACTATTTCAAAATAAAAACGACATTTAAACATCTCGCATTTATTTAATTACCTAGATAATTACAACACAGAAAAAAATATAGTGGTGCTTGGATTTGCGGTCATCGATCCATACATGTCGTAATGACGTGTAATGACGTAACCCCTTTTCAACTTTTAAACATTATAAAATAATAGAGCAACATCTTAGAATTTCATTATTCTCTTGACAACGTATGTCTACATAACCAAACAATTCCTTGACATCATGCGACATTTAACTGGATAGCATGACTACGATTTATACTTTCACTGAACTGTTTTCCATATTTAGCTGTCATTATCAATCTCATAAAGCAACTAATGACACAAAATAGAGGTACATTAGGAGTTATCAATTGCTAAAACATTCGCTTGCGTAAAGAAAGTCAACATAGACAGAATAGATGAAATGCACTTGTACATCTTTTAACAGTTGATTGAACCAGGAGAACATCATAAGCGATAGAAACATTAACATAATCATGAAGTGAACATATTGGCATTATTATAAACATTTAAGAAGAAATTTAAGTACCCATACGCTTAGATACATTGAGGAACACCATAAGAAAACATAAGAGACCAAGAGTAATGTGGTTCACCCGTACATGGGCTAGTCCACAAAAGTGTGTGCATCTTTTATTATTAGAGAAGAAGTGTTAGGATTACAAGAGCAACTTAATTGCTACAACAAGACTCATGGTTTACAAACAACAACCAAGAAGTTGCACTAACCTCTCTCACCGAGAGTATCTTCAAGACATCTTAGAGTTCTATCTCGGAATATAACATGTATAACAAGTCAACATTTAATAACCTTAGTACAAGTATTGGATTTGTCATTCTCATAGTCTAAGGGTTATACCCTTCCTCTTCAATGTGTACACAAGGGTAGTGTAACAATTAGGGAAACATCTTTATGCATTCTTTACTTTTATAGAGACTTTTATGAAGTGCAACTCCTACAATGATTTAAAGCTTTCCCATAAAACTAGACGATAATTAACAAGCTCTTGAAACACATTATTAACCGTTTCATATGTAAAGTGTTAATGATGATTCAATACTCTTCCTAGAGAGGAGTTACTTGGAAATCAATTAATCATGTTTTATTCAAAAGCACATATATGCTGTTCTGTCCATCTACCAGCATGGATATAGTTATTACACGAACTTATATTAACTTTTCTATCTTGAGGAAATATAGTAATCGAATAGATACCTACCTAAGTATTTAATGGTCGCCAATGAAATCTTACCAAGAAGGGTTGAAATGCGACTCCAACACGTTCATATATTTATATATGCCTAAAATCTTATAAGCAGGGCAACAAATAGTAGATTGCAGCTATTAAAATAAGAACCATCGAATGTTTAAGATAATGATCCAGCTAGGATTGATATCGAGCTTAGTACACCATAAATATACATATGTATCTATCGACAGCAAATCTATAACTGAGCTACAGTGATACGATCACACAAGGGAATGATCGATCCAGTCTATAACTTACTTAATAGAAAGAATCCATCAAGGTTTAGATCCAAGCTTGACTCTGTATTATAATTGAATGAGTTTACTCACATTTTTCCAGTGATCAAACAGAAATGCATCAGGTGTTTGCCTTGCAACGATCAATCTAGGTCGGGGAGGCATCCGATATTCTTTTAATTACTTATAAATTTTGGATAGAACCGGGAATATAAACCCGATGCCCTTCCGGCCTATTTCAATTGAAACCTAGTAAGAAAGTATATTTTAAAAACAATAATTCTCGGCCCAGGGGTGCGCCCTCACTGGTCATTTCATAATTCATATTAATACTCACATAGAAGAGAAAAAGTGCCACGGACTCCAATCAAACAAAGATTTAAATTAAGAAAACAAGGTTATTGGATCTGCGCCTTCTCTAAGAGGAGTGCCCTACTCTACTCTCAACCGTTGGTATAAATATTTTGTACTTTTCTTGAGGAATGAATCTCCGTGTTCACAATAATTTTACAAGGTGATAGATTTTAATACAGAATTTAAAGAATTTAACAACAGTCTATGATTTCCCTAGGAGAGACTGCTTTCTTAACCGAGAGAGAAAATCGATGCTTTAACCATAAGCAGTGGGGTGAGACCGTTCCTTGTCCGCTCACCCATCTTCTCTGTTATCTCTTGTATTATAAAAAGCATGCAAGTAGCAGCATTCCAGGCCATGGTCATCCAACAGACAAGCGGTGAAATGGTTATAAACATAAGTCTACTAACCAAAGAATCAAGAAAGGATACTTTGGTATGTGAAGTCACGGCTCCTACATAAATTGTAAATGTTCTCAAGGGTTGTGGCTCTAGAAGTGAGCTCTGCCATTTCTATCATTAACTATATTTACTAACCACTGCTACTGTATTATAAAGATATCGCCAAAAAGGCCGTCCTTGTCTGGGCTAGAAACAAAACCCTAAGTGTTATTAAAGTATAGGCAACTGCTAACTGAGTGAAGGAAGGCGACCGTCAAGACGAGATGGAGTCATCACAGTATCATGAGGCAGTAAATAAAAGGTACCCATCCAAATTACCCAACCTGGAATGGACCATCCATCTCATGTTCGCACAACAGGGTCAATCTTATAGTATAAATGTCAAATTCTGCACTTACTCCTCAAAGGACATTGCCTTCATCCAACTTCATGCTTATACAATAATAGAAAAACTACTTTTATACAAAACCAAAGCCATACCTTTCCCTGGAGAGCCTCACCTTCTCTGGTTAGCACAGTTTAGGTAAAATCAACTCGTAGAGGTCAACATACTCACAGAGCTGTAACCATTGATCTTCTCCATGAAGTGATATTTGCAACTCGATAGAGACACGATAGTTGGTGCCCCACAGGTTCTATGAAGTCTTCGTGCAATATCATTTACCAACAGATGGAGAGATCCTCTCCATTACGACCCTAACAATCTTCTATATCAGCTTTCTTCATTGCTTGTACAGATGTGGGCCTTCCAATTCACAAGGAGAAACCATTGTCTCAAAGATCAGTCCCTTCCTCGGCCGTGTCTCCTCACACTTCTGCGCAGCTACACCATTAATGCATGCACATCCAGTTAGAGCAATGCCCTAGGAGATACACGTAGCTGGCTTGTAGATGAAGGCTCATGGCCTTGGGCATTCACGTCGATAGCATGCAAAGAAAGGATCAGGGTTTAACGGTCTCTCCTTTCCTGAGCATGATCATGGAAGAATAATTCCCCAGAAATCACAGCCACCCTAAATACATCTAGTGTGAAAATGATAAATGAAAACAGCAGGGTGGAGCAGTAACCAAAGCAATGCATACCAAAAGAAGTGAAGAACCTCCCCCAAACTCAGGCTGCGACCCTCATAAAGACATCCTCCAGAGTTTCCTCCCACCCACGGTGCCCATAACACACACCAAAGAAACAATGGACAAGTGGCAGTTCAAAAAGAAAAGTGCATTACCAGCATTACTCTTCCAATACCCAAGGATAGTGCATCCTCCATCATAGCTTGGTTAAACATTAAGAAAGAAAAACTGCTCACAACCGGTCGACAGGTGGTGGCAGCCGAGGAACAAGTGGCGGTTAAAAGAGGTTTTTGGTACTCCACTCCAGAAACCGGCTCCCACTGAAATATCCACTGTCTCCCCATTGTGGGGTATCTCATGCGACGAGGAGCATGCATTCTCCATTATAATGGCGGAGTGGTCGTTACTCATTTTTATATATTCAGATATGTGGGATGTAAAAACATAACCCTAGTGAAAATAGGTATACACATAATATTTATTTAAGTATAAAGTTCCATTTCTTTTATGCGTTTAAAAGCTCCCATGACATAGATAGGATTTCATCATTTAATGATTCTAGTCAACAATTTTCTCATGGATAAATTATCTATTTCTAGGTAGATATTTATTAAGATCTCATACCAACCTTCAGCCTCTATACTTGTTCAAAGCACACATATATATAATATGTATTTAATAGTTATTATAACTATTATTTGCCTTTCTTAAGGCTATAAAACACACTCATTTCAATATATATCATAATAAATGACCTCCAACTATAATCTTATATAATTATAAATATATATATGATATCTCCTGCTACACATATATATATGTAAGGTCCATTTTCATGGCTTACCCATAATAGGATTAGGATAATTAGGTCAAAGTATCTTAATGTCATATGGCTTCATCATTTATCATAAGACTTGTTACTTAGATCTTTGTCGCAAGTCACCCAATTGTTATAACAACCGTTAGATTTTCCCTTTAGGATGGTAGGTTAATGTGTGGAATTAGGTCGAAGCCGCATAAGTTTACTATTTAACTATAGTAGTCTAGGTCTTGTACTTAGGGCTAAACTTTATTTGTATGGCGCCCTTAGATTCTCATGGCTTGTCTGCCATCTCATCTTTTCTTTTGGATGGGTTCGATCGTTTATCGTTTAGTCGCGTTTACTTTTCTTAATTTGTAGTCTTAACTAAGACTTATAATCATAACACTGACTCGAAGTCCACTGGTCGGGCCTTGGCCTTGAGCTCTTCACCATGGCCTATTTACATAATTGTAATTATTTTACAAAAATAATAATAATAATTAGGGTTAAATTGGAGGGATGTTATAGGACGGTTCTTGAAGCATTATTTCACATGAAGGGCAAGTCCGCCGACCCACCCCCATTGTACATTGTCATTTTTCATTTTCAGTTAGTTGTGTTCCAGTTTTGTGATACGAAAAAGGAATAAGGGCCACTAGTCTACATGTTCTTGCTACCTCACAGGAAGGATAGCATCCCCAGTTGGAGCCACTGTTAACACTTATTATGGTTTCCACCATGGAATGGGAAGGAAAGCTTCCACTCAAAGCCTCAAGGTCACCCATTGGCCAGTTACGTCAAATAAAGGAGCAGGGAACCCAAAATTGGCTAAGTATACAACAAATCCAAGCCAACTCACCGAGCCACAGTGAGAAAATAGGAAAATACAAGGTAGGAGGGCCCTTCCACAGGAAAAAATAGCAGTAGGAGCTTCGTGCGCAACTAAAGAAGATTGGACGGATAAGATCAAAGAGCACATTAGATCAATGGTTGAAAATGCATTCCACAAGCCCGTTTCCAAGTTTCGCATCCGCATTGTGGATTGCGTATTACGGAAAGCAATGTCCCAAAGAGTGAAAAAGACAAATTCCCACATTCCATAATCCGCATTGTAGATTGTAGAAAAGCAATGTTCTCAATGGAAAAAGAAAATTTTTCACATTCCGCAATCCACATTGCAAATTACGGATTGCGAAAAGATCATCTTCAAAAACACAAAAAAGCAAGTTTCCGCATCCCGCATTGCGGATTGCGGAAAGGCAATTCCCCAGAAAAGCATGAGGCCTGAAGACCAATCCCTGCACACCATGTAGCTAATTGTGGGTTGCAGAAAGGCTATTGTGGAAAGGTTCATTGTGGAATGACCATTGCGGAAGGGCAACTGAGGAAGCACAGTTACGGAAAGAAAATTGCAGATCGAGAAATTTTTGCAAAGCCAGTTATAGTCACGGGAAATGGCACACCCAAGAATGGAAAAAGAGGGCCTGTTTCTGTTACCTATCCTGATCAATCTAAATAGCCTGATCCGCAGGATGAACAGGTGGCTTCCATGGCCCAATGGTGCACTGCCAGCACAGGTGTTTCTTCCCCTTCGCGCATGGCAGAATCGATGGTTGTTGATTCAGGATGCTCAGCTCGAACAACTTCATCATTACCAGTGCAAGTTGTTTTGAATCAGTTAGGATATTTTACTGTTTGTAATCCTATAAAGGAAAGGTTCGAAGTAGACCAAATTGTTGGATGTTTTTGTTTCAAAGATATTACTGCTTTGCACTGTATTAAATTTGGCCTCTTAATTCAATGAGAAGACCCGATTTTGGAGCTTGATTTTCCTGTGATGTGTGTTTCTGATGTCTGTTATTTCCTGTGTATGTGTTCTTGCTCTGTATTTTCGTTAATTGTTTACTTCTGCAGTACCTAAAGATCAAGATTACATGGTCTGGAATTCATGCCCACATGCTCCAGATGCATATGACTAGGTATTCCACCCTTTTCCTCTTGAAGTTGCAGGTTAGAATTCATTCTTAAATGCTCTATCCTTGTGGCCGAACTTGTCATCTTCCTCTACCTTCACCTACTGATTACTTTGACGTGAAAGAGCCATGTCTACCTTTCCTCCTACTCCCGCAATCGGAGCCCAAACCTTCTATTGATGGCAGTAACCCACTGAAGTTGACTCCATGCTCAAATGTCCTCCTATTCTTAACTCCAACCAACCAAAAAACCCCTTTAATTCGTTGTTTGAAGGTATAACCACCAATTTGACTGATATCCCATCCCATTTTTAAGCTGCATCCTGTTGTTGGAAGCCCATCCACTAAAGATTGATTTACAACAGTTACCCCATGGTATTTCCTGCCACAACCTAGGGAAATCTTAGGTGATAACAAAAAGCATGGGTTAAACGTTGGTTACACGTTAGATAGACGTCTCTAAAAGTCCAAAAAGAGATGTCCTCAATGTGAAACAAACGCTGGCCAAATGTAAAATAGGCCATGCCTAGAATTGCCTTGAAGAAAAAACAAACATGGTTGTTCCATGGAACGAACTTCGAACCGGCGTCAATTTTTCTCTAAGAAATTGATACTAGAAATATGCTACTAACGGTAAACCCACGTTGCATTTATGTTGAACAGACATTGGTTGAACATTGAATAAGCCATGTTTTTAATGTTCATGACTTAAGAAAAATGTGGAATGCATGTCGAATGAAAGTCAATTATCCCATATATTTTCTATGTTAAAGTTATGCTACCTACATTCACAAACGAGGTTGTGCCATCGAACGAATGTCACACCGATGTCTGTTTTTTTATAAATATCCAGTGCTAGAATTATTTTCTCGATGTTAAACCCACACCACGTTTACATCGAACTGGCATTGGCTGAACATCCAATAAGCCATCTGTATAAATGTCTTGAATTTAAGAAAAATGTGGTATGCACATTGGTTAACTCATATATAATTGATGTTAGAGTTATTCTATCTACGTTCAACCTACCTCGGATGGGCGTTGGTTAAACGTCTAATAAGCCATCTTTATAAATGTCTAGAACAAAAAAATAATGTGGATGGGAATTCCATTTCCCATCGAATGAATGTCATCTGAACTGTACGTAATTTACATTAGGTTATGATACCGACGTTCAACCCAAGTTGATGATACGCTGAATGCATGTCGGTGAAACGTCAAAGAAGGCACGTTTACTTTTAGCACGTTGGTCTTGTATACTTCTAGCCATATTGTAGTGTAAACACCAATTAGAATCCTACCATAAATTATACATATCATAAATTTGAAAAGTTACTCTATTCAACTTCAACTATAAAACTATTTACATATATGCAAGATTCTAGTTTGCTGGGAAGCAGTAACAAATGCCAGCACAAGTTCAAAAATTTTGTTGGAACTTCTAGATAAGATAGCTTATTAAATTAGATCCTACACATGTGTACTATTCCTCTATGTCGTATTTCCACTTCAATGAATACTTAACAAACATGTTTAGAAACTTTTGGAATAAACTTCTAGAGTGCATTATCTAAAAGTTGGACTTCTATCCAATGGGGTTCATTAAACATTATCATTGAATTAATATATATATTTAGAGACAAGGATGAAGAAGATTTAAAAGGGTCTTCAACATTACCAAAATTTATTTCCGAGAACAATATTTTCCTATCGATTTTTCCTTCAAATAGATTTTCCAAACTATATAAAAATACCATTGAATTTTTTTAGTTTTCCCCCAAAATATTTTCCCTATCTTCAAATATACTTGTAGGAATAGATCCTAAACATACTAAAAAAACACCCATAAACTAGAGATGATTCTATTGTTGAATTACATCATATTTATCAAGGGAGGGGTAGTATGGGCTATCACCTATATCCCATTGTTGGTCCACCCCATCCCTTATCACACTCTAATTTCAATCTCATCCATTTAGTGTGGCAAGTAGAACTAATGCAAAAACCCTAAATAAATGTGACTCACTTCCACTTTTCCCCTCAATTATGCCACTCTTACAAAATTACTCACACACCCCAGGAAAAGTGGCCATTGGTTGAGCTAGGCAAGTGTCCTGACTTAGTAATTACTCTAGACCTTGCAGTACATTAGGAAGTCCTTCATTCATTGCAATTTGATGTTCTATGAAGACAATTGGCATACACTATTTACTAGCATTTGAGTTTCAAGGAACCCACACAATATGTATCTTTAACAATGAAATTATAACATCAATTTGAAATTCTAAATGGGCCTAGCTCACTCTCTTTCTACACACACAATTTGAGGTGGTCAAGTTAAAACCAATTTTCTAATTTGTCTCCAATCTTGTCAATGTGTCCTTTTTAGGTCTATGAGTTTATATTATCAAGAGTATACATACAAATGGGTCAAACATCACTATATTTGGTCTTGAGATGTTATTTCAAATCCTCAAAGGGTTGAGCTTTCCATGTACAAATTTGTAATGTCCCCATCCCAAAGTGGTTTGAATTTTTGTTGATTGTTTATGTACATTTTTTGGACTTTGGATTTTTGTCAAACACTTGTCCCCTGCTACTCAGATATCCCTATAGTGTTCCCTAATCAAAACTGAACTGAAATTTACTACCTACTAGTGTACTTTGATATATGACTTTCGTCAAACACATAGACAACCACAACTATGACAATGTTGTATTTTCTTCCAAGAAACGTTTAGTTTGTATGTTTCTTTTTGTTTAGGGTTTACAATTGAGATTTCATATCACATTATTAATAGTATTTAACACATTGGAACACACCAATTGGAATATATTCAACATATCATACCATTAAACAACTAAGAACAAACAAGTGGATAATTATTGTCTTTCTAGCAGCTGCTACAAGAATACAATGAAAAAATAATTCGGACTTACAGGCATATATCATATACGTGGTTAAAATAGAAGGAGTTGAGCATAGAATGCAGAAAATTCCTTTCTCTTGAGTGCCTCCAACAAGATGGAAATGACTGAGTGATAGTTCCCCCTTGGCAGTGTTATCTTCTTTTCGATTGGTAGTAACTATTTCTTGTATGCTATAAATTATCCATTATAATCCAAGTTTTCAAGTCTCTAACCTTCCGTGTAAGAAATAAAAAGGAATCCAACTGTAATGATAGTATATCATGATGTAAGTGAAATAAATACTCTATAATCTCAACATTTTCTACTCTATTTTCATTGTATAGCATCAACACTTTTTTCATATTTTAGAGTTTCAATAAATTCAGATCTAGTAGCTACAAAATTTCAAGACATTGTTCAAGAATTCCAAGATATTGTTGTCCAAGATTGGTATCATTAGAATTGTTTCACTCAATTAAAGTTCAAAAGGAACCAATGGCTTGACTATGTTGTTTCTGATTTTTAGGTGGTCAACATTCTAATGAAGCCCATGGAAAAGGACCAAGAATATGTTTACTATTTTCCCAACTAAGATCCCTAACTCCACCTACTAAAAACAACATTTCCTTGAAAACTCACATGCCAATGAAAATGGTCACAATATATTTGCATGATCATAAGGAACAAGTATGTGTTGTTGAATCTACCATGAAAGCTCCCTAGCTCCACCTAATAAAATAACAATCTCCCAAAACATCTCTCATGTCAGAAGAGTGGGTTTCTAGATTATCCACGGTCGACATTTTTATTGTCGACATTTCAAATCCTTAACTAGATTCATCCTCACTGAAAATGGTATCCACCAACTCGTATGGAAGTAAGGAAGATAGATACATCATCAAACACAAATGCAACCTCACACGGTGACCTCTTGCTTTAGCTTCAACTACACAAGCATGTGGAAGCTCTTAGGGAAATCATGGTGGTGCAAATATGAAGGAAAAGTTGAGAGAAATTAGAGCGATGGTTTCTCTTTTTTCACTACTTAATGTCATAGACTTTAGCTTAGTTTAGTGACATGTTTTGGACCTTTCAATCTACATACTTTAGTGAAATTATCATTTTAGAACTTATGCGGATGGCCTATTTTGTAAAACATAACTTTTCAGTGTTTGGTCATGTTGATAGTTGGCATATATCCTATTTATTTCAATAATTCAATGTTCTACTTCCTATTATATGGTTTAAAAATTTATACGTCTGTAATTTTAATTACTAGATGGTTGTGTTGAAAGTATGTTGTCATTGATCTGGAGCGACATGTGCGAGTGAGGAGATTTATTCCCTAGGGGTAATTATAAGAATTCAATACGCCAGGAGCATTGGAATTGCGACAAACAACCAAGTAGAGGCATTCGCACTCCTACTTGGTCTCAGTTTAGCCGAAGACAATGGTCGGGACTCCTTAACTATATTGGGGGATTCGAAATTGGTGATAATCCATCTACGGTCTAGATCCCTTCTAACATATATGAAACTTAAATCAATATTCATGATTTTTTTTATAGAAGTGAGAGAATTCAAGAAAGTAAAGGCACTTCACATTCTCAGATAGAATAATAAAAGAGTTGATATGCAAGCAAACCAGGCCACAAGAGAGGGGGTGGAATCACCTAGGATAAACAATCACATAAGAAACAAGCCCATCCCATGATTGGTCCATGAAGTGTAAATATATCAAGGGAGGATTTCAAATTAGTCTCAAGCACATTAGATGTGACATGAGTAACTCTCCACATCATCTATTCATCAGGTGGAAGCATGAAATCAGTTACAACCCTAGGTATATCATAGGAGTGACATATTTTGGCATAATCATCCTCATAATTTCTTGTATAGGATAATTTATAGTGCATATGAGGAATTTTCCTTTGCACCACTCAGCCTTTGTGCAAAGGGGCGGCCGCCATGACACTTGGAGGATGATATCAGATAATTCATAGCATCAGGAAATGACAGTACAATGGAATGATAGTGAATGATTGCAAACATGCCTAATAAGATTGAGGTTGTTAATTAGCATTCAAGAGAAAAGATGGGAGGCAAGAACTGGGAGAATTGGATCCATAATATGAACACCTTGGATCATGTAGTTAAGCGAATTTAGTTGCATGAGAATAGGGAGGGAAGCTAGAATACCCAATGCTTAGAGATCTGGTTTGGAAACATGAGAAAGATTTGCATCGCTGTAAATACAATGGATAAGAACAAAAAATATGTGAAACGAAAGGAAGAAGTGAAGCCAAAGCCAATGCGAATAAAAGTGGAACGATTTGAAGAAGGGAAGGGAGTCATCTATGCAATCTCTACAAATTCAAATCCAAGGAATCTCATTGTAGCAGTTGAAAACCTTTGAAATCCTAGAAGAGAAAAAATTTAAACATCAAAGGATTGAAAATGAGTGTGATGCTCTCAGATCAACAATTGAAGAAATGAGGACCAAGCCAACTCCTGAAGTTCCAACAGAGTAATCATCTCCAAGATTGTTTGTGAGCCTGGATTTGAATCTCCCTACACATATGGAGGAGGAAAGCAATAGAAACAAGGATGAAACAGCTAATGAGGAAGGCAAGGATGCAACAGTTGAAGGAGGCAATAGAAAGGACGAGAAATTGAAGACCAACAATGATAAGAACACCCAATTTCAATAAATTTTATGGTTAAATGCTTATGTGTTTTGATTTTAGGGAAATTTCGCATAATATACACTAGAAATATATGTAATGAATGGATGATTAGAATGTATAGTGCAGACCTCCATGAGAAAATAGCTCAAGTACATTATAGTAGAGCAGAATAATTGTTGGCTCTTGACAATGTAATTTGATGACTTCTTCTACAATTTTGCAGTTATTTTAATATAAATTTTCTAGTTTCTTTTTAAAAAAACTATGTTTTCATTGATTTCAACTATGGTTATTGAGGTCAAATGGATGGCAAGTCAAAGAAATTAGAAGACATTGAAGACAAATTTGGACATCATTTTGATGAGTTGTAGTGATGAACTTTTATATCATCTTACAAACATACCTAAGAGGATGACCTTAGTTTTGGAGCAACCTTAGTCAATGGGAAGAACTTGAAAATATATGGGAGAACCATTGATTACATTTTTTTAAGCTTGTATGATGCAAAAAAAGCCTAGTTAGTCATGGTTGAAGCCCTGATGCATTTGGTGAAGAGGCATGAGAGTATACTTTGTTTTTGGATAGTCATAAATAGTTCTAAAAGACATAACAGCCTAATGTCCAATTTGGAAGTCTTCATAGATGGATGGAAGTTTTCAAGCAAGAGGAAAATACAATTCGGCCATCTAGAGAATGCGTGGAAGAGACACAACTATTAAGACGCTTTGAAATATTACAAAGGAGAGAATCTTGGAAACTCTTGAGCAATAATATTTATTTTCCTTCATTTTCCAATATTCCATTTATAAGATATAAGTGAAACTTGAAATACCAACTTATGATGGTCAACCTAACACGGAGAAGTTGAATAGTTGGTTGAAATAGTGAGAAGTTTATTTTGGTCTTTATAAAATAAAATAATTACAATAGATTTATTTTTCTTATTTGATAAGTTTCATACATCCGATGTTATGTTAGGAGAGAGATGCGATATGTTGGTTATGATAGCACTTTCAATCAAAATTTGGAGGTTGCTACAAGATTTTGAGTGACCTAATTATCTACTACATGAATCCCAATCCTAATACAACTCTATAAATGTACTCCTCTTTCTACTAAAAGAGATAAGAGTGTCACCAAGTGGTATTGTCACCATCCATGGCTTTTGTAATACCCCCAATTCGACCCTTAGGATATATTAGCCTTTAATGTAAATAATGTGTACACATGATGTATGTTTTCCTAGCGTGGAGCTCAAGGCCAAGGCCCCGCTAGTGAAAGCCCGAATTTTATTTAAAGGGCAAGTATTTGATGTTTTGATACCATGTGCTTTGAAGCCATGGAACATTGTAAAAGGGTGTAATTAAACATCATGCAATATAAAATACCAAAACTGGCTACGAAGGCAACGAATGAGAAGGGGCCACGTGTATCCACTAGGGAGTGGTGGGGGGGGCTAAGGGAGTGAACCACAGGTTGCCATATGTCATTATGGGAACCCATTTGACTTTTCTAGATGACATTTATTCCTGTTGTAAGAAAGTGGTTGAGAAGTCAACCCATGGCTTCAATGGAGCATGGGCAGCCTTGAAATTCGTATGGGTAGGTATGGGCTCTGTTTTCTTGTACAAGAAGTCACTCAACCTCATGGGAGATTGCTTCATTCTCATCCCCATTCCATGGTAAAGGAACCAAGCATCATCTCCATCCAAAAACGAGCTCCCATGAGTGAGAAAACCAGAAATCGCGACTTGGAATGAACCCACGTTTTGGGAAGCCAAAAACGCCCAGAATGGGTATTGGACAATGAAATCCAATGGGGGATCCATTAGCATGAACCTTGGGGCAAATTTGGGAGCAATAGCTACCCCAAAATCCATGGGAAAACCCAGTTTTAACAGCCTAGAAAATTAGTGATGGATTTGGGTTATTTGTGACAAATTTGTGAGAAATCCAAGAGTGGATGTATGAACAGAGGAAGGGATTGCTGAGTCCAGCTTGAAGTGTATGTGGCTCTGGGATTGAGCTCAGTGGACTAGCATCCTCCTCCATCTCCTATTGCATGCTTGAAAAACCCAACTGTGTGTTGGCTTAGCATGGCTGTTTGAGTGAAACCTTGACTGTGAGTGAGCCATCTAGTTCCTCCTTAGTGGATACACAGCCCAGTTCGGGGGTGATCTCTCAGCTGAAAGAATACAGACTAGATAGAGATCTATGGTTGGGTGGAACGTTGCTCTCACGTATCCAGTCGTTGGACATTTGTGTTGCAAGATAAGTATTCTTGTGGATTAAATTACATACAATCTGTGTTCTGCAATGTGGTATTTGAATGATTATTCTGCATGTTAATGAAATCGATATGAAGTAGCATAAGAAGGGGATTGAATTCTCTGTCTGTCGATTGCTTGAGATAAATATGTTGATGCGAATCTATGCTTCTGTGTATTATTATGTTTTAATTCCGCTGTGTTTATATTGAGTTGAATTTGTATAGAGAAGTTTTTAATTATTATAGATTTATGAGTAAAAATATTGGGGCTAAGTTTGCCAAAAGCCCGGTGTATTGTTAATGTTTCCTTCCCTGCATTTGATGGGCGAAGGGGACATTACAGCTTTCCATGTCACCATACAGTCAATAAAATAGAGCCTTCTCTATTAGAAACAAATTTTTTTATTGTTCATGAAATATAATTGACCCAAATTTATCCTATTTCTTTGTTATAAAGGCTAGGAAAAAGTCAGTGGTTACAAAATGGGAGGATTTCAAGCAATTGTTGAAAGCATAGTTCTATCCCATAGTCTAAGAAGAGAAAAAGTGCATAAAATCACAATTCCTTCAACAAGAATAAGGATAGAGTGTACAAGAATACATATATAAATTCTAGAAGGAAGCCATCATATTGGGCATCTCTTTGTAAGAGCATGGGGTAGTGGTCCCGTGTAAGTACATCATACATTTTTGGTATTATCTAAGTACACTTGTTGTGGATTTCTTAAAGGATTGAGAATATCAAAACACCGAGCAAGAATTTACTACTAGCATAGATCCATCTTAAACCCGTATCTATCAAGCACCGAGAGGGATCCAATTTCTTGAGGTGTATTTCTTTTTTTAAATTTAAACTCAAGAATTTGATCTCTCTTGATTTATAGATCCGGGTTTAAGTTTTAAGTTTTTATTTTATAAACGAACATCTATTTTTTAATTACTTTTCATAATATTTTATTTTATGAACCAACATGGATTTTTTTAAATACTTTCCAAATACTTTTTACTTTTTATTAGATGGTTATAGGATTTTTTTAAAATACCTTTTACGTTTTATTAGATGTAACGCTGCATCACACATGTTAGAAGATCTCCCCCATATTGGACTGTAGAGCACCTCGTTTCACTTGGTGCAACAAGATCATTTTGAAGAGATAAAAAGGACATGTTAAGAATTGATCTTAAGGGTTGCTTGAGGACTTGAAATAGGAAATCATTGACTATACCAGTTGTAATACCAAGGTTGCAAAGCCCCGGACATATGTCATTATTTTATTATTATTATTGGGTACTAGGTGTCGGGACCATGGACTTGATTATTATTATTATTATTATTTAATTAAATAACTAGCTTCACATGGACAACTAATGCGAATGGGGGGCCATGGATTCCACATGTGAGGGTTTTGGGGGATAGGATTTGTTGCTCTCCCTAACATTACTCTTTGGACCCTATTTTTTATTATTTTGGTTTATGGAGGTACTATTACACCCTCTTTGATGTTTAGTGGGTCCTACTTTGCTAGTGCGCCCTCCTTGGATATTCCAAGCAACTTGTGATGCTCCTCATGTGCTAGTGCGCCCTCATTGACTATTTTTAGCCTACACTCCTTGAAAAAGTGTAACTCTCATCTCTATTTCACCTTTTACTATTATGGGAAAGCGAATCTCTAATTGTAACCTCTCTCTCATGAATTGAGTAATTCCCCAAGTAAATTTGAGTTACCTCTCTTGGAATTGGAGTCACTCCCTTGGGAATTCAAATGGACATAAACGGTTCAAATTGGCTCTATTGCATTCTTCTCTTTCTCTCTCTGAGATCTCTATTGCAAGGAATTCTATCTTGTATGGGAAATACATGCTCTTGAGTAGGATATGCATTGTATTGTGGAATATTGAAGCCCTTGTAATGATGTTTGAAGACCCTGCAATGGGGATTGAAGATTGATGTATGCTTACCCAACAGTATTCCTTCTCCCATTGCTTGCCTCTATCCAATATATCTTGTAAATATGAGTTGATGGTGGTGTTATCCTGAGGGATTGTGTAGTGAGGGGATTCACAACTCACCATGTAGTGTAGATGGAAGGGAAAGTTGATATGGTGAAAGGTGTAGTTGTGGTATTCTCACAGTGTTAAGAAGGGAACAACCATATGTTCTGTTTCATATATTTTTGAGCATTTTTTTGTTGTGAGACCTATTCCATTGTGTACATAACATCATTTCTAGTAAGGAATAATTTTTTATTCAATGATAAAGGTTTTTGTATGACTGTGATACAGTAGTTTTTGTGTGGCAGTGTTCCCAATGTTGAGTTGAGCACACCATACCTTTTCGTTTGAGAGTATCTATATTGTGGATCTATGGCCTCAACTCGAGGGTGATTGTCATGTTGAAATATGCATGAGCATGGCATGTCAATGTCTGGGTGGAACATTGTCTTGTTGAATCTAGTTGATTTTCATTGAAATCAGTATTTTGTTATATGCTTATTTACTGCAATTTTTTATATATATGTGCTCATGGATCTAATTTTGTTGTCATTTACATGGTTGTATAAGGTGGAAACCATGGGATCTGATCTATTTATCATTTATATGGTTTTATATGGAATCCTTTATATATGGTTTTGTTTATGTTAATATGGTTGTAGGTGGAAATTAGTAGATCTGATTTTTAACACTGTTAATATGGTTGATTGTGACAACCTAAAGATCTATTTATTTACATTGTTTATGGTGGATTATATATCTGATTACTTAAAATTTTAAATGGATGTAATCGATATGATATTTAATGTTTGAAATCATGCTACTAGCTTGCTCAAATCTGGTTTCATTTCATTCTTGCATTTACCATGCATAACATGTGCTTTGGGGAATAATTTGCATTTTATTTGTGCATTTCATTTTAAGAGGTTGAATGTTTTATTTTATGGGATTTTTAGCATGCTGGACTAGCCTTAGTTACCCTTATTCCCCTACGGATTACCCTCATTCATCCTTCCCCTTTGGTTCCTATGTTTTATTGGACTTAGTTTAGGGGCTGGGGACATCACATAGTGGTATCAGAGCTTAGATTTCAACTCTACGATTGTTGGGACTTCTACCGATTTGAAACTTTGTGTTTGTGTTTTGGAATCATAATATATTTTTTATGAAAGAGATGTTTAATCTACTAATAGTGACTGATAATTAAAACATTGTAGCCACAGTTATGTCAGTTAATGAATGAGCATGTAGTGTGATTATTGAAAACAACAATTGAACACAAATTGAAGCTTTGAATACCAAAGACCTAGTAAGTACAATGAAGAAGAAGCTACAACAAAAAGAGATCATAAATCAGCTACCGAGATCAAATATGGATTTGTAAGAAGGACATATACCATACAACCCTAAAGAGGAGTTTGGAAGAAGAGAAACTAGGACAAATGGACACAAGAGAAGTAGTGAACCCTTAAGTATGGAATATTCAGTAAGAAAGTGTAGAGAAGATAATGACATGATCATTCACATACAAGAACAAATTATGCATGATCTAAAACAATTACAAAGAACCCAAAGAACAGCTCCAAGAAACAATCAGGATGCCATAAGACATGTACCAACAAGAGATTATAAAAGATATAGATCATCCTCAAGAAGACCTCATCGAATGCCCTCTATAGTGAAGAACAAAAGGTATTCATCAAGTAGCTTAGAAAGAATATTTGAAAGATCCCTAGTAAGATATAATAAGAGAAGGCTTTCATAGAATGAACTAGTGGGAGAACTAAGAAGAATCAAACCTCCAACCTTTGATGGAGAAGTGAAGCAAGGTGAAGATGTTGAAGCTTAGTGGTTGGGACTTAGAAAGTTCTTCCAATTGCATCAGTACACATAAAACATGGAAGAAAGGGTAGCCATATACCATTTGCAAGGAAAAGCATCCATTTGGTGGGACCAACTAGTCAAGATGAAAGATATTGATGAAGGTAGAATATCTTGGAGAAAGTTCAAGAAATATTCCTAGAAAGAATATCTCTCAGAGCATTACTATGACAAGAAGATGGATGATTTCTTTGAACTCAAGTTGGGAATCATGACCATGGAAGCTTATGAGAAAAGGTTACTAGAGCTCCTGAAGTATGCAGATTTCATAAAGGATGAGAAAGTGAATATTCAGAGGTTCCTCAGTGGTATACCAAATTCCCATAAAGACAAGATCCAGTATGATAGAGGAAGGTCACATAAATAGTAAGGAAGTGTCCTTTGGAAATTAATGGTTTGAAGACCTTTACATAATTGAACATCGTACCTTTAGGTTCATATGATGTATTTATTGGCATGGATTGCTTATGTTGTTCGGGAATTCTACCCTAGCTTTTGCTTGCTCCTTCAATCGATCCTCCACTTGATCTTCCGTTTGATGAACCTGCAATACAAAGATACCTTCCTCAGCGTATCTTGACTGATATAACAATGATGAAATTGAAATACAATTTAAACATCAAATACAATCAAGCATTTAATCCAAACAAATATGCAATCCATTAGACATTTGATTGGGATGGGAAGGGAATTTCAACCTTTATTGTCAAAAGAAAATAATCGGTACAAGTATACCTGATCATTCAGAGTGCTTGTGTAACCGGATCCTGAGCTCCTTCTCTTCACACTAACTTTGGAATTCCTCTAGCGTAACCACCCTTAATGTATAGTTTTCCTTCCCTTCTCTCATCTACCCCTCTTGTATTTATGGGACAAGGCAGGCAATTTGGATCGAGAGGTAGTTTGATTGGGAAGTTGGGGAAGTTGCAAAACCAACTACAACTAATCCCAATTCGTCAAATTAATATATTTTTTATTACTTTTTAAGATGTGCACAAGTATTTCACAGTAGAGTAGCGCACCATATGTAACTTCACTACTCTACAACCAACGTTTGCATGATTTTTTAAGGTGTGTGCTAGTTTGCTTAAGCAAAGTAGGGCATACTAGCAGGTGTGCACTACTATTATGCTTGTAGAGTAGGGCACACTCCAAGAAATGCGCTACTATCATGCCTGTAGGGTAGAGCACATGTCAAAAGGTAGGGTAAAACAGGGTTTTGTCAGCTTCTGAGGGGCAAACCAAGTCCATGTATCATCTAGGGAAATCTTTCTCTTCAATCCATGTTGTCCTTTTGTGTGATCGACAGCTTAATGTGATCATGGACAGGGAAGTGCAGATTTAACCTATAAGAACGTGGATGCACATCATGCCATGCTTGACTGTCACAACAAAACCTATACTTGTCGAGATGAAGAAGGAAATCAGGTGATAATGAGAGGTATACCTAGACCCATATATTTGCGATAGATCACAACTTTGCAGTTGAGAAAGTGTTTCAGAAAAGGTTTCCATTTGTATGCAGCTCATGTGGAGGAGACAAAAGAAGGAAAAGAACCAAAGCTACAAGACTACCTAGTGCTACAAGAATTTGCAGATGTATTCCAAGAATTTATAGGAATGCCACCTTAGAGAGATATTGATTTCACTATTGATTTGGTAACAAGTGAAGTTCCTTCATCTAAAGAACCTTACAAAATGAGTACTCTAGAATTGAAAGAGTTGCAAATGTAGTTATAAGAGATTCTGAAGAAAGGTTACATAAGGCCAATGTGTCACCTTGGGGAGCTCCTGTCTTGTTTGTGAAGAAGAAAGATGGAACTCTAAGACTCTGTATAACAAATCCGCAAGATTACAAACAGTTGAACAAATCCGCAAAATTAGAGACAAGTATCCCTTGCCAAGGATTGCTGACTTATTTGATCAGTTGAGAGGATCCAAAGTATTCTCAAAGATAGATATGAGATTAGGATATCACCAAGTTAGAATCAAGAATTAAGACATTGGTAAGACAACATTCCTAGCCAAGTACGATCATTATGAATTTACAGTGGTACCTTTTGAATTGACAAATGCACTGGAAACATTCATGTGCTTGATGAATGGGGTTTTCAAAAAGTATTTGGATAAGTTTGTAATTGTATTCTTGGATGACATCCTCATTTATTACAAGACAAAAGAAGAACATTAAGAGCATATGCTATTAATGCAAGTACTCAGATAGCATCAGTTGTATGCCAAGATAAGTAAGTGTTCATTCTATCAGAGTAGAATTCACTACTTAGGACACATCATATCATAAAGAGGAATCTTAGTGGATTCCGAGAAGATAAGAGCTATAGTGGAATGGTAGACACCAAGGAATGTATCCAAAGTAAGATATTTTATGGGTTTAGAAGGGTAATACTGAAGATTCATTGAAGGTTTCTCAAATTTATCTCATCCCATTACATATTTTCAAAAGAAGGGAGTGAAGTTTGAATGGACTTCCAATTGTGAAGATAGTTTTCAAAGACTCAAGTAAGCACTAGTTCTAAAGATTGCAGATCCTGATGAAAGCTTTGTAGAATGCATTGATGCATGTAAGAAAAGAATTGGTGGAGTGTTGACTCAGAATGTCCATGTAATCACTTATGAATCCAGAAAGGTGAAAGAACCTGAATAGAACTATGCCACTCATGGTCTGGAGCTTTCAACTATCGTTCATGCCTTGGAGACACTACTTGATGGGTAATAAGTTTAAATTAAGAATTTATCATGATGGTTTGAAGTATTTTTTTGGGAAGCCTACTTTGAATGCAAGACATAGAAGATGGATGGGATTTCTATGTGAACATGAGTTTGATATCAAGCACATAAAAGGAAAGGAGAATAAGGTAGCTGATGCACTTAGTAGGAATATACATGTGATGTATGTAGAAGCTATCAGTACTGGTACATCAAATTTGAAAGACAATATCATTGAATCCTGTTGGTAGAATTTTTCCCTACGGATAAGTAAAAATTCTCTTAGATTAAAGTAGACTTTAACTGACTCTAAACTAAGACAAAAATAAACAAATGCTACCTTGAATTCCTAGATCTAAATAGACATCTCAAGATTAAAGTGCTAAGAGAAGTAGAAGAGATCTAACTGACCTTCAATCCAATCGCTTGTCTTTATGGTTGCTCCAATTTCCAAGTCCTCGCGAATGAACCTGTCAAAATGAAACCAAGACACAAGCATATACAATTCTCTAGCAACTTGAAATATGAGTTAGGATCTAACTATACAATAGATACAAATCATATCATTGAAACAAAATCAACATATGTGATTTGGGAAACAAGACAAGTTATATTCTATTATCAACTTGAAGTCACTTACAATGGTTGCTTGATATCCAAGCCAACTTCCAGCTCCAAGTGCTTCCTCCTTTAGCTATCTCCACAAAGCTTCAAGATCATAAGTTTGATGTCTCCAAGAGTCCCCCCCTTTGCTCGTGGAATGCCTTTCTCTTATAGTGTGTGGTAGGGTTAACCAACAAGAGAGAAGGGTGGATCTTGGGAGAGTTTAGTGGATCAAGTTTACTAATCACAGAAAGTCAGTTAGGATCGAATCAAGGACACCAATCCTCAAAAATCTCTCGAAAATCAAAATCCCACAAGCCATGGAAAAAAGGCTAAAAAAGGTGTACGCACCTCTATAACATAGCATAACGCGGTAGTACTGTGTGGTAGAGAAAGAGCATAGCGCGGTAGTACAGACTACCGCGCTCCTAAGATGGAGCAAGGCGCGGTAGTAATGGTAAATGAAGTCTCATCTAGGTTGATTCTTGACAGGGTAGGTTTGCCTTCAAGGATCACTCATCATTTTTCTCTTCTAGGTGTTTTAAGCAGTAGGGGAAGTGTCGTCAACTCTTTTTGTGGTGAAGATGCGACACTGTGAAATATGGAGATATAACAAATCCAATGAAACATATGAACATTACCAACAAGTGGGAGATGGATTGTAGCAACATAAAGTACCACAGAAGTTTGAAAAGTATAGGTTGGAAGAGAATGGAATCCTCATGCACAAGGATGGATTTTATGTGCCAAACTATGGAGATATAAGGAATATGGTTCTGAAAGATATGCATAATGTTCCTTATGTTGGGAATCTGGGTTATCAGGAGATAGTAGCAATAGTGAGGAAGCAATACTATTGACTAGGAATGAATAAGGATGTTGCATAGTACATATCTAGATGCATGGAATGCCATAAGGTTAAAGTAGAGCATCTACATCTAGCTAGTTTTTTGCATCCATTAACAATACTTGAATGGAGGTGGGATGTAGTGACCATAGATTTCATCACAAGGTTTCCTAAGACAAGACTACAGAATGATGCCATCGTGATAGTAGTGGATAAGTTGAATAAATCTGCACACTTTAGTCCAGTGAAAACAATTGATCATAAGACAACCAACATAATAGACATCTATATGAAAGAGGTTTTCAAACTACATAGAATTTCGAAAGCTATAGTGTTATATAGAGATACAAAGTTTACCTCTAACTTTTAGAAAGGCTTGTTCAAAGGATTGGGCACAAATCTGAACATGAGTACAATATACCATCCTCAGACAGATGGTCAGACAAAAAGATTAAATCAGGTGATTGAGGATATGTTGAGAATGTATGTGATGGATCATCCATCCAGGTGGGAGGATTATTTACATTTGGTAGAGTTTGATTGTAATAATGTATATCATTCCTCTCTGAAGATGAATACTTTTGAGGCATTGTATGGAAGAAAGTGAAAATACTCCTATCAGTTGGGATAATCCAACAAACATAATCATTATTGGACCTGAACTACTGAAGGATATGGAATATCAGATGATTAAGATCAAGTAGAATATGAAAGTAGATCAAGACATACATAAACATTATGCAGATCATAACAAAACTAACAAATAGTTTAAAGTTGGATATCATGTATTTCTGAGAGTCAGACCTAAGAAGAGTGTTGACACAGATCTGTCGATAGGGTTCTACTTTGCACTGTCATCAACAAACCTCAACTTTGAATCCCATAGACATCAGCCAAGAAAGGTTTTGGCATTTCCAACAACACCCATGGAGCGACTGAAGTCTCACCCGATATATCTAAGGGGGCTGCAGGAACCACGTTTCCAAAGTTATAAGAGGACATGTGTCAATTCACTTTCATTCTCTATGCAACTCTGAGACCGACATAACCATCATTCGCATCAAAACATAACCATCATGAACATTATCATTTCACATTCAAAAAATTGATCAAATCTACACAGTAAGAGATTATCGAAGCATACTTAAGAGATATGAGATACACAACACAAATACGGCTTCATTCATAAAACATATTGAACCATCAAATACTATGATAACCCATATTCAATCATACTGCGGTAATTCACAAAGAGACAATGAAATAGACCAATCAATCCTTTGCATTATTCATCAACTTGTCTCATACATTACAGAATTCTCTAGAATACCCATTGCAATACAAAATACGAATAAAATATGCGACACAGATCAAACTCCAGATCAATGTGAAAGATACACAAGATAGATTGATTCAATCATGCCATAATATAATGCTTCAAAGATTCCCTTAGGCTTACAAATCTACTCCTATTTATAGGCTCACTTGGCTATTACAAATTGGTCCAATGACCCATTACTAACTAATTATTATACACTATCCACGATTAGTCCTTTGTTCATGTCGTTGACTCTTCTATTGGTGACTGTACCACACTTGTGTTCTTTGGACCCATTCCAACAGGCCCCCAACACAAAATTATGGCTCGCCCTTGAGCCACTTCAGCTAGATATTGTTGGTATGCTCACCTGCATCTTGAAGTCGTCATATGCTGCTTTAACCTGGTCGATAGCTTCCCTAGCCGATGCTTTAAGTTTTGCGCAATATTCCACTTCTTGTTATGTCAGATGTTCACTACCCATCTGCTGCACTTTCTCCAATTCTTGCTTGATATGTGCCATTCCTTCCATTGCTTTGACTGCCAACTGTTCCGCTTTTGTCTGCAGCTCATGCAAGTGTGTTGTTCTTCTTTGTTTCCTTGTGTGCACCTTGTTGAGCTGATGTTGTAGTTCTTTTAGCTCTGTGGCCTTCATCATTTGCGCTAGTAGAGGAATCGCCTTAAGCAATCCCCTTAATGCCTCAAGTTGTGCTTCCACTTCACTGAGTTGCACGTTCAGCTAGTGCAACTGTTTGTCCTGCACGAAACTTCCCCAAAATTGTGTTACATCTTCTACGATCGTCTAGGTTGCTTTATCCAGTTTTGTTATCTCTATCACAGCTTCTTTAATAACGCTCTTCCTCTCTTCAATCTACTTTGGCAGTGTGCTTGGCACCACCCTTATATGTATTTCCTCATTCTCCTTCCACAGGTCTGCAATGAATGCACCTAAATTTAGTGCTTTTTCCTTCACCATCATATATTTATCTATTTCCGAAGCATCTTTGCATGCCATAGAGATGGCATGATCCAACCTTCTTTTGTCCTCGACCTCCTTTCTCTGTAATTTAGGATGGTCACTTTCTCTTCCTCGAGTCGTTGAACTTCCTCTTCAGTTATCCACACTTGTCATTTGTAGCTTACCATATGATCGTTTGTTGCTGCCTCCTGGTCATTGATCTCTTCACTTGCTATAGTGTGAGTGCAATGCACCATAAGCATCAACAACATATTGAAATCTATGCTGATCGAATCATGCTCTCACAACGCGGCATCCAAGTCTTCGTCACCCGTGGTGATCGCACTAGGTAGTATTTGTACCATCCTCTTCTTCGTGCCAATATCCACCTCGATCCTCCTTATTGACATGCTTGGTTCCACTTCTCCTTGCGGTAGCCTTGTTTCTATTATTGCATTTCTCTGCATCTGTAGTAGTTGCGATACCATATGGAAGTATTCAGTCACATGCTTTGTGACTTTCACGCGGTTTTCCTCCACCACGATTGTTATCTTCTTCAATAATTTTTTCATTTGCTCGTTGGGGAGGTTGACAGTTGCACTCCCATCCCCTCTCTCAAACCTATTCTTTGTCCTTGCTTCCTCTCGCTGTGCTTCAAGTTCTGAATCTGTTGGAGTTGCCAACAACGCACCATCGTGACTTGCAGTGCATGAATTCTCTTCCGTAGATTTACCTTCGTCTGCACCTTCCTCTTCGCCATCTAAATCCTTTGTCTCTTCTTACACCTTTGGTCCATCTATCGTCTTCCCATCCCCTAGGGCCGACATTTGGTATTCTCTTACCAGAACCTTCCACTCTTCTGGCCATTCCTCCATGATGGCATCTAGTTCTGCATTGCTAATCTTATATTGCATTAGTAGCCACTGCTTCTCTGGGTTTGCGCAAGCCTGGGGCACTACTGACAACCTTGTGATTCTTCTGTACTTCCTAACTGCTTCTTCCGTTAATCACGGAATTGCTTCCACGTCTATTTTCAGCATTTCTAAATAAACAAATAATTGAATATTGTTACCTGTTTGTCTTTCTCTATCATTTAGAGCCCATAAATTCTTGTATCGTGCCCCTAGGTACACTTCGACTAACTCTGTTTCCATCACTTGATACTGCAATGGTTCCCTCCATCCAACCAGCGCGATTAACATTAACAGCCATGAGTATGTAAATGGATTTCCTTTCTCTTGTGCTACTACCATGTCCTCTGTCAGCTCATTCAACAAAAATAGTGACCAGTTCATCTTGACTCCTGCCGCATACTGCTCTATAGATGCAATCATCCCAGATGTGCACTGATTTGGTCGATTCTTCCTTGCAACCTTTACTGCTAATAGCTTTGCTGTGACCCTCATAGTTGGATCATTGATCATGTCAATTAAGTACCCTTGGGTGTTATTCTCCACTACATATTTTTCCTTCATCTTCACTGTAAGTGTCTTGTCGTTATCCTTCCCTTGGAAGTATTGTGAAGGGTCTACCCCGGACTTGGGTAACCCAGTGATCTGCCAAATAATATTGACTATGGCTGGAATATTTGTAGCCAACCATAAATATCCACCATGAAAGCAGGCCAATAGCTTCTTTACTCATGCATTTGCTTCCGCCGATCTCCTAAAATGTGGCATGTGGATTATTTATAAGAGCCCTGATTGTAGTAGTCCCGATCCCCACTGTGATGGCTCTCTTGTGATCGAGACTCCTTCTCCATGTGCTACCTCCCTGTGTGTGTCCTTAGTACACTTTGGATACATCAGTATATCGTGTTCATTGTACTACAATATTTGCAGTCGTGGCACTATGTTTCCCTGTCGTATGGACCCCCTTTGGTGTTGCTGGAATTTTAATGGTGTAGTTGGTGTTCTTCCCAAGTCGAATTGTTGGTGATCCTTCCTTCCCCGAGGGCACATACCCTAGAATGTATGCAATTGTAGGACCTTGTTTCCTCCCTCTCGTTGTTGTTTCTTCCTCTGCAGTGACTGATGTGCCCGCCTCTCCTTCTATAGCTGTAGCCCTCATTGAGCTGCAGGTCATCTTGGGTCTCCTTTCTAAACTCGTTGATCGGTTGGTGCTTCTCTTCTTCTTGACTAGCCACCCTGGTGCAGATATAATTTTGGGTTGTTCTTGGACGATTGTCGCCCGCACACTTGGTAGTTCTTGTGTGCTCATACTCGAGATAACTTTCGCCATTGAAACTTCTTAACTTCACTATTAATATTCACTCTAATTCTTCTTCTATGGCTCTCAAAATACTCAATGGGTCGAACTATTCACTTCTACATGATTTTATAACTTTCAATCTTCTACTCCCCATCTACCGATGCGATTTTGGACAATGATTTCCAAATCCTCCATCGATTTACTGAATCCACCATCAATTTACTGAATCATGCACACTCATTCTTCATTAATGGCGTCTCCATTGGTCATTAATTGTGTTTTCATCCACTTGCTTTGTCGCTCGTCGTACCTTAACTGTTGCATTTATTGACCGATTTGACTAGTTTGCACTCTGTCGGACGTCGACAAGTCCCAAACCTTGTCGTTGTTTTAACTTTGTTGATATCCTATTGACAGACTCCTGAATTCCAATCCTATTGTTGTTACTTCAACAAATGAAAAAAAATCAACCCTTTTGTCGTATTTCTATCGACACAGACTTCCGATCTTCACAGTGTTTCCTGTTTCAATTTTCTTTTTCTTTTTTTCAACTTTTTCTCTTTTTTCTCTTTTTCTATTTTTCTCTTCTTTTTTTTGCACAATTGTTATCTTCCTTAGTGGCTCTGCATCCTACTATCCCGATAGGGCTTTAGCCGGCTTCCCTTCACTAAATTTGGCAACAGTGTTCCATCTAACTTTTGCACCTGCACCACACCTTTGTCAGTAATAAAATTTATGATGTAAGGACCAAGCCAATGCATCTGAAGCTTACCTGGGTGCTTCACAAACTTACTATCATATAGGAGAACCATATCTCTTCACTGAAAATTCTTGTACTTTACATGGCGATCATGCCATGCCTTCTGTCGATCCTTCTATACCTGCTAATGAAATCCTGCAATAAAGTAATCCTTTGCAAGCTGTAGCAGCTGTGTTAATCTTTCGTCAATGGATTCGTCGTCACTCCTTCCTGTTGTTGCTTCTATCCACAGACTTGGGACAATATACTCCATCGGCATCACTACTTCTTGTCTGTATACCAATTTGACATGTGTTTGACCTATCAATATTTTGTATGTCGTCCTGTACGCCCATAGTATCGTAGGGATGTTCAAATACCAATCATTGTGGTTTGTGTTGCAAACCTTAGTGAGTGCATTTTCCAATATCTTGTTCAGCGCTTTGACTACTCCATTTACTTGTGGGTGATATGGGGTACTTTTCCTATGCTGAATTTGGAATTCTTCAGTCGTTGTGCTAATAGTCTGATTGAAGAAATGTGTTCCCTGGTCGCTCATCAATATCTTTAGGCACCCGAATCTAGTGACCACATTGTCAAAGAGAAACCTTGTTGTTGTTGTAGTTGTGCATTCCTTCACCAGCACTGCTTCATCCCATCTTGTCAAATCATCGATTGGAGTAATAATATATCTTGCACTTGTCCTTTTTCCTAGTGGGTTAATGGGTCCCACGAAATCTACTGCCCACTTGTCAAAGGGTTGCAATGTCAGTTGAGGTAGTAGCGGCATCTCGTCCCTTCATGACGGTTTCCCTATTCGTTGACATACATCGCAACTCTTAGCATATTTTGTTGCATCTCCATGTAATTTTGGCCAATGTTATAGGTTAAATCAGCACTTCTCTATTCGTGATCACATTTCCCTATCGATCACACAAAATGACACTATGGATGGAAGAGCTAGATTAACCTTAGATGATTTGATACTGGGATCCCACATCCTCAGCTGAAAAGTAAATTTTTTCTGCATATTTCATTAGGAAAGATGCGACTCTTATAGCTAGACTCTAGCGCATCATGCGTGAGTCCCAATACTAAGAACCCCCACACATATCCTAAAAATTGTATGTACGAGTTGCTAAGAGAACTAGATGTGCACCATGCACAGGTTGGCTAGTATCATACTCGTGCACATCATAAGATGAAATGGAAAAATATATTAAGAATATGAATTGGGATTAGTTGAGTTTGGTATTATAACTCCCCCAACTTCCCAATTCAACTGCCTCACGAATCTAACTTCCTGCCTTGGCCATAAATACAAGGGGAAGCCATGAGGAAGAGGCTAATCTAAGGAGAAATCTATTGTTATGTTGAAGGAATTTCTAGTTAAGAGAGGAGCAAGAGCCTAGAACTTGGTTGCAGAAGTGCTTTGAACAAGATCAGGTATATCAGTTGTATTTTGTTGCATTTATTTGACAATAAAGATCGAGATATCCTTCCCATCCTAATTAAATGTCAATTTCATTGGATATTTGATTATAATTAATGTTATTTTTTTTCAATATCATTATTTGTTTATAGTCAAATCATTTTGAGGAAGGGTTGATTGGTTTTGCAGGTGTGTTGTTGTAGAGATCGAGAGAAAGCTAGGACCAACTGCCATAAATAAGGTACTCTTTCTCAAACCCTTAATCTCATTTGTTTACAGTAATTAGCGTGGAACCCTAATATATCTATCTGTCAGCCCCATGTACATTGATAACATCCATCCCTTGCAATAGGATTTAATCCTTAACAACAGAACTGGCAACTCCGCTGGAGAGCACCTTTTCGTTTATGCTCTGGGAATCCTTTTAGTTTGTCTTTAGTTTTTACTGCTTTCTGACTTTCAGTAAGGTTTTCAAAGGTTGCCTAATTTTTTTCCTTTGCTTTGATTTAGTCCATTTTTTAAATTTGCAAAGCTTTTCTATTCCTTTTAGTCCCTGTGTGCATGTCTCCTATACACACAAGCACACACTTTTTGACTTGTGCGCGAGTTGCTCTCTTTACAACCCGTGCGTTTTAAGTTGCATGCGTAGGCTGTTAGTACATACAGCTGCGGACTTTCCTGTAGGATTGAACCTTTTACAATAAGGTTTGGTCTTTGGTTGTTGGGTCTACCTTTGGTCTTTGCTTTTCTCTTATGGCTATTGATTAGACATCCCTGTATCTTTCTAAGTCTTGTTAGAGCCTTTTGGAAGTCCTTTATGTTTTCTTCATTTGATTCAGCCACTGTTTTGGTGTCCTTTCTTCTCTTTTAAGTCTTTTGAAACCTGTGCGCGACTCCCTACTAGTTACAGTGGCACATTTTTTATCCTAGATGCGAGTTATCTGCTTGTAGACCAACGCATTAACCGTGAGTTGTCTGATACAATACCCAAGCACTTTTCCTGATTTTTTCCTTTTGACTTCGGGCTTGACCTCAGTAGGGGTTTTTGGCATTTTTGAAGGTCCTGGTCTGTATGGATACCTCCTGAACATTTGTTCAGGTCAGTCTGGGTTTGTTTGAAGTCTCTTTGATAGCTTTTCTTTTTGAGTCTTTGTTGTTGTAGAGTTTCCCTAGTTTGCTTGCCTACCTTTCTTGTTTGGCGGGTGCTTTTCTTTGGTTTCTGATGTTCAGGAGCATCTTAGATTTCTTCCTTTTCACTTTACACATTAGTTTATCCTTTTTCCTTTTGCATCTTGTTCAAAATTTCGGGTTCTTTCATTGAAACAACCCCGTAGGTTAAAGTCTTTGTCAGTCTTTGGATTGGTTTGTTATAAGCCTTGGGCTCTTTACCTTAACTCACTATCTTGATAATTTTTGCTTGTTCATTTTCATGTTTATTCTCTTTTCATAGTTAGAGAAAAACGTCAAAATTGAAAAACTAAGAACTTGTATACAAGACTTGTCATTTGTTTCGAAGTAGGATAGTTTGCTTTACTATTAACTTTGAAAATTAAAAATTGAATAAGAAAACCTGTTTTATGCTTAGGAATGCTTAGTTTTATTTTGAAAGCTTAAACGCAAAAGAATTTTGTGAAGTTTTATGCATAATAATACACACTTTATTTTTGTCATTACCATACCACAGACATCACTACCTTTTGAGTAAGAAACAACCTCTAAAAAGAACATCTAATAAAATCAATTAGTAACTTTTCTTTTTAGTTTTGACACTACATCAACTAGCTTAGGCTAGGATTTCTAGGTGGACCACTTTAAACTACCCGAAATCATTTTATTGCTCAACAATCATAGTGAGACAATATTTTGGGAAAACCCACTTATATCAAAGTATCCTGGGAATGCTCCACTCAAACCGGAGTTAAGCACGAGGTCGTGTGAGATTGGAACTATTGAGGATACCCCCTCACTTTCCTTTCGAGCATACACCAGAGATGATTTGCATACGGGGGTCCACTAGTACTTCAAGTACTCTTGGATTTCGGGCTTTGCTAGCATGCCCATGCATCTTGGCTAGACTGACGGCTGTCCCCCCGAGTATTTTCTTATTTGTGGTATCCTTAGTATATTAACCTTAGGACTCTTGATAGGTATACTAGAAGGCTATTTTCACTGCACCTAGGACATGCATGGAAGGTAACCCTTTACAGTAATCCCGGGAGGGCAGTTTGGTGATTCAAACACTTACACCCAGAGGAACTGCATTGGATGTCATGTAACTGAACTTCGGTATTCTATTGATATTTTCTAGGCCCTCATCATCCCAGACTAACTTCTGAGAATATTAGCTTTGTTTCCTTGGTTTTGATCACTTTAGGACATTTTTTAGTGGTATGTTGTTTGCTCCTTAGTCGATTAGTGGCCACTAGGTTTTCACACTTAGTTTGTTTTTATATAACTGTGGAGGACCAACCTCTCCGTAGGTCACGAAGGTTGCAAAACCTTCCCCCACACACTGTTGAGCCTCCATCGCCACCTCGACGCCGGAGGACTGATTCCCGTGGTTCATACAAACTTACGGGAGTAACAGAACCACGGATCAGAATTAAGGATCAACAGGTCTTTGATACTGTTGAGGTTGAGGACTTAACTTCTCAAGAGTTTAGCACACCTTACAACCCTCCTTTGACTAGACCCCGCGATCCATTACTTGTAACTATAGACTCTCTAGGTCAACCGGAGTTTACTGCGTACCGGTTTACCCCTAGTTATTTCATGGCTAGTTTAAGAGATGAGATAAGAGTTCCCCAAACTCCTACTCAGCTATGATTATGAGAGCTCTCTCTCATTATTTTGCAAGCATATCGGTACCCAGCTTTGTGCAAGCCACCCCTGCTTCGAGCCCTTCTTTTAGTTTCAACATTGGTTCCATAGGTATGTCTAGCTCTCAAGCTTATTCATCACCTACTCCTTTTGGTGCCACTGGTGGATTTTCAAATATCCCTTTTACAGGAATACCTTCAGTACCGCTCACATCATCTCCTTTTTCGCAACAACCCCAGGTTAATGCACAATCCACTCCTTTTAGTCAGGGTTTTCCTTAGTTTGGAGGACATATAGCTCCTTCCACACCCTTAGTGGGCTCGATGCCCGCTTCGTCTATTACTTTTACATCTGGGTCCTACCCCTTCATAGGGTCTAATGCACAGTCTTCAAATGCGCAAACATATAATGTACCTGTAGGGAGTACCCATTTATCACTGTTTAGTGGAGGAGGGGGTAACATTCTTAACCCACTTACAGAGGGGGTAACACCTAGCCACAATGGACAAACACTTCAGGAAGTAACCCGTTAAATTTCAGCTAGAGAAAATTTTGTAATGCTTACACTTCACAATCGATGGCCGAGGGAAAACCCAACCAGTAGTACGAGAACTAGGACTCGGGAGGTTCCCCCTACCACGCTCCCGTTAACCTAACACCATCATTCAGAACTCGTTTACCTTTTCTGGCAATGTTGAACTTTCTAGATCTTTCAAAGTTAATGAATGATCCTGTGTGCCATAACGTGGCATGGCCACCAGTTCCAACTAAGCTGTCGTCAGGCATACCGAAGTTTGAGGGAAAAATTAAGGAAGATCCTAGTGACCATGTCACTACTTTCCACCTCTGGTGTTATTCTAACTCTCTGAATGACGATTCCATCAGTTTGAGGCTCTTTCAGAGGACCTTAACTAGTGTCGCGGCTAAGTGGTACATTGAACTACCTGTTGCAAGCTATGACAACTTTTGGGATCTTGAAACAATCTTCTTGAACCACTTCCAACTCCCTATCTAGTATGACTCCGGCATAGACCTTCTGTCTACCTTTAGGCATAATAAATCTACTCACTTATCTAACTACATTCAGGAGTGGCGAAGGCAGAAGAGGATCATTAAGGATGAAATCCCTCCATAGTTTCTGTTGGAGTGGTATCTAAAATCACTCCTACCTAATGTTTTTAAAGATGTAGCAACTTTTGGAGTGTCTTCAGAGGAAGAGGCAATACTCAGGACCGAGCAACTTGATCTTGTATATGCTCAATCTGGGATTCTATATGAGATTATACTCGATGCACCATGATCTAATATTGATCTTAGTAAACCCAAGCCTGGACCGCATGCCAATGGAATTGTTGGTTCAGTAGATACAATAGCATTCGAAGACCTGACCAAGCAAGTTCATGCTTTATCTATGAAGCAGTCTACTGTAGATGCAACTACTGTTGCAACCTCCCCTTCTACTACTGAATTTGTACAGCAAGTGTAGACAAACCAAAAGGGTCCTCGGCAACCCAAAAAAAAAAATAAGGCAATAAAGGGGAGGGGACATCCAAAGCCCAAAAATACTGAAAATGCCGATGAGGGAAAAAAGGAAAAAGAAGGTTAAGTTTCCCTGTGAGTTATGTAAGGAATATAACCTTACCCACCAGTGCCCTCCAATGGAAGAAGCCCAGAAGCTCCTTCTTGAGAAGAAACCAACTGTTCTGAAGGACCCATTCCCTCACGGACAAGGTTCCGCTTCTGGAAACTCTCGTGTTGGGGGCACAGCTCGTGCCTCATCAGCTGATCAATCATTCATAAACATGGTTAAATCGGATATGCTTTTGCAAACTTGAGCTAGGAACTATTCCCCAGGTTCACAACTGAAAGATAAGGACGTTCCTGAAAAATCTACACCTCTTCACATTGAGAGACTTGTAGATACTTTGCCGAAGATCCTGAAAGGTGTCTTCAAATGGGCAGTGCACAACCCTAACGCGTGGGTTTCTCCTAACTACAATGTTGTAGAGGATTTGGCCCAAACACCCTGTGCTATGTCCACACTAGAAGTCTTGCAGAGCTGTCCATTGTAGTGAAATGCACTTCTAGTAGGAATAAGGAGCCTTGACTCATCTAGTATGCTTGCTCAGTTCGATATGTCTAATATCAAACCCCGATTGTCGTATCACATAGCCCTCCAGATAGAAGTAGTCCATGGTTCTAAAACCATTGGACGAACTGTGGTGGATGAGGGTGCGTCTACATGTGTAATGTCGATTTCTTGTTGGAAGGCCTTGGGCTCGCTCGAGTTATCCCCTTCTAACACTATACTTACAGCTTTTGATGGGAGCTCTTTCCGTCCACATGGAGTCTTGCTCAGTTTTGAAGCTGAACTCGCCCGTAAGTTGGTGTCGGTGGAGATTGAAGTGTTGGATTCTCATCTTGATTATAATTTGTTGTTAGGAAGGAGTTGGACGTACACGATGCAAGTTGTCCCATCGCTCATTTTCCAGGTACTAATGTTCTCGAATGAAGGGAATATCATTACAGTTGATCAACTTTCATTTACTCGAAATAACAACAACACTTCGTTGGATTCTACAATCCCATTTATTGATCAGTCTCACCCACCCACTGAGAGTCTGGGAGTAGGCATGTATTCATCATTGATGGGCACATTCGATCTACCTTCTCCCATTAATTTTATTGGTTCTACGAGTACCACTAATTGCTCATATTCGGATATTTCCATGGTCAATCAAACAACTGATCCATGGGTTCTCCCTACTCAGTCAGAATCAATCGTGCCCCTACCTATTGCAAAAGTGGCTTATCAAGTATCATAGAATGCTGCAACAGAACATATCTCGACTTCGTTTGTCTCTGCGGAATCAGATATGAACTATGCTCCTGCATCGTTTGTCAACTCTGCCCACTCTTTCAATTGGCTGGACATTGTTTTTCCCTTTGACGAGGCCATTTTGGAAGCTATGGTAGGCCTGGACCACCCATGGGAACATATGCATTATAGGTCCTATTTTCTTCCTGATCTAGATAGGATTGAGAGAGGAGAGTTTTCAGTGAGACTTAGCGGTGATGTCGATTTGTCCACTACCCCTTCTATACAAAATATATATGCTGAGGGGAATATGGCAAACATATTGAGAACCATTCCGATTGACATCTCCATCAAACTTGGCATTGTAGAAAACATTTTTATTGGAGTATGCTGTTCTCCTGAGGAGATCATTCTGCACACCAATCTATTTAAGGAATTCCGCGACATTTTTTCCTAGTCTTATGAGGAGATGCTAGGAATCGACCCCACCATTGTGGAGCATGTCATCACAACTTATCCAAATGCTAAACCTATGAGACAAAAGCTCTGTCTGGTAAATCCTAGAAAAGCAACTGCCATCAAGGCGGAAGTTGAGAAACTGCTTAGAGCTGGATTCATCTATCTGATTGCCATGACAGAATGGGTTTCCAGCACTGTTCCAGTCGATAAGAAGCAAGGAACCATTCGAGTTTGCACAGACTTCCAGGATTTAAATAAATCTTTTCCTAAGGACAACTACTCCACACTATTCATAGACTAGATTATTGATGTGTGTGCAGGCCATGAAATGTTCTCTTTCATGGATGGTTTTTCAAGATATAACAAGATTCAAATAAAACCTGATGACCAACATAAAACAACCTTTATTTTTCCTTGGGGGACCTTTGCTTATCGGAAGATGCCATTCGGCTTAAAGAACGTTGGGGCTACGTTCCAACATGAAATGAACTTCACTTTTCATGATATCAAACATGTGGTTGAACCCTATCTTGATTATCTCCTAGCGCGATCTCGGAAGAGACAGGATCATCCTGATCACTTGAGACTAGTGTTTGAATGATGCAGATACTATAACATTCAATTGAATCCTAATAAGTGTGTGTTCTATGTCGAGTCCGAACGTTTACTGGGTTTTATTATATCCAGTCGTGGAATCATGATCGATCCACTCAAAGTTGACGCTATTGTAAATCTGCCTCCTCCTCGAACCCTATGACAACTTCAGAGTCTACAGGGTATGTCCAACTTCTTACGATGTTTTATCATTAACTATGCCAAAATCACAAAAGGTTTCATGAGACTTCTCAAACAAGACACCTATTTTATTTGGGATGAGGCTGCTCAAACTTCATTTGAGGCCTTGAAAAAGGAATTCATTATCAGCCCCCCTGTTGATCCCGCCAGACTATACCAAGCATTTCTTGTTATATATGGCTACATCTGCATACACAATCGGCATAGTACCTGTTCAGAAAGATGACAAGTTCCAAGAACATGTTATCTATTATTTCTCGCACACATTAATAGCTCCTGAGATTAAGTATTCTTACGTTGAGAAGTTGGCATTAGCTGTCGTCCATGCCGTTTAGAGGTTGCATCACTACATTTTGTTGCGAACTACTACAGTGATTGCGGAGGTCAATCCGTTTCAACATGTTCTAACCCGGTGTATCATCGGTGGAAAATTTAATAAATAGACTGTCATCTTCCAAGAATTTGACCTGGTTTTTCAATCAGCTAAGTCAAAGAAGTCACTTGTTTTCGTAGAAATCATCTCTGAATTTTTGAGTGACATAGTACACAATGAAGAAGAGTCATCATTCCTGAATGAACACATCTTTCTTATTGCTTCTTCTAACCCATGGTATGGGGATATTGTAGTATATCTCCAAACTTTGAGGTGTCCTCCTACTTTCTCTAGGGACGAACAACGGAAACTGAAGAATCATGCAAAGAATTATCTCATCATTTTTGACACTTTATACAGACGTGGGATAGATTCCATTCTTCATCATTGTTTGACCTTAGAAGAAGTTGAAACAGTATTGAATGATGCTCATAGTGGGGCCTATGGGGGTCACCTTTCTGGGTTGGAAACAACACAGAAGATACTACGTGCTGGTTATTTTTGGCCCACGATCTTCAAATATTGTGTGGAAGCTGTGAAACACTGTCAGCCATGTCAGTTTTTCACCAAAATATGAGAGCACACCCAGCTCCTCTCCATCCCGTGATTACAGTAGGCCCCTTCACCAAGTGGGGGATTGATTTCATGAACTATAATCTAGCTTCCACTAGAGGACATCATCACATCATTGTTGCCGTCGACTACTTCACAAAGTGGGACGAGGCAATGCCTACTGTCAAAGTAGATGGAGAATTGGTTGCTTACTTCATTTTTAACCAGATCATTGCTAGGTTTAGTGTACCAAAGAGATTGTGACAAAGCATGGTCAACACTTTCAGAACAACATGATGACTGACTTATACACTATGTTAGGTTTTCGGCAGGAACATTCATCTTCATTTTATCCACAGGCGAATGCTCAAGTCAAAGTGGTCAACAAAACTTTGAAGACCATTCTTCAAAGGATCGTCAATGGCAGTCGATCCAATTGGCACATCATGTTGTATCCATCTCTTTGGGCATACCGGTCTAATGTCAATACTGCTACCAGGTTCTCTCCTTTAAAACTTTTTCATGGAGTAGAAACAGTTATTCTGGTCGAATGCAAAATTCCTTCATTGAAGTTGGCCATCCAACTACTCCCTGATACTTTAGTTCTAGAAGAACGTTTGCTTCACCTAGAACATCTTGATGAGCAGTGCCGCGATGCGCTCACAACAAACGAAGTTCATAAGAATCGAGTCAAGAGTCAATAGGATAAGTCTGTTAAACCTAGATTTTTTCTCGAAGGAGACCTTGTCTTGCTTTACGACCAGGACAAGGAGCCCTTGGGGGCAGGCAAGTTCAAGTCTATGTGGCTTGGTCCTTACATAGTTTCTAAAGTTCTGAAGAGGGGTTCTTACGAGCTAACGGATTATGAGGGTAATAAGTTGTCAGATCCTAGAAATGGGCTCTACCTGAAAAAGTATTATGCTTAGGCCTCTATGATTTTTCGTGTATTATAGCTATACATTTTTGTAGAGTTAGATTTACGTGTGGTTATTGTCATGTCTTATGTGTCTATTGGTTTGTGTTTTCATATGTTGACTGAATACTATGTAGGATTTGCTGATGGTCCTAGTCGCCACACCCGTCAGTTGGTTGCAACAGCCTGGGTTATTTACTCACCGACTGGCCAACTTGTATCTTCGGGAGGAGCTTGCTTGGGTCCCACAATGAATAATGTACTTGAATATAGCACAGTCATTGAGTTACTCTGAGATGCCCTTCATCATGGCATTTCCTGTCTGGAGGTAAGACTCAACTCGTAGTTGGTTGTGTTTCAGTTAATGGTTGAATATCAAGTTAGAGATCCTGTTTTGCTGCGTCAGTTCTTACGAGTTAGGTTGCTTGAGAGACAATTAAATTATATTTCATATCAACATATTCCAAGGAACTTAAATGATTTAGCTTATTCATATGCAAATTATTTTTTAGACTGGCATCTACATCACTGTTAACACCCAAAAAGTGTTCACTACCTCATCTACCACATTATATGGCTCATTTGTCCATTTTCCTACCATATTTCCCTTAAAAATCCAAAAAATCCCACTAAAAAGCCTCCAAAAGGCCTAAAATGCCTCCAAAAGGCCACAAAACCCTTAAAATAGCCTCAAAAAGGTTAAAAAACCCATTTTTCCTCCAAAAATATCCAAAATTCCTCTAAAAATAGCAAAAACCCCCTAAAAAGGGAAGAAAAATATAAAATAATGAGGAAAATGAGGAAAAAACCCTATACAGCTGCCCTAAACCATGTGTTTCCCAAAACCATGGGTCAGCACTCCACCACCAAAAAACTATAAATAGGTGATGGAGATCCCTTATTCCATATCCACAATCAAGTATACCCTTACTCTGCCAAAATCTCTCTCGAAACCCTAGTTCACCATTGAACTACTTTCACCTTGAGAGCCTCTTTTGGCCCATTCCCACCATTGGAGAAAGAGAAGGAGCACATTGGAGCTTGGATCAACCCTCTTGGACATTGCAAGGAGCTTCATCAACCTTCACATTGAAGGTAATATTAATACAAAACCCTTGTTTACAATTTGTTGTTTATTTTTCATGCACATGTTTTAGAGTAGTTTCTATTTCTGTTTTAGCTTAATTATTTACATTTACTGAACTGCTACTAAGGAGTCCATTCTCCTTAGTAGGTGCTCATTTGCACAAGCTAGGGGTAAAACCCTAGCTACAGTTTTGGCGACTCCGCTAGATTTTGAATTTCTGGTTTTAGTTTAGAAATTTTTTTATTTTTATTTTTTCTTTCGGCTGTCCCTTTCGGCCGCCGTACACCGCGTATTTTCCCTCTGCAGTCGCGTCCCGACCGCGTCTTTCAGGCCTTTACCTGCGACCCGACCGTGGCTCTCAGACTGTTTCCGACGCCCTGCCGGTGGATTCAAGTCTGTTACCTGTGATCCGACTGCGGCTAATTAGCCTGTTTGCTGCGATCTGACTGCGCCTGTCGGCCATTTTCCCGCGTCCCGACTGCGGCTTTCAGCCCCTTTCCCGCAGCCCGACTGCGTCTGTTATCCTTTTTGCCGCGACCCGACTGCGTCTTTTTTCCTTTTTCCTGCGTCCTGACCACATTTGTTGGTCCGAAAGCCGTGACCTAACTGCGTCTGTTTCCCTCAAACCCGCGGTCCGCCTGTTCCGATTCGCCACCGACTTGCAGTCTGATCTCTGCACTTTTTCCCTAATTTGAGCCCAGCCCCTTTTGCTACAATATTTTCTGCATCTGAACAGCCCTCTGTCCTACCGGCAGCCTCACTTCCCTACAGCCTTTCTGCAACATAATTTATGTTCCCTTTACAGAATCTTTTTAAAATTTCAGTATTTTTAATTCAGAAAATTTTGCAAGTTAAAGTTTCAATTCCAGCATTATTGATAGTTAGAAGTTGCCCCCCTTGTGGCACTTCTATTTTGGGTTCATCACCTCACGAGCACACACTCTGTCACATAATTCAAGTGAGCCTTAAAAAGTACCTAACTAAACCAACATTCTAACCCCACTTGGGGAACACAAAAGAATCTTTGTAGTTAGGTAGGGTCGGGGGGATAGGCTTCCAATAACACCCCTCGGTCACTTACACTTGAGACATAGTTGTTGTCCAAATAGGGAACCAAAATCCCCTAGTACATTTTGGCACGGTCACGACCAGTTTATCAGAGGGCCTCTCCCTTAGGAGGGTTGAAGTCAGGAGACTGGTTCCGGAGGCCTGAGTGGAATACCGCACTCCATTCAGTAACCGAAGGGCTACATTTCACGGTTCGCGGGATATCCCTGTATAGGGTTATTGCGGTCAACGGACTAAACGGCAGATTCACCTTTCTGGACGTGTCATGAACGGGGTATCTTAGTTGCCATTCTTCTAGGATTGACTACCCGGTGTCCCTCTCGGTAGGGGGATATCATAGCCACTTGGATTTCCTACTCATATTGTCTGACTTGGATTTCATCACCTTGCAGAGGATATGTTTAGTTGAGTCAGAATACTTTTAGTTAGGTGTTTGCATGCTCCTTTACCTCCCTTTGCTCTAGTGAGTCCACCATTTTATGTTTTTAGGAAACCTGCTGCTTGTTGGTATTCTGACCATCTTTGTTGATACTCCACCTATTGTAGCACAGCTGTTGCAGTGGGTGTTTTGAGTTGGTTGTTGGCCTGAGTGCCTTGTTTTTGAGCTCTCCTTCTGCACACTCGGTTGCATTAGGATTTTTTGAGCTGTTTTTACTCACCTCAACCCACAGAGATTAGACCTCATCTGTCACCATTGAGTCCCCGAGACATTCTCGGCGCCTCAGGGGCAAGCCCCCACAGTACGGTTCACTTGACACCACCCGTCATAGATTTCGATCATCATCCATTGATACCACTCATCACAGATCTAGAGCCTTGTCACTTGACTCCACTCGTCAGCGACGTAGGTCTCCGTCACCAGATATTGACGCACCTTACTTTACCTCCGATTCTGAGACAGAGTCTGAGAACCCCATTTACACTGCCCCTACTAGCCCCATGGCTGGCGTGACTTCCACTCCTTTTGTTGTAGGGACCATCGGTGGCACATCCACCACTACACTAGTTACTACACCTGCTTTGGGTATGCCCTCCATGGGGCCCCCATCTACTGCTCCCCTCACTGCACCCATTCCTGCAGCTGGGATACCTATTCCCACTTCATCAGTGGTTCACACTACACATGGTGGTGCAGGCCCCTCCTATACTACCTCCGTTCCCCCACTTGGGGGCACCATCCCAAATCCTGTCCCTCCACTTGGGGGCATTGGCCCCAACTTGGTCCAACCCACTACTGTGTCACATCCTCGTTCCAATTTTCCATTCATGGCTAGCCTCAACCTGCCTGACCTAGCCAGATTGACCAACGACCCTATCCGACATGACCCTGCATGGCCTCATATGCCTACCAAGCTTCCCTCGGACATCCCTAAGTTCGAGGGTAAGGCAGGTGAGGACCCACAAAACCATATCATGTCTTTCCACCTATGGTGTTCCTCCAACTCCATAGTGGACGACTCTGTTCGCCTCCGTCTCTTACAGCGCACCTTCACTGGCTCTGCAGCCAAGTGGTATATCGAGCAACCCCACGGGACCCATGCCACCTTTGCTTCCCTTGCCTCGACCTTTCTGCAGTTCTTCCAGTTGCCTGTCTGCTACGACGCGGGCATTGAGATCCTCCTATCTTGTAGGAAAAACACGGCTACCCATATCACGGACCACATCCATGAGTGGCGTCGACGCCGTAGCTTATGCAAGATCAAACTAGACGACCGTATCTTCCTAGATTGGTTCCTCAAATCCCTCCTCCCTGTTATTGCTAAGGATGTGGCATCAGAAAGACCCCAGTCTGAAGAAGAGGCCATCCTTAAGGCCCAACAGTTCGACCTCATTTACGCCCAGTCGGGTTACCTTTATACCATTATACCTGATGCCCCTCGCGGAGATCCATCCCCGCATGATGCACCGGGGGCATCCCACGCTGCAGACGGCATCATTGGCCGTGTGTCTTCGCATCCCCAACCATTTTCCATAGCACGTCCTAACCCTTGCCCCTACCTTTCGCGGGCTACCTCACAGTCTGGAGCAACCAACTCGTATGCTCCCATGACACATCACCACCATTCCCATGGACCCTCATGTCCACTGCAGTGCTTCGGTCATGCGACTCCAGCTTATGCCCCCCCGGTCGCACCTCAGCCCTACTACCATCAGCAGGCTGCCCCAGTTCCTGCGCCCTCACAAGCACCACCCGCTTATTATCCGCCACAGGCAGCCCCTGCGGCAAACCCACAACCTGCTCCGCAGACATATCAGCAACCCCCTCAAGTTGCTACACCGGTGCAGCCTCCACCTACATATCATCCTCCGCAGCCTGCTCCAGCACCTGCACAACCTCAGAATCCACCTGCTGCCTAAGGGCAAGTTTATGCCCAACAAAACCCGCAGCAAAACCAGAACAACCAACGCAACCAGGGCCAACAAAACCACGGCAAGGGCCGTAATCGTGGGAACAACCAACCTACAGACCAAGCTGGTCAACCGGCGAATCCCCCCGACAATAATAATGCAGCCCCCGCTAATCAAAACCCTGATCACCCACCCAAGCAGGCTAAAAACCCCAATTTGTGAACAAACCACCCGTGTTCTATTTGCGGGGTCTATGGCCACTACACGCATGCTTTCCCACACTTAGAGCGAGCTCGGCATCTCTGGGTTGACGATGCCCACCGCCAAGGGCAGGCAGCTCCTCAGGCGCCTCCTAACCCCCCTCAACCTCAGCAGCCACCTTTGGTGCTGCAAAACCCATTACCAACCCAAGGCATCGTGAACACTCAACCGTTGGCTCCCCCTCAAGCCAACGTGCAACCCCAACAGCAGATCACGTACGCTGCTCCCGATCAACCCATGTTTGACTCGGGAACTCACCACTTGTTGATGATTTCATCCGCTGACGTCAACCTCCAGACTCGTCGGAACTAGTATGGCTCCACCACTGACGTACCTCCCACTGATAAACCTACTAACGCCCATCCCACCGATCAAGCGTTACGTATACCTCCACCTCCACTTGATGGTGCTCCCAAGGCACCTCGTTTCCCACTTCGCCGTATCAACAATAACCCCAATGCGCGCGTTGCGTCAAACTACAACATTGTAGACGACCTAGCCCAATCCCCCGCAGCCATCTCTGCGTTAGAAGTCTTGAAGAATTGCCCTTCCCAGCGCAAGACTTTACTCTCCACCATTGGGGGGATTGACCCAAATGATTCGAATCTGATGGCATTTGATTTAGACCAGTCTGAACCTCGCCTGCCTTCCACCCTAGCATTCCAAGTTTTTGTTTCCATTTAGAATCTTGTCATCCATCGATGCATCATCGATGAAGGTGCCTCCACATGCATCATCTCTACATTCGTATGGCAGAAGTTGGGATCCCCCACTCTCCAGCCGTCCACCACTGCATTACGCGCCTACGACGGTCGTTCGACTCAGCCCCAAGTCCTCCTAGCCAATGTCCCCGTCCAGTTAGGTGGCAAAACTGTACTCATTGATATTGAGGTAATCAATGCCCAATTGGATTATAACCTTTTACTTGGCCGCAGCTACATGTATGCCATGCGGGCGGTCGCCTCTTCCGTCTTTCGCACCATGATGTTCCCCCATGAGGGACGCGTGGTTAAGGTTGACCAGCTCACCTACTATGATCCCAGTGCTCCCGCGGCACCTGAAAATGTTCTCCCCATGGTTGAACAACCTGTTTCTCGTGCCACCACCTCATTTGTTTCCTCTACGGGGCCTGGGGTCTACTCAGACGCGCCGATGACCTCCACCTTTCAATCCATTCCTCCCCCGTCACCTACGCCCGAAGTATCTGACTTATGTACCTTGTCCCAGGACAACCAACCACCTAACAATCGACCACCCTTGTTTCCTAAACCACCATTGGTACCTAGCCACATTGGTGTTACACCTATCCATACGATCCCCTTCCTAGTACCTCCATCGGGAGTAGTAAGCGTCCCGGTCATGGCTACCCTTAGCCTCCCTGGGTTAACTTTGGGATTACCCGTGTGGTATCTTTCGCCTCCCGTTCGCCCGCCGACACCAGATGTCGTCCTCCAACCGGTGCAACCCATGGCTACTACCTCTCAGCCACCTCCTGGTGTCTCTACCCCTTCGTCCTCCACGACTCCCCCTCCTACTCCCAAACCCACTGGGGGCAGAGGTCCACAACCTTACACTGCTGTACCACCTCCCAAGACAGTAAAAAACCCTCCAGTATTTCGTGCTCCTCCCAAATGCTCGCTGTGCGATGAGTTGGTCCATGCGACCCACCAATGCCCACAATTACCAGCATTACAGAAGCACATGCAGATGCTCGACGATGACCCCAACATCCCAACTGTCGAACTAAACCCCACTCCCAAGCCTAAGGATAAGTCCCTACGTACCAGCCACCCCTGCGTCATATGCGGTATTTACGGACATTACTCACACCATTGTCCCGATCTCCCAGATTACCGAGCGGCTCTCTATGAGATGAACAATCTGGATCTTGAGATGGCACCACCCACCATTGAGGAGATCCACCCTCCAGTCTCCTCCCCTTCAGAAGAGGTTAACACCATTTATATGATCTCTTCAACCACTATCCCCTCGTCAACCGATTTGACGACACAAACTTTCCGTACTGATGAGGAAGTTCTTGAGGCCCTTACTGCCCCGGATTACCCCTGGGATGACATGCACCACCGTTCCTATTTTATCCCAGAAGAATCCTCCTCTAGCACAGCTACCCAATTCACAGTTGAGTCCAAAGACTTCCTCCCCACCAAGGTTGACTAGTTCAAGGACCCTATTTCTGCTCCTGACGCTTTCGAGGAGGGTAACATGGCCAACATCTCACCCATCATCCATATAGATATCTCTGACCCCCCTGGCGTCAATGAATGCATTGCCTTAGGAGCGTCCTGCAGTGAACAAGAGATTGAGGAATACAAACAACTCTTCAGAGAATTCCGTGATGTCTTTGCCTGGTCCTATACCGAAGTGCCCGGTCTTGACCCCGCCATCATAGAGCACCACCTTGACACCTCTGAGTCAAGGGGCATAATAGAGTACCTCGACCCTAGGATAGGGGGCATGGTCAATCATTTTGACCCTACCCCATCACATTTATCTCAGCACGTCAATGAACCCATTGTTCAAACCCACACATTTGTGATCCACAATCACAAACCCCATGCACATAGCATGGGGGAAGATCATTAACCCTGCTCACTTTTTCACACTTGTGATCTCAACCATTTTTTGAGGTCACATATCACTTGTAGATTTGATTTGATACGCATAGTTCTTTCCTTTGACCATTTCGGAGTCCTTATGACCTCCGTTTTTCGCACCATTTGCACTGCCGGATTCATTTTTCTGTGCCCGTGATGATGCTTGAGATCATTTCTCGCTCTCACTTGGACCAATATCAACATTGTGTCCAGACGCCACTAGTCACCTCGGTTTGCGTGCCACATCGATCGTTCTCCGTTTTTCACATATTTTATATCATCGAATTCATTTTTTTGAGCCGGTGATGATGCTTGAGATCATTTCTCGCTCTCACCTCCAGATTTTTTGGGCATTTTTTCCAAAATGCCCCCGTCACCTCGGTTTGCGTGCCACATTGGCCGTTCTCCATTTTTGACACTCTTTATATTGCCGGATTCTTTTTTCCATGCTTGTGATGATGCTTGAGATCACTTCTCGCTCTCACTTGGTACAATTTCAACATCGTGTCTCGACACCTTGCTGCCTCGGTTTGCGCACCACATCGGCTGCCATCGGATTGTTCCACTTTGTACATGAGCCATTCACTCCCGTCATACTGCAAATGTCTCGTTATTTTGCCACCATCTCATTCACCCCACAAGGAGGCCCATCAGTGTTCCCCAACACCCTCGTTCTTGGTCATCATTATTGTTCCTTGACTGAACACTTCCTCCTTGCCTGGCCATTCCTTTTGTTCGGTATAATTTTATCCCTTTTTCGGGCCGGACAAGTCCTTTACGAAAAAGGCACTTAGGGAGTTTTCGTTAAGCTCTTTTCTGACTCCTAAAAGAATGAAAAGATCACCGAGCAATCTTGCTTCCTTTCATGCTCGCTAAAGTACCTGAAAGGGCGTCTATCTGGTATAAGTTTAACCCTTTTCCGGACCTGGTAGACTAATTACGAAAAAGGAATACTCTAGTCACACCGGCTAGAAGAGTTCTTCATTGCATCCTTCTATGCTTCTTTGGGCCTTGGAGACTAAATCTACGAAAAAGCAACCCCCTGGAGTCTTCTTACTTGCTTTCAGACTCTCTAAAATTGAAAGCAACCACGAGCATGAACTGTCCTGGGCTCGTAAAATCCACACGACAGTACCATTCCATTACTTCAAAGTCTTCTTATCGCTTTCAGACTCCTTAAAATTGAAAGCAACCACAAGCATGAACTGTCCTGGGCTCGTAAAATCCACACGACAGTATCATTTTACACACACTTCTTCTAGTTCCTTAACCCATGAAGAAGTCCCTTCCCGTGCCTCCTGGCACTTTGATCAACCATCTCGGCAGCACCCCTAATCAGGTCACCTTTGTTCAGAGTATTCTGCAGTCTCCTGCCATTGTACCACAGCTTGAGTCTCCCTCAGCCCAGTAACCTTCCCAGATCCAATACAGCTATGATCCCTTTCCCCTCAGTCAGTTTCATATGCTACCAGATCATCCCCATTATCATACTCTGAACAAAGGAAGTTTGAGTTCACCCACTCTACTTGCCCAGTTGTCCCCCCACAGTTTTGTCAGTACTGCCATCAGTACTATCACATTTCGGTCCTGTACCTCGTGCTCCTGTCAAGGAAACATCATTGCCTTGATAGTTGCAGGTCTCCCTCTGTCGACGACAGCTCCTCTATTCCATAGGATAGGCCCAGAGGTCCCTATGCCTTGGACTTATCACCATCTGTGGTAAGTGCCTACGAATCATTCTGAGAGGAGTCATCATTGCCTCTCCGAGTGATTGTTCCTCACATGCTCGACTTCAACACCTTGATCGCATCGTTGAGGATCGCGTAGGATTATATCCCATCAGTTTTTAGTCGAAGACCCCGGATTTTCCTTGACTCTAGCACATTGGTGAGTCACTTCGGAATGCCCAGTTATATGTTCCCTTGGATGTCCGGGCTGCGTTGGCGATTGTATTCGGAAGCCATCCAGCTATATGCTTCCTTGCGTACCCAGGTTTATTCCAGTTCAGTGTACCATCAAGGTTGTTGCTCCCAGTCACTATGATCCAACAGCTCATCAGTTCCTTTGGTACCACATTCAGCAGCACTGTTGATATTCCAGTGCACCAGTTCTTCAGCTTACACATGGTCCGCCCAGCAGTATGTCCCAGATTTGTGTCTCCTCTAGACACCTATGATGTACACAGTGGTTATCTATGTATCTTATAGGTCCCCCTTTTTCGGGCCTCACAGTTTTGTTTATGTATCTTGATACGAGCATGGGTATGCCCGCCTCATCTATATATTGAGATTATTCCTCAGTCAGTATTTGAGGTCATGTATGTTTCAGGTCCCCATTTTTTGGACCCCATTGTTATTGTTATGTTATATCCTGATACGAGCATGGGAATGCCCGCCTCGTCCATATGATCAGATGATTCCTCATCCATTCTTGAGGTTATGTATTTTTAGTTCTTGCAGTTGTTCGGGATCGTTGTTCCGGGTTTCTGTTTGTTTCTTCTCTTCTCTCCACACCCAGGAAAACCATTCATGGCTTATGATGTCCATCGGCCATACGATGAGCTCCTGCCCTCGCACATCAGGGGGCAATTTGTTAACACCCAAAAAGTGTTCACTACCTCATCTACCACATTATATGGCTCATTTGTCCATTTTCCTACCATATTTCCCTTAAAAATCCAAAAAATCCCACTAAAAAGCCTCCAAAAGGCCTAAAATGCCTCCAAAAGGCCACAAAACCCTTAAAATAGCCTCAAAAAGGTTAAAAAACCCATTTTTCCTCCAAAAATATCCAAAATTCCTCTAAAAATAGCAAAAACCCCCTAAAAAGGGAAGAAAAATATAAAATAATGAGGAAAATGAGGAAAAAACCCTATACAGCTGCCCTAAACCATGTGTTTCCCAAAACCATGGGTCAGCACTCCACCACCAAAAAACTATAAATAGGTGATGGAGATCCCTTATTCCATATCCACAATCAAGTATACCCTTACTCTGCCAAAATCTCTCTCGAAACCCTAGTTCACCATTGAACTACTTTCACCTTGAGAGCCTCTTTTGGCCCATTCCCACCATTGGAGAAAGAGAAGGAGCACATTGGAGCTTGGATCAACCCTCTTGGACATTGCAAGGAGCTTCATCAACCTTCACATTGAAGGTAATATTAATACAAAACCCTTGTTTACAATTTGTTGTTTATTTTTCATGCACATGTTTTAGAGTAGTTTCTATTTCTGTTTTAGCTTAATTATTTACATTTACTGAACTGCTACTAAGGAGTCCATTCTCCTTAGTAGGTGCTCATTTGCACAAGCTAGGGGTAAAACCCTAGCTACAATCACACACAATAATAATAATCATTCACACATAAAGATAAGACACACATGTAAATACTAAAGCTGATACTGTATATAAGCCATATCAAAAATTATATGAGTTTGGATCCAAAAGTCTATCATAATGTCATATCAAAATCCAAAATAGGCTCAAAGACCTCAAAAATATACATATGTCCTCCTCTATGGAGAAGGAGGGGCTCTACCTCATCTGTCATCTCTGCCACAGCCTCTCTGTAGCAGATGACTAGTCTTCCTGCATGGCGAGCGACATCTGCTCGATCTTGTATGTGGGAATGTTGTAGGTCAACTGATTCATATTTCCTTCTATGCCCATCAACATGGCATCGGGTGTCCCTAGGTTTACTGGTCGCACAAAGGTACAAGGGTGCCCATCAGGGTGAACAGGTCCAACATCTGCACAAGACAAATTGTTTAATACTCCAAACTCATTAAAAAATCATATATGCATAAAATTAGAAAGTGAAATAATTTTTCAAAAAAGGATCTTTTCTTACGCATCTCTCCCCAGGAAGATCCTATAGGAAGAGCCATCTCAGGGTCATTGCAGAAGAACATCCCCGCATAAGGAAACTGCTCCAGTGTCGGCACCTGTCGACCCCACCATGCCCAATAATCCTCATCACCATAGGAGAGATTGCTCTTACCGCCACCTTGGTGTTTGAATATATCTCCCCAACGAGTCAAGAGTGGCCCGTGAGGATTGAGTGGGGGAAAGGCCATCCCCAGACTCAAAGTAGGAACCCTCTCAAAGAAGGTGCAGAGAATACTACCATAACCAAAGTTCTTCCTCTTACCAGTTTTACACTCGGTTAGTTGAAGTTTCATGTTCACCAACAATCTAGAACACCAATCATAGACAATTCCATGTAAGAAATATATTCCCACGTGCATATAGTTCTATGATGCAAGGTGCTATGGTCCGCTTCCCCCTATCCAGTTTAGAACACTTAATATAGCTCTTAGTAGAAATCTAGCAACAGTCGCTATAGCAATATGAATGTCGCTCTTTTCAGTACCAGACAGACAATAGGCATTGATATAATCTTGTATGGAGAGGGCACTTGCACCTTGAGATGTTCCTTGAGGTTCACCACCTCCCCTCTTTGGGAGAGGATCGTGATAAAATATATGTCATCGATAGTGAGCTCAAGGATCTCCCCTTGGAGATTGAAGACTCCTTGATTGGCCTCCCAATATTGCACCATCATTTCAAGTAATTTTGTTTGTGCTCGCATAATTATAGTTCGGTAGAACTTTAGTAATCCACATCTTCTCAACGCATGAAGGGTCAATGGACCCTCCATGGCTCGCCGATCCATATATTCATGCTCTCTTTCACACTAGAACAAACCCATCGTGCAATTGGTAAACCATTTCATTGGTTAGTTTTTAATTTTGCTATTTTATTTGCACTGTGCGCGACTGTCCCTATTAGACAGTAGCGCCCACCCGGGAGTCCCGTTGAGACACACCTGCGCATTTTTTTCGTATGCGTTAGTCTTCAACAAAGGAACCCGCGGGTACGTAGAGTAAAAATTAAAAAGCCCAATAAAAATTAAATTAGCCATTAAAAACCTACAAATCTGTATTGAAATGGAAGACGGGTAAGATATTACTTACTTGGAAGAGACGGAAGACATTTTGGTAACCCAGAATGATCGTACTCAACAACGGAAGTAGAGGTTGGTTCTCCAATCTTTGCCCCAACAATTGGAAATGGTGAGTTTTGATATGTTTTGAAACTATTTATAGAAAAGTCAATTTAGGTTTTACCCACTTTTCATTTTTTAATATAGTTTCAAAATTATTTTAATATTTTATTTAATTCGCTAATACACTTTTGAGTTTTGGTTGATTAGGTAAAATACAGATGTTAGAATTTCACTATATTCCATGAAGGCGATCTATCAAGGTTTGTTTTCCTTGTTGACATGTCAAAGTAGGTATATTTTATGTCATTTAGGAAATTTTCTCTTGATTATGTGCTATATCACTAATCCAGTTGCCGAAAGTCTTATTAGCTGATAGGTCATGGAACTTGTATCCCTGAAGCTTATAAAGTCTTTTTAAGCCCTTGTTAGACTTTTTCAAAATAAACAAGCTCGCCGAGTACAATTGTCTTTTCAGACTTGTTAAAGGATTTGAAGCGACATCCACTTAGGTATAAGTTTACCACTTTTCTGGACCTTTGTATATCATTTACGAAAAAGGTATACTCTAGTCATACACGGCTAGAATAGTTTTTCTCTCATTGTTTTACATTTTTAGGGTGAGGAGACTAATTGTACAAAAAAGGACTTTTTGGAGTTTTCTTTAGGGTTTTTAGACTCTTGAAATATGAATACACCAACGAGCATTCACCTACTCGGGCTCAATACTAAAATCCACAAGTAGGTGTATGGAGTTATTGTTTAAGTTTTTCAGACTCCTCAAAAAAGAAAACATCAGTGAGCATAAAACCATCCAGGATCGATCTTAAAATACATGGATCAGTGTTATAAAGTATTTGTCTATCTCTTCTTCAAACTCTGTAAAAAATGAAGAAGGTCCTGAGTCTTCCTACCATGGGCTCATTAAAATTTATACATGGTTGGACTTATATCAAGCAATCTTCTCCCTCTTTCTTCGAGCTTGCTTCAAAAATGAAGAGAGACTATTGAGTTTTCTTTCTTGGACTTATTAAAACCAACAAGAAGGATATTCTTTACTAAAAATAAAAAAGGGAAGGGAAGGATATCAAACATCTCTTCAGTTCAAAGGCAGCATGTCAATCATACCCTTGAATAGAGCACCTGTTGAGTCTATCATTCAATTGGGTTTTAGTTTTTTACAATAGGACGAACTTAATCTCAGAGTTTGTACTCCTCTGATTGGTTACTCTTCCAATCATATGGAGAATCTGCTAATGCCTCCTACATTCAGGTTTATATCATGTTCTCGTCATGTTAAAAGCTGCCTAAGTCACTCTTGTGTTGTGCTCACTGTTCAAGGATACAGCCTATGTCGGCCATTCTACAGTTACCTTGACTTCAAGTGTCAGCCATCCCTGGTGTCAGTTTGTTTCATATCGTATCAGTCCTACTCCAAATCAACTCAATAATGTGATTGTTCCTCGTGTTGGATGATGGAGGTTGCATTAAGGCCTCCCTTCTAGTGGACTTCTTCCCATCAACCTCAACTCGTCATACTATGGGACGAAGTTTAGAGTTTCGGATAGTACCTTGGGGATTGCAATCATTAGTGGCAATTACCCTCGCTATTGAATAGTGGGAATACATCAATTTCTCCTATTCGATGGATTCTTCAAGTGTTCGGCTTCAAGTCCACTTATTCAAACTTGCTAGAATGTACTAGGTAGCTTAGGCTCCGTTTACATTATTGGTCGATGCCCTTGCGTTTGTTAACGGTATACATCAATGACCGGTAATCAAACGGTACCCCCCATGTTCGACTTCAGCTCATTTATTCGCATTGTTAGGGTTCATACCTTGGGATGTTTTGGATGAAGGCCTTGGGACTATAATAACATCACTACATTTTACTACCCAAGTTGCGCAAGACTGAGCCACACTCATTTTGGCTCTTAATGAGACATAGATCCAGCTTGTTGTTATGGCTATGATCTCCTATTTTGACATGGATCCATGTTGTAATGGCTCTTAATGAGACATAGATCCAGCTTGTTGTTATGGATATGATCTCCTATTTCAATGGCCATGCTATATAAATCTCTCAGTTATGTATTGGAGATTATGTTCTGCCATACTAAACATCTACTTGATGTCAAGATTGTAATTTCCCGCTGACCTTGGTTTTTGTTTTTAGGTACTTTTGTGACATTGTTCTGCGGTTTCCTTGCTCCTCTTTTTGCTTGGATTGTAATGTATTTCGGCCATCGTTTCCCTCTGACATCACACATTAGGGGGAATCTATTATAGGTTAAATCAACACTTCTTCGTATGTGATCACATTGCCATGTTGATCACACAAAAGGACACTATGGATGGAAGCTAGATTAACCTTGGATGATTTGATACTGACATCCCACATCCTCAGCTGAAAACTATATTTTTTTCTATATATTTCATTAGGAAAGACACGACTCTTATAGCCGGACTCCAGCGCATCATGCACAAGTCCCAATACTGACAACCCGCACACATATCCTAAGAGTTGTATGCGTGAGTTGCTAAGAGAACTAGCTGCGCACCATGCATAGGTTGGCTAGTATCATACCCGCACACATCTTAAGATGAAATCGAACAATATATTAATAATACGAATTGGGATTAGTTGAGTTTGGTATTATAAATCCCCCAACTTCCCAATTCAACTGCCTCACGAATCTAACTTCCTGCCTTGGCCATAAATACAAGGGGAATCCATGAGGAAGAGACCAATCTAAGGAGAAGGCTATTGTTATGCCGAAGGAATTTCTAGTCAATAGAGGATCAGGAGCCCAGAACTTGGTTGTAGAAGTGCTTGGAACAAGATCAGGTATATCAGTTGTATTTTGTTGCATTTCTTTGACAATAAATATCGAGATATCCTTCCCGTCCTAATTAAATGTCAATTTCATTGGATGTTTGCTTATAATTAATGTTATATTGTTTTGTCTATATCATTCTCTGTTTATAGTCAAATCATTTTGGGGAAGGTTGATGTTTTTTCAGGTATGTTGCTGTAGAGATCGGGATAAATCTAGGACCAACCGCCATAAATAAGGTACTCTTGCTCAAACCCTTAATCTCATTTGTTTACAGTAATAGTGTGGAACCCTAATATATCTATCTGTCGGAACCATGTACGTTGATAGCACCCATCCCCTGCTATAGGGTTTAATCCTTAACAACAACCACCATAGACTATCTCTGAGTATTTTCCTAGCGGTTGCACGCCCTCCGTAATGACCTCCTGCGATCCCGCTTTGAGCTTTCACTAATACTCTTTCTTGTTCATGTGGAAGGACACATCGATTATAATACCCCATTTTTCCCTTGATTTTTATTGGCTCCAATTTAAATATTGTGTATATGCGATGTGTGTGTATTCGCCCTAGTGTGGAGGTCAAGGCCAAGGCCCCACTAGTGGATTTTTAAGGTTATTGCATAGGCAAGTATTTGACAGTTTGATTATTCATGGGATGTTAAGCCATGAAGAAATGTAAATGATGTAATTATTTATTAATGAATAAAATAACCAAGAAGCTGGATAAGGAGGAAACTAATGAGAAGGGGCCATGTGTATCGACTAGGGAGAGGTGAGGGGGTTATGGGATTGGTACCCATGTTGCCACATGTCCGACTGTGAACCCTTTCGACCTCCCTACTGACATTAATTTGGTTGCAGAGGGTGGTTGAGAACCCTGTTAATGAAGCCGATGGAGTATGGAGCATGCATGCGATTTCGTATGGCAGGCATGGCTATGATTGCTTATCCTAGAAGACACTCACTCACCGAGGAACTCACAGAACCTATTTGAATACCCGTTTGAGGGAGGAAACATTCATTCATGCATTCACGACTCACCATTCACGATCCATCCATTCATCAATAGAGAACTGGTAGAGGCATTCCAACATACGTAGACCCGCAGAGCCAGCCATGAGGAAGCCTGAAGATAATCATGTTTTCCTGTGTAATAGAAAATACCATAGGAAGTGTGTGAGAGAACCAGTCTGCTCGTGACAGAGTGCTAAGAACCTATGAGGAATCAAAAATCTTGAACAGTGCAGAGAAAACTGTGAGGACCTGGGATTGGATCACAGAGAGTAGATTGTGGAACAAATCCCTGTCCACAAGTCTAGAAGGAGTCAGCTTGTTGAACTGTGGAAGAAGGTTGGGTTGCTTGATAAACCCAGCGATGGCTGAAATCTCATAGAACTAGCGACTGGACCTTTCTATGCCCATCCTGAATAGCACTGGAAGAGAAGAGGCCTTGAGGGACTATGCAACAGAGAAGAGGGTCTTCCTTGTCTTGGGTGTGGTAGGTAATGTGGGTGCCATGTCTGCTGAGTGTTGAGATGCCTGTAGCTCTATGGTTGAGCTCACTGGCTTGGAAATTCCTTCCTTGTTATCCCTGTATGCCTGATAAACCCACTGCAGGTTGGCTTAGCATGATTAGTTTGCTTGATACGCTTGATAAACCCAACTCTATGCTGGCTTGGCATGACTGTGTTGTTTTGTATGCTTGATAAACCCAACTGGAAGTTAACTTAGCATGACCAGTATATCCCTATATGCTTGATAAACCCAACTGCAGATTGGATTAGCATTGGGATGGAACCTTGACTATGAGAGAATCTAATATCCCTCCTTAGTGGATACACAACCCATCTCAGGGGTGATCTCTCAGCTGAAAGAGTATAGGCTAGACAAAGATCTAAGGTTGGGTGGAATGTTGCTCTCACTTAGCTAGTTGCTTGGCAGCTTCAGAAAGTTAAAAGATAAGTACTTCCTTGTTATGATGAATGATGATGTTCCATTTTTATATTATGGTTGCTTATGTTCAGTTATGGAATGTATGCTTGTATCAATTTGATTGATAGGAATATCATATGTGAACCTGAGTAGGAGGCTAAATTATTGTTATATATATCATTGTATTGCATGAGTTTAATGCATTATAAGTTTTGTATGTGATAGATATAATTGTTAGATCTAACTTTATGCACCTTACATGTTGTGATATGTTTGCTTAACCCTATGAATGAGTTGTGTGACTACACTTGATCTTTGGGAAGGGAGGGGGATTCCCTGGTGTGTTTCAAAACCCCTCTATGGGTTAGGTGAAGGGGGAAGGTCATGGGAGAAGATAGATAGAGTTTTGAGAAGTTCCAAGGCATGGAAAGTGAAGTTATGATGGGATATTTAGCTGAGATAATGGAAAGGTTATAATCCTACGATGGATGAGAGAGTTATACCAGTGGAAAGAGCTCTCCAAGAAATTACCAATGGTACCAGACTTGCCTTATTTGGCTGAAGGACAAGGGATAAACACGTCTGGGAAGTTTGCAAGTGTAGAGAAGGAGGTTCTGCATTTCAGCATCCACAATGCGGATTGCAAATTGTGGAAAGGAAAGTTTTTCAAAAAGTCAAGTTTGGACTTCCCCATTTCTGCGTCCGCAATGCGGATTGCGGAAAGGAAAGTTTTTCAGAAAGTCAAGTTTGGAATTCTGCATTTCTGCATCCGAAATGCAGATTGCGGAAAGGGAAGTTTTTTAGAAAGTCAAGTTTGGACTTCCGCAATGCAGATTGTGGATTGCGGAAAGAGGGGTTTTCCATTGAAGTTGGACTTCCACAATTGCATATTGTGGATTGCGAAAAGGTAACTTGTGGATTTTGGATCTAAGGAAACTTGCGGATTGCGGATCCAAGAGAGTTGCAGATTGCAGATTGTGGATTTGAGGTAACCTATGGATTGTGGATTCAAGAGAGTTGCGGATTGTAGATCCAAGAGAGTTGCGGATTGGGAATTCAAGAGAATTGCGGATTGCGGATCCGGTGATGTAAATTGCGGAAAGGTGTGAATGAAAGCATTGGAAGAAAAATAAAAAGTAGCAAGGTCTCCCATCACCTCTGAAGGACACCGAGGTGATCTGGGGATGCTATAGAGTGGTATTAGAGCTTCGGTTACAACAATGGAGCTATTGGGCCGAGCCATGGAAAGATTTATATGCAAAGAATGCGTCCATGACGTGGGTTTTGGATGAATGTGTATTAATTGATTGATTGTCCAATGAATTCCAGATTTGAATGGATGTATAAGATTTATTGTATGCTTGTAATGTCTAATAGACTTTTATGTTATGCACAGTGATAGCAACAAAAACAGTAAGTTTAGTTGTTCGGAAAGGCCGTGTGTAGATAAGTAAAGATGGTTAGTTTTGATGACGCCCAAGACCCTTACGAACATCCTTACGAGTAGGAGGAAGATGTTCTACACGAAAATGTGTAGGAAGCACATACAGACGCAAATTCTGATGGAAGGAGGGCACAAGTAATGCCCCCAAACTTGGCCGCGACCATGGTAAGCTTTAATGAATGGTTAATGAAGGTGCAAGAAGAGAAACATCAACTTAATGCAGCTATATTGCAGAGTCTCATAGACCTGCAGCAAAAGGTAAATGGTGGGTCTAATCCGAGCAACGAGGGATGAGAATAAATGAATGCAGAAAGTTAGTCTAGGGGTCGTTCTAGGAGAAGGACTATAAGCCCTAGAAGGAATTCTGTGGGAAGAAAACACATAACACAGTCTTCCAGATCTCATTCTAGTAGGTTAGTTGATTCCCAGGGTTCTCAAGGAAACCCAAGGCATACTCCCAGTAGGAGTAGGAGCATAAAGAAGTTCCAAGGTATTCCGCAAGGCGAGTTCAGGAAGGAAAGACCTCCCACTTTTGATGGTGAAGGTAAAGAAGGTCAAGAAGTACTTCAAAATACATGAATATTCAGAGAATGAAAAGGCTAAGGTTTATATTTATAACCTTGGTGGAAGAGCTTCTATTTGGTGGGATCACCTCATGCAAGTGAAAGGAATCAATGAAAGAATAATTAGTTGGGACAGATTCCAGAGGTACTTTCAGGAGAAATACCTGTCAGCTAGGTACTATGATAATAAAAGGAAAGAGTTCAACGAACTCAAAATTGGGAAGAACACTATGGATGTGCATGTCCATAAATTTCTAGAGCTACTGAGGTACGTGGACTTCATCAAAGATGAAAGAGTCAATATCCAATGTTTCCTTGGTAGTCTACCATAGAGTTACAGAGATAGGATTCAGTTTGTCAGTCCACCAAGCTTGGAAGAAGCCATTAGAATGGTAGAGCATTGCTATGAGTAGGGTAAAGGTAAATCAGAAATGGAGTCAGCATGGAAAGGTAAGCCCAAGGGCAAGTTCAAACCAAGAAGAAGCGGATTTAAACCACCTCTTAGAAATAAACCCAAAACCTTTCCACAAGGACATTAAGCTAGGAGTGGATTTAAGCCAGCAGTAGTGGCAGACAGAGCATAGAAAGGACCACTTCAGTGTTGGGGATATGGAGGAAACCACATGCAGAGAGATTGTCTAACTAAAAGGGAGTACTCGAGGAGCATACACAACATTGAAGGAGAAAATACAGCGGGATACATGGAAAGAATAGTGCCTAGGGTCTATGTAGCACTGGATGACCGTCAAGCAGACCACCAATTAGCGGTGGTGGAGATTGAAGGTAAGATTGCTAAGCAATCTATTTCTGTTTTGATTGACCCAGGGTCTACCCATAGTTATGTATCTCCTAGGGTAGTTGAAATTTGTTCTCTTGGTAAAGTAAAGAATAGTAAGGCTTGGTTAGTTCAGTTAGCCACATGCACCAAGAGGAAGGTAAGTGAAGTAGTGGGGAAGTGTCCCATAGAATTGAATGGACTCCTCACTCATGCAGAATTGAATGTCTTACCATTAGGATCATACGATGCATTAATTGGCATGGATTGGTTGGAAAGGCGTAGGGACAAATTAGACTGTTATGAGAAATCACTTGAATGCCTTGATGATGAAGAAAATTTGAGGTTGGTAAAAGGAATTCTGAAACGAGTTTCAGTGAGGCATATTTCATCCCTATAGTTGAGAAAGTTCTACAGGAAGGGTTGTCAATTGTATGTTGTGCTTACATCAGATTTGACAGAAGATAAAGGACCAAGGATAGAAGACTTCCCATTGTTGCAAGATTTGAAGGATGTGTTTCCAGATGAAGTGCCACGACTGCCACCCAAGAGAGATATTGACTTTTCCATTAACCTTGTTCCAAGAGCAGCACCAATTTCCAAGGCTCCTTATAGAATTAACACACCTGAGCTGTTTGAGTTGAAGATGCAACTACAAGAATTAATGGGAAAGGAGTATATCAGACCTGGTGTATCCCCTTGGGGTGCACCTATGTTATTTGTGAAGAAGAAAGATGGAACATTGAGGCTGTGTATTGATTACAAACAGCTCAATAAAGTGACAACTAAGAACAAGTATCCTTTGCCAAGGATTGATGACTTGTTTGATCAAATGAAGGAAGCTAGAGTGTTCTCCAAGATTGAATTGAGGTCGGGGTACCACCAAGTGAGGATTAAGGAAGATGAAATTCATAAGACAACTTTCAGGACTAGGTATGGTCATTACGAATTCATAGTTGTACCATTTGGTCTCACCAATACACCATCCACATTCATGCGCCTCATGAATAGTGTCTTCAATAAATACTTGGATAAGTTTGTGATTGTATTCTTGGATGACATCTTTGTGTATTCCAAGAATGAAGAAGAGGATAATGAGCATCTAAGGATGGTGTTGCGGGTCCTTGGAGAACACCAGTTGTAAGCCAAGTTGAGTAAATGTAATTTCTATCAAGAGGAAGTGCAGTATTTGGGTCATGTTATATTGGAAGAGGGTATTGCAGTGGATCCTGAGAAGATAGAGGCCATAATGGATTGGTCTACTCCGAGGAATGTTGCAGATGTACGATCTTTTATGGATATTGCTGATTACTACAGAAGATTTATTGGAGGTTTCTCTAAGATAGCTCACCCAATCACCTCATTGTAGAGGAAGAGTATCAGATTTGTATGGTCGAAGAAATGTGAGAAGAGCTTCTAGCAGTTGAAGAAATTGCTCACTAGTGCCTGTTATCGGACAATCCACTCGAGCGGACACAAGCCGGATCTCCCTAGCTCAAAGTGAGTCTAGAACAAATAGTACATAATACAAAACTCATTTCCTAGATCTAGTTACAGATCGAGTACTTAGATATCATACCTTTCAAATCGCGGATCCTTCTCCTTGTTGTTGTTCCAAGTCTCACGGTCATCAGATCTCCAGCTGCAAGACCTGTCAAGACAATATGGAAACGATACAAGCAGTACAAGATATCTAAACAATAACTGATCTAAACTAACAGTTGAGGAAGAAAGTTCTAAACATCATCAAAAAGACAATAGTTTATGGAAAGAGATTATATTAACTGTATAAAAGTGGGAATACATAGAAACGATGAAGCTACAACCAAAGCCTCAACGTCGCATCCTCCATCCAACATGTCCAAGCCAAGTCTCCAAGATGGTACAAGCTTCCCAATCACCAATATGGATTCTATAAGCATAAGGATACCATAGACCTTTACCCCCTCCCATGGAGAGAGTGGGTGTTTATATAGGGCTAAAGAGATAGGATAGGTTGGGGATTAGAGGGAGATGGTTAAGGGATCCTCCCATAATGCTAGGAACCGAAATTCCACCTCACCTAGAGCCTAGGGATAGGCCTCCACTTCAACAAACTTCTAGAAAGACCTCAAGACTCCCCAAAATAGCCTTTAACCAACCTCGTCGCACCCTGGTAGAGGACACAGAGCAACAAAGGGGGGTCATCGCACTATGTAGAGAGACAAAGTGTGATAGCGTCTCACCTAGCTGACCAAAAACTGTGACATCGCACCCTAGATGAAGGAGAAGTGCGACAGCCTACTCAAGGAGGTCAACTAGGAAGGAAAAATCTCTCAATTGGATGTGTTTTAGCCCAGAATGAGTTTAAGGGTCAGAGCAAAGAGTTTACACAATGGTCAATATGACGACATTATCACAACGATCATGATGACGACACTTGGTCATAATGATGATACTTGCAATGGTCATGGTGACGACACTAGGCTATGATGATGACACTTGCAACACTTGCAACACTTGCACAAGGGTGACGACATTTTGGTGTAACAGTGCCTCTGTTTTGAAGATTGCAGATCCTAGCAGGGATTTTGTAGTATGCACTGATGCTTTCATTGAAGGACTCGATGGAGTAGTAAATTACTAATGCAGGAAGGGTCTGTAATTTTTTATGAGTCAAGGAAGCTGAAAGAGCATGAAAGGAACTACGCCACCCATGACTTAGAGCTAGAAGCCATAGTTCATGCTCTCAAGAGATGGAGACATTATCTCTTGGGAAGAAGATTTGAACTTAGGATGGATCACACGAGTTTAAAATATTTGTTTGACCAGCCAAATATGAATGCTAGGAAAACTATATGAATGGAGTTCCTATGTGAGTTTGATTTGGAAATCAAACATGTTAAAGGAAAATAGAATAAAGTCGTTGATGTGCTCCGCAAAAAATTTCATATTGCAATAGTAAGTAGGTGTGAATCAAACTTGAAGGCAAGGATTTTAGAGGCTCAAAATAGTGATGAAGTCTACCTTCATATCAAGGAGAAATTGCAGCAGGATGTTTGGATTAAAAGTATGCGATATATTAGATGGGTGAGGGTAATGTTCTCATTGATCAAAACACTAGAATGGACATTCCAAACAGTGTAGATTTGAAGAAGTTGGTGATGGATGAGATACATCAAAGACCATACTCAAGACATCTAGGATATCAGAAGACTATAACAACAGCAAGGAAGAAGTACTTTTGGCATGGTATGAAGAGAGACATAGATGATTACATTGCTAGGTGTCAGAAGTGTCAACAGGTCAAGGAAGAGCATCAACATCCAGCAGGATTGTTGCAGCCATTTCCCATTCCAGAATGGAAGTGGGAAGTGATCTCTATGGATTTCATAACAGGGTTTCCAATGACAATGAAGAAACATGATGCAATCATGGTGGTAGTGGACAAGCTATCAAAGGTAGCTCATTTCAGTCTAGTTAATTCCACTCACAAGGCCAATGACATAGCATATATCTTCATGAGATAGATATTCAGGTTGCACAAATTGCCCAAGGCAATAATTTCATACCATGACACAAAGTTCACATCTAATTTTTGGAAAGGATTGTTCCAGGAGTTAGGAACTCAGTTGAACTTTAGCACATCCTATCATCCTCAAATGGATGGTCAGACTTAGAGAGTAAATCAGATTCTTGAATACATGTTAAGGATGTATGTGATGGACAAGACATATAAGTGGGAAGACTATTTACACTTAGTGGAATTTTCTTACAACAATGGACATAAAACATCATTGAAAAGGAGTCCCTTTGAAGTGTTGTATGGAAAAGGATGCAGAACTCCAGTGAGCTGGGACAACCCAGTGAATAGGGTAGTGCTTGGACCATAAATGATTGAGGAAATGGAGCAATAGATTGTGAAGATTAGGCATAATTTGAAGGAAACATGGGATAGGCAGAAAATCTATGCAAATCTAAAAAGAATGCATACGGAATTTCAGATTGGGGATCATGTCTACTTGAGAGTGAAACCAAGAAAGAGTTCCATGAAGTTGGGAAGATGTGCCAAGTTAGCACCAATATATTGTGGACCGTTTGATGTCCTTTTATAGGATAGGGCATGTTGTATATAGAATGGAATTTCCTGATAACATGAAAGCTCATAACATTTTCCATGTATCTTTGCTTAAGAAATATGTACATGATCCTAATCACATCATTGATTGGCATGTGATATAGGTGGAACCAAAGGGAGAGTTATAGGTGGAGCCTATATGCATCCTCGATAGGAAGGTTACCTTGCTCCGAAACCGGTCCATAGGGCAGGTAAAGGTGAAATGGAGGCACCTTAGCCCAGAAGAGGCCACGTGGGAGCTAGAGGATGCCATGGAATAGGAATTCCCATTTTTGTCTAGTTTTGAGAACACCGAGGATGGCATTATTTTAAGGGAGAGGGAGTTGTAATACCCTATTTTACCCTTGATGTTTATTGGCTTCAATGTAAATACTGTGTATATGGGATGTGTGTGTATTCTCCCTAGTGTCGAGTGCAAATCCAAGGCCCCACTAGTGGATGTTTAAGGTTATTGCACATGCAAGTATTTGACAGTTTGATTATTCATGGGCTGTTAAGCCATGAATAACTGTAAATGATATAATTACTTATTAATGAATAAAATAACCAAGAAGCTGGTTAAGGAGGAAACTAATGAGAAGGGGCCATGTGTATCCACTAGGGAGAGGTGAGGGGGTTATGGGATTGGTTCCCATGTTGCCACATGTCCAACTGTGAACCCTTTAGACCTCCCTGCTGACATTAATTTGGTTGCAGAGGGTGGTTGAGAACCATGTTAATGAATCCAATGGAGTATGGAGCATGCCTGCGATTTCGTATGGCAGGCATGGCTCTGATTTCTTATCCTAGAAGACACTCAATCACTAGAGAACTAGCAGAACCCGTTTTACTACCCGTTTGTGGGAGGAAACATTCATTCATGCATTCATGAATCGACTTCACGATACATCCATTCATCGAGAGTGAACTGGTAGAGACATTCCTGCATACGCAAACCCCCAGAGCCAACCGTGAGGAAGCCTGAAGATAATCGTTTTTTCTTGTGTAATAGAAAATACCATAGGATGTGTGTGAGCGAACCAGTTTGCTCGTGACAGAGTGGTAAGAACCTGTGAGGAATCACAAAGCTTGAACAGTGCAGAGAAAACCGTGAGGACCCGGGATTGGATCGCAGAGAGTAGATTGCGGAACAGAGCCTTGTCCGCAAGTCTAGAAGGAGTCATCTTGTTGAACTGTGGAAGAAGGTTGGGTTTCTTGATAAACCCAGTGAAGGCTTAAATTTCATAGAAATAGTGACTGGACCTTTCTATGCCCATCTTGAATAGCACTAGAAGGAAAGAGGCCTTAAGGGAATCTGCAGCAAAGAAGAGGGTCTTCCTTGTGTTGGGTGCGTGTTGTATTCAAGCAAAGAGTATAAGAACACACAGATATACAATCAAGACAAGAGAGATGATTCGAATGCATCCAAATGGTTATATTCATCTTGATAGATATATTTATACATCTTACATGTGGTTGGAGCGGTTGCACCCACTCCAACGGCTTCTTTAACTAGATTATTACATAGTAACTAATGACAACTAAGGAGCCCGAAGGGTCTCCTCCAACATCTCCCCCACCTCAAAATATTTCTTCGCCCCGAAGAAACATGAACAACCACGGACTGTGACTCCTTTAGTCTCTATCAGCAGTCTGGTAGTGGCCAACTGAGTCTCTTCACCTCTTTCACCTTCCTGCCGGATTCATCTTCCACGATCCAGGAGCTTCTGGGCTTCGCCGCTCTGCCATTGCACCAACTCACCATCTGCCTGAAAAAATTATGAAATGACATTGAATAGATGTTTATGTGTGTCAGCATCGGGGGTCTTGATCAATTTAAGTGTTCTTTTGTCATTATTAATGTGAAGTGCTTTCTCTATGCGGTATAGATGCCTTCTGCTTGAATACATCATTTTCGTAGACTTAGCTGTCGTGAGGCTTCCTGCAAGTTTCGAATGTGTCATTGCTGCTTGTGGTTGATACCGACAAATATTGGTTGACTTGACTCGACTTGACATGAATGACTTGACTCGACATGACTTACACTGGTCGGCAAGAAACCGACTCGATTTACCACTTTTATGAATATACATGGTTCAAATAAGTTTTGAACAACCCTTTATTCGACTAATTTTCAATGACCCGACACTTTTTACAACATCATGGCCATTTTTAATACCCACCATTTACAATATCGACCATATTATGTATCGACTCAATTACAAGTCCGACCATGTTACATCAACCATAAGTTTGAATACAATGACTCAACCACTTACAATATCGACCAATTTTTAGAAAGACATCAACCAAAATTACATATCATATCGACCAAAGAAAAGGAATATACCGTCCAACTAAGTATTGACCCAGATGATCATTCAATGACATAATTAATAAGTCGACTACGACTTTGGTCAAGGTTGAAATGTCAGAAGCCAACCCAAGTCGGTATGGTCAACCTACCTTCATTAGTCGACGACTTTCTACAAAATTTTGACAGCATCTTCTAGTCGATCCAAAGCAATTAATATTCAACAGAAATCAATGACTTTAGGGTTTTTACACGGTCAACATCTGATGGTTGATATCACTACTTGATTTATGCTCGGTCAGTGGAACTGCAATGGACAACCACATCGACAAAGTCTACAGTGAGCATGTGTGCTAACACTATTTAAATTTTTAGACATTGCAACTTGAATTTCACTTGATTTTTGGAAGTATCAAACCATGCCACAAGCATGTAAGAAAACTAAAGATCACCGTCAACTGCACAATAACCGAGAAGGAGGAGGTCGATGGTCGATTACTTAGCTAGTTGAAGTACTGGTCGACATGTCTTGGTTAACTTCCCCAGGTCGATGATGATCCAAGAACAAGAAAAACCTCTTTCAACGATCTTGTACGCAAAGGCTGAAATTCATAGTGCTGGTTGACTCTACTCCGTAGGAAGAACACAGTGCCAATCATAAATTTTGGAACAAGACTTCGATGGGTCTAGTAGATGGCCAAAGTAGTTGATGAAGAATTTATTTCAAAACATAGATAACTCAGATTTATTTCTCCAAGCCGATGGGACAGAATGCTCGACAAATGGTGAATATTCTACCATATAGATTCATTTCTATGCACAAAATAACTTTCTGTCATAGCTTTATGTCGACCATCATAGTAGTATTTCTATCCAGGTGTATAAATAATAGATCAATGAATTATAGTCGACGGGGAATTGTATGAGTTATCCCAACCGTTTCACTTTGTATTATCGACCATAGTTTAAAGCAAAAACAAACTTGTAGCCTCCTCAAACACAGATCCATTAAACTCAACTAAAATAATCTTGTTCTGGTCAACGAATTGTTGCATCCTTCGACTACCATCAGTTCTAAATATAATATTTATCAACCACAAGATTCAACATATGCTCAATGTTCGCTTGGCTCAGTTCTAATGAATTAATAGGTCAAAGAGCAAATCATTTACCAATATATTGGTTGACAAGTTCTGCTGGTTTGAATACAGAAATAAAATCAATGTCTAGGTCCAGGAGAAATCTCCAATGTCGTGTTCGAAGACTGGCTCTCACAAAGCTGATGGATAATGCGCTACCTTCCAATTCTGCCCGTATTCAGTCAAGCATCTCCAACAGTATTCCTCCATTTTGTCTTGCGCATAATATTTTGTACGAGCATCTCACAACTTCTTCCAGGTCCAGACTACCTCCATCAGATTCTTTCTCTTGCACATCAGCAATTGAGCAGCAATGATCGAGCAACATTTTCATTTTTGAGCTTTTCTTGCAGGGTTATTTTTCCTCACGATCTCCTTTAGGTTCAAACCGCTCCTCTTTTGCTACTGCTGTCACCCAGCCAAAAGAGAACGGAAAAGGCACTAGATGTTGTATTCAAGTAGAGAGTATAAGCACACATAGAGATACAATCAAGACAAGAGAGATGAGTCGAATGCATCCAACTGGTTATATTCATCTTGATAGGTATATTTATACATCTTACATGTGGTTGGAGCAGTTGCACCCGCTCCAACAGCTTCTTTAACTAGATTATTACATATTAACTAATGACAACTAAGGAGCCCGAAGGGTCTCCTCCAACAGTGCGATAGGTAATGTGGGTTCCAGGTCTACTAAGTGTTGAGATTCCTGCAGCTGTGTGGTTGAGCTCACTAGCTTAGCAATGCCTTCCTTATTATCCTTGTATGCTTGATAAACCCATTGCAGGTTGGCTTAGCATGATCAACTTTACTGATACGCTTGATAAACCCAATTGTATGTTGGTTTCACATGACTGTGTTGTTTGGTATGCTTGATAAATCCAACTGGAAGTTGGCTTAGCATGACCAATATATCCCTATATGCTTGATAAACCCAACTGTAGATTGGATTAGCATTGGGATGGAACCTTGATTGTGAGAGAACCTGATAGCCCTCCTTAGTGGATACACAGCCCAACTCGGGGATGATATCTCAGCTGAAAGAGTACAGGTTGGACAAAGATCTAAGGTTGTGTGGAACGATGCTCTCACTTAGCGAGTTGCTTGGTAGCTTGAGAAAGTTAAAAGATAAGTACTTCCTTGTTAGGATGAATGATGATGTTCCATTGTTATATTATGGTTGCGTATGCTCAGTTATGGAATGTATGTTTGTATCAATTTGATTGATAGAAAGATCATATGTGAACCTAAGTAGGAGGCTAAATTATTGTTATGTATATCATTGCATTGCATGAGTTTAATGCATTATAAGTCTTGTATGTGATAGATATAATTGTTAGATCTAAATTTATGCACCTTACATGTTGTGATATGTTTGATTAACCCTATGAATGAGTTGTGTGACTACACATGATCTTTGGGAAGGGAGGGGGATACCTTGATGTGTTTCAGAACCCCTCTATTGGTCACGTGAAGGGGGAAGGTCATGGGAGAAGACATATAGAGTTTTGAGAAATTCTAAGGCATGGAAAAGTGAATTTATGATGGGATATTTAGCTGAGATAATGGAAAGGTTATAATGCTACGATGGATGAGAGAGTTATACCAGTGGAAATATCTCTCTAAGAAATTTCCACTGGTACCGGACTTGCCTTATTTGGCTCAAGCACAAGGGAGAAACATGTTTGGGAAGTTTGCAGGTGTAGAGAAGGAGGTTCCACATTTTCGCATCCGCAATGTGGATTACGGAAAGGAAAGTTTTTCGGAAAGTCAAGTTTGGACTTCTGCATTTCCGCATCCGCAATGCAGATTGCGGATTGCGAAAAGGGAATTTTTTCGGAAAGTCAAGTTTGGAATTTCGCAATTCCGACTTCCGCAATGCGGATTGCGGATTGCAGAAAGAGGAGTTTTTTGTTGAAGTTGGACTTCCGCAATTTGACTTCCGCACTTGAGGATTGCGGAAAGGTAACTTGCGGATTGCGGATTACAAATCTAAGGCAACTTGCGGATTGCGGATTGCGGATTGCAAATCCAAGGCAACTTGTGGATCTGAGGAAACTTGTGGATTGTGTATCCATTAGAGTTGAGGATTGCGGATCCAAGAGATTTGTGGATTGCAGATTCGGTGATGCAAATTGTGGAAAGGTGTGAATGGAAGCATTGGAAGAAAAAAAGAGTATCAGGGTCTCCCATCGCCTCTGAAGTACACCTAGGTGATCTGGGGATGCTACATCAACGAAGAACATCATTGGGTACCATCTTGTACAATTTTCCTCCGATTAGTTGGAAATCAGCATCCTTGACAAGTAACTGTTTTTTCTTACTGGTGGTGAACTCCTCCGATGCTTTTCTCATAGCCAAGAACTGAACAATTTGTTCGCACTGGTTATCGACCATTCCAATCCTAAATAGTTGTGCATCTGGAAATCCTTCCTCAATGCTCCTTGTCTCCTCGCCTGATTCTATACTTGACAAATGATCAGGTCTTGCATTCAATCATCCAGGCTTGACGATTATTTCAAAATCGAATTCCTGAAGTAGAAGTAACCATCAACATATATTCCCCCCCAACACAGGCTTATTAACCAAGTATTTTAATGCTATGTGGTTCATAAAATTTTTGAAATGTCCTCCTAGCCGATAGCGTCGAAATTTCTGCAAGGCATTTACCATCGCTAGGCCTTCTCTTTATGTCGTCATATAGTTCTTATCCACATTTGATCATTTCTGACTCGCAAATGCGGTTGGGTGGTTGATTGACCCCTCTCCAGACTGGGCCAGTATTACTCCTAGTGCTATTGATGAAGCATCTACATGCACGTGAATTATTTCTTCCAGTTTGGGAAGGCTAATATCAGTGTTGCGGCCATCTTTTATTTTATTATGTTGAGGCTTCTTTGGCACTCATCGTTCCATTCGAACTTAGCATCCTTCTTTAACAGCTTCTCCATCGGTGCAGTGATTGCTGCATATCCCCTTATAAACTTCATGTAATATCCTATATGAACCAATGTCACCCTTAGCTATTTTACTATCGTTGGTGCTGGTAAGTTGATGATGATGGAAATCTTAGCTGGCTCGACCAGCATACCCTCCTTGCATACAATATGCCCCAATAGAATGCCAAATGGTGCACAAAATATAGACTTCTTTAGATTCAACGAAATCTGATGCTGTCGACATATTTCTAGCATCAACCCTAGACTCACAACATGGCATTTGACCAACCCATATATGGTCCAGTCATCCATGTATACTGACAGAAACTTGTGGATGAAATCTTTGAACACATCGACCACTAATCTTGAAAATATTGCAGGGGAATTTTTAGGCCAAATGGCATCATCGTGTATTGAAAGCATACCCACTCTGTGATGAAGGTAGTTTTATGTCGATCTTCCTTCGCAATTTTTATCTGGTGATACCCCAAGAATCCATCTGTAAATGAGTATACCTCCTGTCCTCCAACACCTTCAAGCACTTTGTCAGTAAATGGTGTGGGGAATGGATCATGGAGACATGCCTCGTTTAACTTCCTTAGGTCGATGCAAATTCAAACTTCACCAGTCTTTTTATCCTGGACGGCCATTGGGTTGATACATTCTGACTCTTCAATAGGTTCAATGATCCCGACATCCAAAATCCTCTCTAGTTCAGCCTTCACTCTTTCCTTGTATCTGGGGTTAAGTCTACACAGTCGTGGTTTTACTAGCTTCACATCAGTTTTGAGAGGGATATCTATTTCCCCGGGTCCCAGATATGCCCTTCATCCCATAAAACTTTGTTGGGAACAAGTCTTGAAACTCATGCAACAAATCGGTGACCTTTCCAATTGTTGAATCATACCAATAATCTCCAATACTAGCAAACTTGGGATTTTCTTCTGATCCAATATTGACCTTATTAATTCTTAATGGTTGTTTGAATTTGTCGAATGGCATATCTAGCGCTTCAACATCGCGACTGCCTTCTGAATCTAAGACGTAGAGGGCTATAGGATATTCCTTGTCATCAGGCCCTCCCGACACATTGTAACACTCCATCATCCTCTGCGTTGTCACAGTCCATTTTAGCCCCATTGGTCATTCATTTGGAACTGTCTCGAGTACCTTTTCGCGGATCTCCTGCAGCGCGCTATGTATGAAAGGGTTCTCATCTGCGAAGCTGAAGGTGTGGATGAAGCCAGTGGTCAAATCTTCCCATGTAGTGGTTCCTCATTGCAGTTCTATGGATATGTACCAGCTCTGCGGCACTTCATCCAGCGTATGGATGAACGCATGAACCCATTCCTATTTCGGCCTCATTCCCCATTTGATTTGACACTTTCCCAGATGATCTCTTAGATCAATTTTGCCATCATATTTCATTCCGATGTAGCATTCGTCCTCCCCGAATATGAATTCCATTAGTCATCGACATAACGACCAATCTGCGATTGATGACTTGTGCGTGGCCCACCACCGTGCTGGAGTAGCTTTCAATGCTTCTTCTAGCGCCAGCGGGCGTTGTGGTTCTGATACTTTTTCTTCAAATTCAACAATGAAAATTGCTAAGCTGGGTAATCCTTCATATGTCGGCAGCTCGCATACCTCTGTCGATACGCATCTCAATGACTGAGTGATTTGTGTGGATAATCTGAAAGATACCTCATGCAACTGGTTCTGCCAGTTTTTTAGAGCTTTGTCGAAGCCTGATGACATCGAACTAGTACTTTGCCATCCTAATTCCCCATCAACAATGGGATTGACATGATCTTCAGAAAAATTGTAGACATTTTCCCATCTCTCAATGAACTCATTTCTAGTTGCTTCGACATATCTTTTCTCTTCCTGTGGATTGAGAGGAGCAATTACCCTCATATCCTTGTTCCCAAAAGAAATTTTCCTCTTCTTGAAGTTGATAACAACCAGGTTCACCATCACCCAATCTATCCCCAACAATGTAGGATATGGGCTAGTATTGTCAACTATCTCCATTACGTCAAAATATGAGTACGTCTTCAGGCCTTCTATTTCCATAGGTAAATGAGGCAATCGACCAATTGGTGTCACTTTGCTTTGATTTGCCAATTGAATTTGTACAGGAGACCATACCACCTGCGGTTTCCCCATAATTTCCTATGTCTTCTTAGTTAGTATGTTTACATCCGATCCTAAATCCAAAATGATGGAATCACATCAAATGCGCCAATCTGAGTATTTATTCTCATTTCCCTTCCTGTTTTCCTTCTATGCAATCAGTTGACTGTACGATCCTGTCACCCTTCTTCCTGTCGATACAAGAGGTTCGCCATCTATTCCAATGCATCATGATACTTTTCTAATGTCAAGCATCTCTCCAGGAAATTTTTCAGAGTGCTGACCTTTCCTCGTGACCTCTATGAATTTGTTGTTAGATGGTTTCCTTGTGGAACACATGTGGTGACTTACAATTGTTCTTTAGTAGCGCATCTCATGCCTCCAAGAAGGTTTATTTTTCTGCTTCCAAATAAAATTTCACCTACTTCTGAATCTTAGGCCATACAATTGGCAGTGCCCTATCTTCTTTTGTCACAACCCCTCCTCTGGTTACCACTACGACATTCATTGGTTGAGTCCTTACCTCTGCCGATATTTTATGTACATTTGGATTCAGATTCTGGTTTTGTTTTGGTGGTGGCGTGTTCTTAGCCTGCCATTTCGTGATCATTTGCGGACATTCTTCGATAGTGTTATCAACCACATTATAATAAGACAGGGGTGATGGATTCGGACAATTTCTCCGATAGTGTTTGACTACTCCACAATTAAATCATTTAATAGGTCCTCGACCTTGACCAAAATTTCCTCTGCGACCAAATCCTCCGTTGCTACCACCCTGAAATCCCCCTCTAAATCCTCCTTGATGTTGATATGGTGGCGGATTATACTGTGGTTGATTGTACTGTAGCTATTGTTGATTATACTATGGCTATTAATTATACTACAGCTACGGTTGAGGTCTCTCTACTTGTCTTTGCTCTTCTCCCTTCATAAATTATGTATCTGTAGTTCTCCTAGAGAAAATCATATGCTCTGCAATCTTTTTCCTCATGGCCAACCAATCGACAAAAATAATAGAAAAAGTTAGCTGGCTTCAACACAATCTTCTGTAGATATACACATTCTTCTTAACGGTGTCCTCTCGTTTGACAGATTCGGCACTAGGGCATTCCTCCCTGACTAAGCGGATTTGCTGCATCAGATTATAAATATTCGCGGAATTCAGGACACTGATCCTTGCGATGTCCCTCAGATTTGCACTGACTGAACCATACTTCTTCGCGAAATTCTTTCCCCTTCTTGATATTCTATAGTTGGATAGTCAAATTTTCTAGTTGTGACTGGATCTAACTCATGCCAATCCTAGTCTTACCAATCGGCGAAGCTTCTAATTTCATCGCAATTTCTAGAGCCTCCTCCTGGGAGATGATCTTTTGTTGCATTAATGTCATTCGAATGTGTCGTACTAACGCTACAATGAACCATTCTTTATGTTGTATGTCGCTCATCCCAAAACTCACTTTCGTCATCAAAGTCTTGAACCTCTGATCAAACTCCCATACTGATTCGTTAGGGAATTTCTTTATTTACTTTAGTTCTGTAATATACTGCGATGCCGATTTCGGTTTCTTGAATTCGTCAATTAATCCAGCCCTCATCTCTGCCAGAGTCTTATGTTGATTCCCTATGGGTACCTGTATAAATTTTATATACCATTCCAATGCACATCCCATAAAGGTCATCACCAATTGTCCTATCTTGATGTCATTATCCTGTATTTGTTTAACTGTCCATACTGCTTCGCATAAAAACCAATATTATTCGGGAACCTCAATCACATTTCCCTGGAAAAGCAGTAGCTTTAGATCGTCGCCTGCCATTCTTGGTCTTCTACTAGTACTTGTCGATCTACTATTATTACCACTATTCTGAGACGCAGGACAACCTTGTGAATAACATGTGTTTCTTCCTCCAATGTTTGGCACAGTGCACGGAGTTGTGGGTACGTTGTAGCTTTGGGTTTGTACTTCCTCAGGTTCAGGGGTATCCTGGTTGTCTCCTTCATCACTATAGGGTCGCTTAGTCCCTTGTGGTCCCGTCATTAGAGAAATTTTGAGGTCAAAAAATGGCCTCAAAACAAAGAAAATGTACTATAAAAAACAACCAATCACATTCTAGTAGATGACACAATCCCCCTTGGTGAGGTGGCATTGCATGAGTTAAGAATGCTTATTTGTCAAATTTTCTATGGTGGATGAAAACACATAGTTAACCAAGGTAGTGGTGTAAGTACTTTTAAGTCATAAAGTAAAGTACTCATAATGATAATCTTTTCATAAAATAATATTATTGTCATTTTCAAGTGAAGTACTCTTAATTCATAAAGAAAGTCCTTTCACATTTTTTTTATAAAATAATATATTATCATTTTTATGTTTTTAATTTTAAATTATATATTCACTCCATTCTATTTAATAACATAATGTCAAACTAATAAAGAATAATAATAGATTTAATAAATAATAATAATAATAATAATAATAATGCAATGTGGATTATAATAATATTATTAACATTTTACATGTAAATAAATTCTCGATTAAATTCATGAGAAAAGTACTAAATATAAAAAGTCAACATAAAATTAAAAAAAATAGCTCTTAAAAATATTTTTGATTATTTAATTTCATTTGCAAGTTCAAGACAAATAAATTCTAAAGGACAATAAATTTTTGGGAATTTATAATGAATCTTAGTCACATCAATGTAGACTTATTTTATTAATTTTATTTCTAGTGAATTTGGAAAAGCAACTCAACCATGGTTATTTATATCGTGCATAGAAAATAGTGTGGGAGGTGACTTGTCATATATACCTACCCCATAAAACTCCCAATTCATAATATTTTAATATATCTCATATTTTTGTAGTACATCTCTTAGGAGGCCATTTTTTGACCTCAAAATCTCTCTAATGTTCATAGTTCTCTATTCCGGTCACACCAGGACTCTCTCTCTCTCTCTATCTCAGTCCTCCTCTTCTTTTCCAGCTGGAACCTCACCCCACTTCTCAGGTGACCAAAAATTTCCTCGACTTCCCTAAAAATTTCGTCGTCACTCATATCCATATACCCCACATCATTTCATCAAACCCGCATCCACGTGGTACCCACAACCTCCGAACACCAGAGTTTTATCGTCGAAATTCATCTTCAATATCCCCTTTTCATAGATGAGCATCTTAATCCACAATTGAAGTGACAAGAGATACCTTCCTCTGGGTCCTTCAAATAATTTCCTTTCTGCATCATTGTGTGAACTAACTGTGTCGACCACAAATTCATTGATATATCCATGCAGAATGTTGTCTACCCAAACATCGACAACCCTCAAAGCCTTGTTGTTAACTTGGCTCAATTGTGAGATCAATTTTGGGGTACAATGTTTAGGCTCACCTCCTTGGAAAATTTTCTTCTGAAAAGTTAGTTGCACCAGCCATTCAAATAGCACTATCAGAAATTCACAGAAAAACACTTTGTGGGTATCACTGTAGATATACTTTTGCAGCCACTGTTCTGTCGACCATCCGAGTTTTCGATTTTCTTTCTCAGTGAACTCTTATGTCTTCCTATCGAACCAGTCTTGGATCTCTGGTTTTGTCAGATGCCACATCATGTCCTCTTCTTCTCACACTAGGATCCAAGCAACGAAACCATTTGTTGACACAGATCTGTTGACAGGGTTCTACTTCACACTGTCGTCAAGAAACCTCAACTCTAACTCCCATAGACATTGACCCAGAAAGGATTTATCCTTTCTAGTAACACCCGCGGAGCGAGTGAAGTCTCACTCGAGATATCTAAGGGGGCTGCAGGAACCACATTTCTGCATTTATAAGAGGACATGCATCAATTCACATTCATTCGCTATGCAACTCAGAGATCGACATAACCATCATTCGCATCAAAACATAACCATCATGAACATTATCATTTCACAGTCGACAAATTGATCAAATCTACATAGTAAGAGATTATCAAAGCATACTTAAGAGATCCGAGATACATAACACAACTGCGACTTCATTCATAAAACATATTGAACCATCAAATACTGTGATAACCCATATTCAATCATATGGCAATAATTCACAAAGAGACAAGGACATAGACCAATCAATCCTTCTCATTATTCATCAACTTGTCTCATACATTACAGAATTCTCTGGAATACCCATCGCAATACAAAATCAGAACAAAATATGTGTCATAGATCAAACTCCATATAAATGCGAAAGATAGAAAAGATAGATCGATTCAATCATGCCATAATCTCATGCTTCAAATATGCACTTAGGATTACAATTCTACTCCTATTTATAGGCTCACTCGGTCATTACAAATTGGTCCAATGACCCATTACTAACTAATTTCTTAACTAATTATTCTGCACTATCCTCCTTCTTGCGCTCCGCGACTGGTCCTGTGTTCATGTCGTTGACCCTTCCGTCGCTAATTGTACTGCACTTGTGCGCTTTGGACCCGTGCCAACAAAGAGCTCCTTGAACTTGGGGAACTGTTCCAAGCTAACTGCTAGATACTGTGGTGTTAGAATAATTAGACCCCATCTAGACTTAGGATAAAGTTTATTGTTCATTTTTAATAATTTCCTAGGAGTTAGACTAGTTAGTTGGCCACCTTTTGCCTAGTAGGTCCATGTTGGTCTCACTATGGCCAACTACGGAGAAATATCCCATACAAGGTGCTTAACACAGCCCCCGGTATGTTTGGATTAGCTAATTATCGTAAGTTCAAGGTCATGATACCTTCAGGTTTGTGCTCTCGAAAGAGTCTTTAAACTGATTTTTGTGTTTTATGTTATTTGATTAATCTAAACCAATCTAATTATTAACAGCTGCAAAATTACGAATTGAAATCTAAGCTAATCTATAAATCGAAATCTAATTTAATCTAATTATTCCTATCTTGTTCAAGAGCAATCTAGTATCTATGCTAACTGTTCTATGAAAATATAAATAACATAAGTCATATGATATAACTTGAGAAAAATCATCAAAGTTAAATAAAAAAAACTCATTTCTAAAGATTACATTCACACTTAAAGAATAATAAATATGAATTATTTATCATTCTAAAAGATATAAATGCCATAGAACATGTTAACTCTTAATCATTCCAATACCTGAAATTTATAATAATTGATTACTTAATCAAAAATCTATTAAAAACATAGATCTTTCAACAAGTGAACATAACAAAGTTACATCAATATGATTCATACAACATCATAAATCAGATATCAAAATTGATTAGGGCTAGAGTAATTTATAAATCATTCACAGTATTATATCCAAGTATAATTGCAAGTGATGAAATAATAATGGAAGAAGTTCATGAGGAGTTATATAATACGTGATCTTGAAAACTTAGTTCAAAATGATACTAGTTTCCCTGAACAGTGCAGGACAGTCGAGCAGAGACAAAATCTCAAAAAACTCCCTTCATCACTTTGATGTTCTTGACTCCTAATACACACTATCTTCTTCAGCTACTCGAACCCTTCAGCATAGAAACGTGCAGAGTTTTCGGAAATGAAAATTCCCTCAGCTCCATCCATCCTCCCTCATGGAGAAGATCATACAGTATTTCTAGGAATTAATTCCCTAAGATTTTATAGAGCATTCACCCCCCACTCTCTCAGACCTGTGAGGTCAAATTTATAGAAGTGAATACGAGTGGGAGGGATAAGATCAAATCCTCAGACCTCTGGTTTGTTCAACTGGATGCCAAACCTGTTGCAACCAATTTTTGGAAAATTCACCTCTGTACGGGCAAGAATTTGTCTAAAATTGTTGAGATATTTCCAAAACCGTACATGGTTAAGGGTAAAGGAGTCCATTTGGGAAGTGGGTTTTCGACGGTTTGTCCAGATTCTTCTTATTTTTCCCACAATCCTCCACGCAAAAACGTCTCTCCCTACTGGTGCGCGATTCTCCATATTAATTTGCAGCTACAGGTCCGAATCTTCTGCATTTTCTCCGTTGTTTCTTTTAAACCTGTACAAAATAAGCAATCACAACAAATTATCATGGATAAGCAAGGGAATAATAGAAGTTAAGAATTAATACAGAAAAACGAATAGTAAGATTATCACAAGGATAGTAATCTTCATGCTTTTACTCTGCGATGAACCCAACGTAAATTTTCCTTTGCTTGTGGTTTCATGTAAAATCTGATTTACGAGTATGTCGATCTCAACGATTTTAAGCATGATTCTCACATGGTTTGATAAGATCTTTTACTGTTAATAAATTCAAACTGTCGAGCCATTGACTCGGCGATGATGACAAGTGACCAAGTGAAATTACTTCTTCCCAGATTCCCTGTGATTTTCTTTGCAATGATATTGGTAGTACGTATAATTTCTGGGGATTATCCTTTCCATCGCTGGAAAATTATTATTAATTCACCAAACAATCTAACATCTTGGTGTAATAAAAGAGATACAAACTCAGTACACATGGACAAATCAAACTTTCTGCAATCTTGTGGCATCTCACACTATGAACGCGTGGCTATTCAGGATGTTTGATTTGTCAATAACGCGAAACAAACTCAGCCAGTCCCTTTCATGTGATCCTTCGATGGCATTTCAAGCAGTGGGAATCTGCCATGATATATTGTCGAAAATGAAATAGTATTAAAATATATAATGAACGAGATAGGTCATGTACACTTTTATAAATTTTTAAATAAATAAATATCCATGCATAACTCGTTCATATCTCATGCAATGTTGAGTGAGCTTTCGAATGATATAGTTTCGGTCCTAATAATTTGGTTATGAGCAATCTCAAAAACCAAAGCTACAATGTTCATCATGCATTGGCATTAAATCCTCAAATGGAATGCTATGTTCATTTGAATACATCTTTTCCAAAAATATGATATTCTTTTATAATAAAACATTAACGTGTAATCATTTAGGGAAATGACAAAGCTTGATACCTTTTATAGAAATTATTTTGATCATAATTATTAAAAGAATCAAAGTTACTTTTCTAAAAATATTCATAAAATATTAATATGACTTTTAGAATTATAAAGCAACTTTATATTATTAAAAATCAAGAATGGACATTTCATGTAGTCAAATAATCTTTACATATATTTGAATTTTGCATACTTTTCATAAGCATAGTGAAAGTAATTATATGTAAAGATATGCAAAACTTATTTTGCAGAGGGTGGAGGTCATTAAGATTATCAAAACTTCATAGAATGAAAACTAAATGAAATAATAACCATTGTGAGGCGTAAAAGATCAACAAAAGAAAAGGCATGAAATCACCTATCAAACCAACATGATAAAGCGAAAGAAAACCAAAAGTTAAATATTTACAAAATTCTAATGGGGGGCCTTTATTTTTCGAAATGAAAGGAGGATTTGCTAGGGGGCAACAATCCACAGCTTGTCATACATATCCACTAATGTTCCCTCATATGCTTTCTGCCTGCTTTTCTGACAATTTTGAATGGCAAGAGCGCATATCCTACTTTTGCTAGCTTTGTCCTGCTTTTCTTGAGTATAAAGCAACATTTTGTTCTTTTGAGTTTGGATAAGGATAAAGCAAGGCGCCTTCATGGACTTAAAAAGTTGTTATATTTTTTTCCAACACACCCTCCATGTTTTCTCTTCTAAATCCATCATCTTTCTTCCTTTTCATCACTTATTGGCTGCCATATCTAATTTTTCCAATTTGTGAGATTCTTGAATGAGTCGTTAAGATGATGTTGCCACTCATGGGGATTTTCATGATTAGTAAGACTTATTTTTGTGAGCTGCTCTAATGCCTCCAAAGGATTTTGAATTTTTGTTGTAATTATATATTTGGACTTTTATCTCAGTTCCTAAGCTTGGCTGATGTAAAGTTATGCAATAGAGTTTTATGTTGTGCATCTATTATGTCTCAATTTTCACTGTATTGTGCAATCATTGCTTAGCAATTTTGAGAGGAATTTCTTGAGTGCATAGATCTAATTCGGATTTGATATTTTCACATGGTATCAGAGCCTAGGAATCCTAGGTAGCATATCTGCAAGCAATAGCGCACCAGAATATGTGGAGGTTCCACAGAAGTCCATGGGGGAATCACCTTGAAGCCATTGGATAAATCCTTTGGAGTCTACCCAGGTGTGACACACTCTCAAAAGTGCCTACTATCCATTGTAGAGCTCATTAGATCAAGTTTTCCTCTGGTGTGCTTTTTTGCAATTTTGCAGGTTACAGCTCAGTCTCATCAAGGATGCATCAGTTGGTCATGGAGCATTCTCAATCTATCATCTTGAATCCATTCAATTAATTTGATTGGAAAGCGCAGATGGAGATTTTTTTGAGACCCAAGGGCCTCTATAGAGTTACTATGGCTACTGAGCTCAATCCTACATCATCTACTCAGAAGGCCAAGTGGCATAATAGAAGAGATGACGCTTTTGGTATGTTGCGTCTCAGTATCTCGATAGATTTTCTTTTCCATCTGGATGGCTTAACCACATCGAATGAAGTTTGGGTAAAAACTCAGAATTTGTTTGGAAATACAGATGAATTGAAAGGCCATCAATTGAAAAATGAATTGATTTATCTAAGTCCAAACAACTTTGAGACCTTACAAGACTTCTTCACTAAGTTTAATTCTTTAGTTCTTGAATTGAAACAATGTGGGATTGAAAAGAAAGATGAGTAGTTGATCTTTTCCATACTTTCAAAATTGGGTCCAGAGTATTCTATTTTTGTTTCTACCTTCCATGCTACCAAGATCATAGTTCTAAACTGGAAAATTTCCTCTCTATCAGAGTTCATGGAATCTCTAACTAAGGAGCAAGATAAGTTGGTCTTAATGGGAGCCATAAAGTATTCAAAAGACAATGCGTTGGCTGCTTGAGATTCGAAGAATTCAAAGGGAAATAAGAAGGATAAGGACAAAAATGCTTCACATCAAGGGAAGGAGAAATCAAAGCCACTAGAGGAGCCCTCAAGCTCCAAGAAGAATCAAGAAAAAAATATGTAGAAGATCAAGTGCACATACTGCAATAGGGGCTTTCATGCTGAGATTTTTTATATGAAGAAAACCATCGACATGATGGCTCATATTCTTGAAAAGAACAATATCCCTCTTCTAGATGGCCCAAGGAGGAAGGAAGGAGGTTCACATTCAGAAGACAAGGAAAGAGTGCATGCTTTGATAGCCAACACTTCAAAATATTCCTCTTACATCATTGATTCTAGCACATCTAGACATATGGTTGCTACAAGGGAGTCTTTATCCTCTCTTGATTCCACTGGTGGTCCAATAATTGTGTTGGGAGATTATTCGGAGACTCAATCAGAAGGTAAGGGTAGAATATATCTAGACCATGGTTCTTTCAATAATGTTTTGTATGTCCCTGGTATGGCTTCCAACCTCCTTTCATTGTATCAGATGACACATACTGGGTCTCCCAAGCAATTCATCTTCATCCCCAATGAAGTGAAAATTTCTTAAATTTCCACTGCTAGCATTATTGCCTTAGATGCTACAAACCATGGCTCAAAATTTTATAATTTTTCTCATTTTATTCCCTACTCATCACCCTTTGCACTCCTCACTCATGCAAATGAAACTAGTAAGGTGTGGCATGAGATATTTGGCCACCTAAACTACAAGTATCTACATGATTTGCATGAAAATAACATGGTTTATGGGCTTCCAAGCATTAAGGAATTTGTCAAGGTTGCATCTTTGAGAAACATCCTAAGCGCAAGTTTGAGAGAGCTAGAGTTGAGAGAAGTTATGCACCTCTTGAATTAATCCAAAGTTATATCTTAGGTCCCTTCCCAAATTTTTCCTTGAGCAATGACAATTATGTGTTAACCTTCATTGATGACTACTCAATATTTTGTTGGGTTTACTTTCTCCAATACAAGTCATAAGTCTTTGGTTTTTTCAAGGTTTTTAAAGCCTCTGTGGAGAATATATCTGGTAGGAAGATCAAATCCCTTCTAACAAACAATGGGGGGGGGGGGGGATATTTCAATTCTTATTTTCAAAAAATTTGTGATGATGCTGGCATTCAAATGAAGCATAATGTGCCCTACACACCTCAACAGAATGGTGTGGTAGAGCGGAAGAATATATCCTTCAAGGAGATGGCCACTTACATGATGGAGTCCAAGTCTTTGTCTACAAGAATCTGGGATGAAGCCATTAATTTTGAATACTATATTCAAAATAGGGTTCCACATAAATCCTTTAAAGGTATCACTCCTTTTGAATCTTGGAGTGGGCACAAGCCAGATGTGTCACATTTCATAATTTTTGGCTCAAAGGCATGGGCTAGAATTCCTCCTGAGAAGAGAAGGGATTTGCAGGCCCAAATCGAACCATGAATATTTTTTGGATATCATGAAGACTCAAAGGGTTACAAATTGCTCAATATGACCAATCAAAAATAATTCATTGAAAGGAGCTTGCAATTTGAAGAAGAGCCCTTGTAGACAGTTGAAATTGGAAAATCCTCACAAGTACCACTTGATGAAGTAAGTGAATATTCTGATGAATATTCTGATTTTGATTTTGATGATGAATAATGCCACATGATTTCAGATCCAATTTCACCTACAAGGCCTAAGTGGGCTGAAAAAACCTTTGAAGAAACAAGAGAAATTGTGGGTGATCCACTAGATACTAGGAAGACTAGGTCTCAATTTGAGAATGCACTTTCTGCCAAAGACCCTTATCTTCCTCAGAGGTGCTATTTAATGATTGAATCTGATCCAAAATCATATGAAGAGGCTGCACATGACCCTATATGGAAAGATTCCATGGATGAAGAGTTCTAGTCCCTTCAAAAGAATGGAACCTGGGCGCTAGTCTCGCTCCCACCTGGAAAAACATTGGTCAAATATAAGTGGATCTTTTGGATAATGGTGGGTGTTAATGGTGCAGCAGTGAAGTAAAAATAAAGGTTGGTGGATAAGGGCTTCTCCCAATTCCATGTCCTTGACTACAATGAGAATTTTGCACCGGTGGAAAAGATGGATTCAATCATGCCAGTTCTGGTAGTTGCAACATCCAAGCAGGGGGAAGTGCACCACATGGATGTAAAAAGTGTTTTCCTCCATGAAGACCTTGAGGAGGATATTTATACGCATCAGCCATAAGTTTATGTGAGTGAACCCTCTCTTGTGTGTAGATTTAAAAGGTATTTGTATAGTCTCAAGCAAGCTCCCAGAGCTTGGTATGCCAAAATGGATAGTTTTCTTATGTCGCAAGGTTTCATGATATGCACAAATGACCCAAATGTTTACTTAAAGCATGTTAATGATTCTCTTTTAGTCATTGTATTATATGTTGATGATATTTCGATTACTGGGAATTCAACTGATGAGATTTATTCAGTAAAATAAGCTTTGCATCATGCATTTTGTATGACTGATTTGGGACAACTAAGACAACTTATGGGACTTGAGATCACTCGGTCCACTTTAGGAATAAAGGTATCTCAATCAAAATATGCATCAGATCTACTCAGAAAGTTTAGAATGCAAGAATGTAAGGAAACAAAGACTCCCTTTCTCTCTGGAGTAAGACTTGAAGATGGTAACTCTAGCCCGCTAGTGAACAACACTTTGTATAGGCAGCTTGTTGGGAGTTTGTTATATATTACTCACTCTCGACCTGATTTAGCTTTCATAGTTAGTGTTGTGTCAAGGTACATACAGGAGCCTCATTAGATCCATTGGAAGGGTGCCAAAATGATCTTGCATTATGTGAAAGGAACTAAGTCATTTGGGATTCATTATGCTACAAATTCTTGATTGGACCTTTATGGTTTCTCATATTCTGATTGGTTTGGAGACAAATCATACTGGAATTCAACTTCCATATATGTTTGCATGCTTGGAGGAGTTCCAATATGCTTTTCAAGTAAAAATAAAATTTCCATTTCACTTTCATCTGTAGAGGTTGAGTATAGAGGAGTTGTAAATGCAACCACTCAGGGTGTCTGGTTGCAAAGTATGATTTCATAGATGGAGGTTGAATTTTGCACACCTATAGTCATTTGGTGTGACAATAAAATTACCATTAAAATCTCAACTTACCCAGTGCAAATACAAATAACTAAGCATATAGAAATTCACATGCATTATATCTGAGGACTAGTGCATGATCAAATCATATCCCTGCAGTATTGTCCTATTTCTGAGCAAGATGTAGATATCTTCACCAAAGCATTCACAGAGAAGACTTTCGGCCATCTCAGGACACTACTTGGAGTGGATGAAAATATGGTGAAGAAATATTGAAAATATTTTTTTTTCATTTTTTTTATTGTCCATTTTTTAGAAGGTTTTTCCCAAGAGGTTTTCCTTCTTTCCTTGCTTTTTCTAGACAAAATAAATGTAAAAAGGGTGACATTATCCATAGTTGATGGGCCCTTTATTTTCTGATTTTTGTACTCACATACAATCATACTTAAGGGGGGGGTTTGTTAGAATAATTACACCCCATCTAGACTTAGGATAAATTTTATTATCCATTTTTAATAATTTCATAGGTGTTAGACTAGTTAGTTGGCCACCTTTTGCCTAGTTGTAACACCCAAAAATCGCAAAAATTAAATTTTTTTGATATAGCCTAATCCATAAGAGAAATGCTATCTGTGGAATGAAAGTTATTCAACTAATAGATAATAACAGCTTCATAAAATTATCGTTTATTCTTGAACATAAAATATACTTGAATATAAATAAAGTGCAACAGAACAATGTTTATTTCGTTATGTGTAACGATCTAGTAACAAATACTGATGAATTGTTTGCATATTTCTGAAGGGGTTCCTATAGGGTGCCCTTGGGTTTACATAGCTTTGATAGCTAAAGCATTGGATTCTTTTCTTTCGCAGATCTGCAGGTAAGGTAATAGAGTAATTCCAGTTTTTCAAGACAAGTTCTAAGCTTCAGCTTGTCATCTCTATTTTTGAGATAAATGTATATACTGTCGTGCATGAAGATGTCGATGGTATGTAATTGTGGTTTATCTTTAACAACTTGTATCGTCTTTATGATAACATTTGTATGTGTCACTATCAATGTTTTACACTATACTTCCGTTGTAACTGTTGGTAGGATCAATGGTATTACGGCTTATAATATCAGTCTGAAAAATGCGTCAAGGTTGATCGATGAATGACCCTGGGAAGATAGTGCCACCATTAGATTAAAGTGGAACTCCTGGAAATTGACATCTACAATGTATTAGTTTAAAAAGCCAATGTAATGATATTTTGTTGTGTCACTTTATAAACAAGATGCTGCTAGACACAAATCGTATGCGACACACATAAGATTTGGTGGTCAAACCCTAGCTTTCTAAATAGTGTGAGGGTTAGATTTTCATTACATTAACCTAATGCAAAGTGACCTAGCTTTTGTAATTGTAATGCATGTTTATTATATGCATGAGTTTAAATGTCAAACTTATGGTAGCGCCTACAATACGAAGGCATTGTATTGATTTCTAATACGTGCTTGATATAAAAAATATATCAAGTCTTTTGATTTGGCAACATATGAAAACTATGCGAAATGAATAGTATTGGAAACACTATATGAAAAAATCCTATGGTTCGAATGTGCATTGCACACATAATATACGAATTATAATATGGTTTAAAGCTTCAGTCGTGAAATTAAAATCATATGTGATAATATCTTATGGTTGGAACTATACAATGATTGTGTTATTGTATTGATAATACATTACCCTATGGTTTGAATACTATGCCATGGGTTGTAATACAATTGTAATGTAGTAGTTATACTATCCCGAGATTTCGCTGTAACCATAAATCGATGCTGACAGGAATTAAATGTAGTTGCAGGTAATGTCCTAGTAGGTGATATGTATTTTTCAGCATTAAAATATGAATCCTGTGTGATGGTAGTGGTTTGCTTCGATGGCTCCACATGATATAGTTGTATGAATGGTGATAGTTCGTCGAGCTGTAAGCTCAACCCTGGTGATAAGGCACTCTAACTGTGTTGGTTATTTATTGAGGTTATTAATGGTATTTGGTCATATCTCTGCCTTGGTACTATCATGGATTATCTGGCCAAATCTTGATCATTGATCTGTTGCCTCGATCATTGAGATGGGAAACCCTAAGGCAATCTCGCAATAATGTTTGTTGTTTTCCTTAATGCATTCATTTGGTGTTTTCATTTGGGGAAGAGGCCGACAGGCCGTTGGTTAGCAGGGCTCGACCCTGAGTTGTTTGTGGATGGCTCTGTGTCTCCATTCTCTATAATTTTTATTGTGAAACCTACTGTATAAGTTGCTCGAGTTTACTGAGTGTAAAGCAATGAAGCCCTGTGGCTTTCGTCAGGTGATAGGTTAGGTTTTTTTGGTGAGGTTTTGACTTCGAGTTTGGTTAAGAGTTCGGTTGCATGTTGTTTTGTGGCGTTGGCTCGAGGAATTGGAAGCTTGAAGCATTCCATCAGTCCGTTAAAATAAAAGTAAGTTGACTCGTAACACTGTTTAAATGATACAGATTCTGGTTTATCAATATTTGTTGGAACTCATTGTTAACTTCTTGTAGTTCATGTGGCAGGTACTGCCTTCATGGTGAATTTCTCAGTGCTGGGTTTTGATAGCAATGGATGGCACACTATAAATTGGTAAGCCCTGGTGGCAAATCCTCCGTAGTTTTTCCTAGCAGATTTGTGGCAAACGTTGAAGTTGTAACACTTGTCCTGGAAATCGTGGTTTGAAACCCATGTTGCTTTGTGTTCGCCTGTGTTAGGATACTTCTCATTTTGCAGAGTTGATTTAATAGTTTGTAGTCTTACTGTATAGTGTTTGGGCTCTAAGTTTTGAACTGGGCAATGTTCCTCCGTTAAAAAGGGTTTCAAACTATGTTGAGTTGATAGTATAAAAGAATATTTACAAAACTTTGTTGCCGTGACTGTTTTGTATTCGTTGTTTTGGGGCTTGGCCTGTGAACAAAACCTGTGACTCATCGATTTATAAAATGGAAAGAATTTATGTTTTAACAGACCTATGCGTTCGAATTTGATGTAATACGATAATAGTTTTGCAACTAGGTTTTAACACACCTCTGCTATCGTTTTGTTTATGGACTGTGAAATTATGAAAGGTTTAAACATTAGGAAAGGAAATCGTGTGCTATGTATGAATACTACTACTGTCTTTTAAACAATGGTTATATGTTTGTAATACATGATAGGCTTTGACCTATATGCAGCTTCGTTGATTTGTAAGAAATGTTTATGTTTTCAATCTATAAGCCTTGTTATGAGTTAGGGTTTGGCTCTATTTAAAAAGTATGGATATTGGTTGGCTCATCATCATGCCCTCGGCAATCCACACTTGTTTTTACTTCTGCAATTTAAAGGAATTCTATTGTTAATAAAATAATGAAACTATTTAATGATAGGGAGCTTGTTTAACTAGCTCGATTCTGTAGAAAAAGAATGCATTCGTGTAGTTTTTGTTTTATGGCTAAAGAAACATGTGTTTGGATAATAGTTGAGAACTATTTTAATAAAAGATGTCTGTTAACATCCTTGCTGCTATCGTTCGATAATAAATTCATTAGTTTGGAATTTGGTTTTGAAAGTGAAATGTGTAACCCTAGGTTTGTGATAAGAGATTTATGTTTGCTTATCTATCCTGTATGTACAGTAATGGAAATAAAAGTAGATTATAGTAAACTCTTGAGAAGAAAATAAATGGAACTATAAACCCTAAATTGAAATTTGAAAATGACATATCAGTCCTGTATGCTGAAATTATGCAATCATTTTTAATTCTGTATCAGCTATGATCTCAATAATAATTATAAAGAACAATAATAATCTTTTAAGACAATAAACTTCTATTTGATGAAATAAAATATAGAAGTAAGAACAGTACTATAAAGAAATGCAGTAAATAATACTAATTACTATCAGTAGATAAATTAGCAACATATACAGAATGGTACTTCCATCATCTTGGCAATTTGCCTATCATATCTATCTATCTTAATCTGTCTCTGTACTAGAGTACGATGTTGTTCCTTTTTGCATGGGGAAAAATGCAGAGGCTATTTCATTCATTCAAATCAAATTCAAACAGAATTATTAATTTACTCAGGAAACTAAAATAAACTTATAAAATAAACAGTAAAAGTAAAATAGACAACAGAAGTTTAAGATATAAAAAATGTATAAGACAATAGAACCTATAAATGACTATAGGGCCAACAAACACCCAAGGAGGCCCGTTCGTCCCAACCTGTTTCAGAAGAAGCAGCTCAACTGTTGTCTTGTAGTGAACCCCCGAGCCTGATTACTGATCCAATAAGTGGGTGAAATCTGTGTAGAAGCAAGGCACTCAAAAATGCCTTCTGCACTCAGCATCAACCTCCTAAAATAACATGCCTTCTCCACTCAGCATCCTGAACTCAATAAGAGTTTGGCAGACTCACAACATGATCAACAACATAGCATATTCCCTCATCAAATCTCTCGGGTGCAAACACAACAAAACCCCAAGGTAAATTCCTCGTCAGGAAAAGTGATGAACCTCAGTTCACAATTTGATGGCTATTTGATAGACTGCCTAGGTATTTTAGTGGTCAGTTCAGAATAAATGAGCCTCAAGCTCCAGTCCCATCTTTCAGGGCACTATGACCACATTTCAAGGGAGTTGTCCCATACCAACAGCTAGTTATTTGCATCATGATGCTGTTACTTGTCCATTTCCTTCTACCCCAGATTCCATTCAACCTAGTGGATCAGTAACCACTCTTTCAACAGTCCTCTTAGGTTTTTGTCTCCTATTTTATTTATTTAATAATAATATATTGTGCAAATTACAGTCATCCTTAGACACCTGTCCAACATAAAACTTTACAATAAAACCTATAATAATGTTTGCTAACACAAAATGTTTTTTCAGCAAAAAGGGTATGTTACAAACACCCCCGCTTAAGCTCAACATCGTCCTCGATGTTGCTTATTCATCATCAAGTTCCTCATGGAATAGAACTGGATATGCTGCCCGCAAATTACTTTCCAGTTCCCAAGTAGCTTCATCAGGGCTAAGGTGATTCCATTGCACCTTTAGCTTCCCTATCGTGCGATTCCTAATCATAATTTCCCTCCGGTCGAGAATACAATCCTGTTCCACCTGAAAATATCTTTCGGGTTCCACCTGTATGTCATTCCAATTCAGCACATGAGTAGCATCGTGCACATACTTCTTTAAAACTGAAACATGAAAAACATTGTGGATTTTTAAATTATATGGCAATGCCAATTGATATGCAGCAGCTCCAATCCTTGATAGGATTTCGAATGGTCCACAATACCTTGGTGCTAATTTAGCACAAATCCCAAGCTTCAAAGAACTTTTCTTGGGCTTTACCTTTATAAAAACATGGTCTCCTACCTGAAATTCTCTTTCAGTGCATTTCAAATCAGCATAGCTTTTCTGTCGATCTTGGGCAACCTTTAAGTTACCTTGAACCTGTTTCATGGTTAGCTCCATTTCTTTCAATAAATCTGGTCCTAACATCAATATGTCTACAGGACTATCCCAAGAAATTGGAGTACAACATTTTCTTCCATACAGAATCTCAAATGGGCTTAACTTAGCAGAGGCTTGATAATTATTATTGTAGGCAAATTCTGCTAAGTGCAAGTAATCTTCCCACTTAGATGGTTGATCTTTAACATACAATCTTAACATGTTTTCTAAAATCTGATTTACCCTTTCTGTTTGACCATCAGTTTGTGGGTGGAAAGAAGTGTTGAAATTTAATTTAGTATTTAATCCTTTAAATAGTGATGTCCAAAAATTACCGGTGAACTTAGAGTCCCGGTCTGAAATAATTACCTTTGGAATTCCGTGTAAGAGAAAAATTTGCTTCATGAAAATATCTGCAATGTTAGAAGCCTTGAAATTAGTTTTAACAGGAATAAAATGAGCAACTTTACTAAGTTTATCAACAACAACCATGATTGAGTCATTCTGCTTCTGATTTTTAGGTAAACCTGTAATAAAGTCAATGCTTATAATTTCTCATTTCCATTCTGGAATTGGTAAGGGTTGCAATAGCCCAGCTGGATGTTGATGTTCAGCTTTAATAGTCTGACATTCAAAGCATCTAGCTATATATTCAACAACTTCACTCTTCATGTTGGGCCAAAAATACTCCTTTCTTAACATAGTTATCATTTTCTGATAACCAGGATGCCCTGAATAAGGACTCTTATGAACTTCATCTAAAATCAGCAACTTAACCTTCAAAAAATTAGGTACATAAATTCTGTTTTTATATGTTAAGAAGCCTTTTTCATTAATCCTGTAATCTGTTATAAAATTTTCAGATGAATTTTCAGCCACTTTATCATGTAATTTTTGGTAATTTTCATCTTGCTTAATTCCTTCTTCGATCTGATTTTCCAGATCAATTTTAAAAGTACTGATTGCTGCCACGAAACTCAATCTAGCATTTCTGCTCAATGCATCAACAACCTTATTCTCCTTTCCATTAATGTGATGAATCTCAAAATCGTACTCGCTAAGGAAAGCTAACCACCTAGCTTGCCTTTCCTGAAGATTTGTTTGATCCAAAATCGTACTCGCTAAGGAAAGCTAACCACCTAGCTTGCCTTTCCTGAAGATTTGTTTGATCCAATAAATACTTTAAGCCCTTGTTATCAGTCATTAAAATGAATTTTCTTCCGATCAAATGATGGCGCCACATTTTTAAAGCATGTATCACGGCTGCCAACTCAAGATCATAAGTAGAACAATTCTTTTCATGTATTTTTAACTTTCTTAACTCAAAAGAAATTGCATGACCTTCTTGACTTAAGACCCCTCCAAGTCCATCGTTGCATGCATCCATGCATACGACGAAATCCTTATTGGGATCTGCAATTTTTAAGATGGGTGCAGTAGTTAATAATTATTTTAACTTATTAAAACTGTCTTGACACTTTTGATCCCATACGAATTTCTTCCCTTTCTTCTATAAAGAAGTGATGGGGTTACCAATTCTAGAGAACCCTTCAATAAACTTTCTATAATAACCCGTTATTCCCATGAATGACCATACATCAATTACATCTTTCGGGATAGGCCATTCATTAATTGCTTTTATTTTATCAGGATCAACAGAAATACCATCTTTAGAAATTATATGACCCAAATACTGAATTTTATCTTTATAGAAATCACACTTACTGAACTTAGCATAAAGCTGATGTTCTCTAAGTACTTGTAAAATGATTTTTAAATGTTCGTCATGCTCTTCTTCAGTTTTTGAGTAAATCAGAATATCATCGATGAATAACACTAGGAACTTATCCAAATATTTATGCAGAACGTTGTTCATTAAACACATGAACACTGCCGGTGCGTTGGTTAGCCCAAAAGGTATAACTACGAACTCGTAGTGTCCATAACGCGTTCTGAATGCAGTTTTGAATATGTCCTCGTCTTTTATCCGGACTTGATGATAACCCAACCTTAGATCAATTTTAGTGAATATCTCTGCTCCGCGTACTTGATCAAATAGATCATTTATGTGGGGTAAGGGATATCGGTTCTTAATTGTCATTTTATTAAGCTGACAGTAATCAATGCACAAACGCATGGTACTGTCCTTCTTTTTAACAAAAATTACTGGTGCTCCCCAAGGGGACACACTGGGCCTTATGTAGTTTTTATCTATTAATTCTTTCAGCTGATATTTTAAGTCATTTAACTCCATAATATTTATCCTATAGGGGGCCTTTGAGTTTGGTACCACATCGGGTACTAACTCAATGGTGAAATCAAGTTCTCTTTTCGGAGGTAATCCTGGAATTTCTTCTGGGAATACATCAGAAAAGTCCCTAAGGATGGGAATATCCTCTATTTTTAACTTGTCTTTTTTAGATGTACACTCATCATTAACAACATTAACAACAAACATTTTACACCATTTTCTGGCAGCTCTCTTTACTTGTAAGGTGGAAATATGCCTATGAATTCCTTTTATTGTTTTTGTATTACCTTCATTATTTACACATGTAAAATATTTATCATAACAATTCAGTAAAACTCTATGTTGTTCAAGCCAATCCATACCAATCAACAAATCATATGACCCTAAGGGTAAAACATTCAGATTAATTTGCGTTTTCAGCTGACTTAAAAATACATCACAATTCTTGACATAATCTGTAACATTTCTTTTAGTTCCTGTTGCAAGCTGAACTAACCATGCATTATCAAATTTCTCTGTTTTTAGCTTGCAACGGTTTACTAAAGTAGGTGAAATATAACTTAGATTTGCACCTGGATCTATTAAAATAGAAATAGACTCATTTTGTATCATACCTTCAATTTCGACCATGGATGTTTGATGGTCCACTTGACGGTTCTCCAGTGCTACATTTATCCTGGTCATTTCTCTTGCGATATCTCCAACTGTAGATTATGCTTGCATAGTATGAATATTGTTGGTTGTCCTCTTGTTGCATGGGCAATCTGCTCTCTTATGTGGTCTGCCACATTCATAGCACTTTATGGGTCCTTTCTGCTCAACATACCTGTTGTAGTTATTGTTATTGTTATTGCTGTGATTATTATTATTAGGTACGTTTCTTGCAGCAGTAGAGTACTGAGATGCATTATTCCGGTAATTATTAGGAAAATTTCTATTATTAAAATTTTTCTTAAAACCTCCAGCATTATGATTAAAATTCTTCTTTTTATGGTCATATTGATTAGTCTTACTATTCTTCTAGCCAGTTGTTCCTTCTCTTTTTCTATTTTGATCAAAGCAAAAATTTGCCTTCCTCATGGCCTCTTCCAGAGTGGAAGGATTATCATACTCAATACGGTATTTTATATTAAAAGGTAGACAACTGAGAAACCTTTGCACTTTAGGCTTTTCGTCAACCATGTAGGGTACGTACCTCAGCAAGCTAAGGAACTTGTTGCACAGTTCTTTCATGTTCATTGTACCCAACTTTAAATCGTAAAACTCCTTTGACTTATCTTCAAAGTATTGTTCCGACAAAAACTTCTTTTTAAAGAAACTTTTAAACATAGTCCAAGTTACTTCTTTTTCTTTTATACTCTTGATTCTTTTAAGATCCTGCCACCAAATATATGCCTTCCCAATCAGATTGTAAATAGCCATCTTGGCTTTCAGTTGAGAAGAGTAGTCGTAAATATTAAAGTACTTTTTCATTCCCGACAGCCAAGCTTCTGCTATCTCACCTTTCTCACTTTTGTCGTTAAAGGTGGGTGGCTTAATCTTTTTAAATTCCCTAGTAATCTGTTCATGATGTTTATGTTTTCTCTTTTTAGAGCATCATTCACTATTACTACTGTCATAATTAATATCATCATTACTTGGATCAGATTTAGAAGATGAGTAACTGTTCCTTTTATCATTTCTTGTTTTCTTATGTTTATGTTGGTGGGACATTATTTCAGAATCAGCCTTCAATTCTTATTTTCTGCCTCTTTCATCACTATGATAGTTTCCTTTTAAATTTTGTTGTAACTCTTCCTATACCTTAAGGATTCGCTCATTTTCTTCTTTAACAGCTTTTAACTCAGATTTGAAATCCTGTATAGTGCGTAAAATTTCAGAAGACTGTTTGTTTAATTCGACATAAATTCCTTCAGAATTATTATGATTAATACATTCATTACGAGGAGATCTGTCCTCTATTGATTCTTCTGGTATTTCCATACCTGCAATTTAAAGGTCAATGTGTTCTGTGCAAAAATAAAATTAAATTACAAAAGTTAGTAACATAAAATTTCTAATTTATTTTTTGTTTGCGTACATGGGCCTCAATCAGGCCTATAGTTTGAACTTGCGCTCTGATACCACATGTTACACCCCAAAAATCGCAAAAATTAATTTTTTTTGATATAGCCGAATCCATAAGAGAATGCTATCTGTGGAATGAAAGTTATTCAACTAATAGATCATTAGAGAAATTTTGAGGTCAAAAAATGGCCTCAAAACAAAGAAAATGTACTATAAAAAACAACCAATCACATTCTAGTAGATGACATCATCCCCCTTGGTGAGGTGGCATTGCATGAGTTAAGAATGCTTATTTGTCAAATTTTCTATGGTGAATAAAAACACATAGTTAACCAAGGTAGTGGTGTAAGTACTTTTAAGTCATAAAGTAAAGTACTCATAATGATAGTCTTTTCATAAAATAATAGTATTGTCATTTTCAAGTAAAGTACTAATAATGAATGTCTTTTCACACTTTGTCATAAAATAATATTATTGTCATTTTCAACTGAAGTACTCTTAATTCATAAAGAAAGTCCTTTCACATTTTTTTATAAAATAATATATTATCATTTTTATGTTTTTAATTTTAAATTATATATTCACTCCATTCTATTTAATAACATAATGTCAAACTAATAAAGAATAATAATATATTTAATAAATAATAATAATGCAATGTGGATTATAATAATATTATTAACATTTTACATGTAAATAAATTCTCAATTAAATTACATTATATTAAATTCATGAGAAAAGTACTAAATATAAAAAGTCAACATAAAATTAAAAAAATAGCTCTTAAAAATATTTTTTATTATTTAATTTAATTTGCAAGTTCAAAACAAATAAATGCTAAAGGACAATAAATTTTTGGGAGTTTACAATGAATCTTAGTCACATCAATGTAGACTTATTTTATTAATTTTATTTCTAGTAAATTTTGAAAAACAACTCAACCATGGTTATTTATATTATGCATAGAAGCTAGTGTGGGAGGTGACCTACCCCATAAAACCCTCAATTCATAATATTTTAATATATCTCATATTTTTGTAGTACATCTCTTAGGAGGCCATTTTTTGACCTCAAAATCTCTCTAATGAATAACAGCTTCATAAAATCATCGTATTTATTCTTGAACATAAAAGATACTTGATTATAAATAAGATGCGACAGAACAATGTTTATTTCGTTATGTGTAACGATCTGGTAACAAATACTGATGAATTTTTTGCATATTTCTGAAGGGGTTCCTACAGGGTTCCCTTGGATTTACTTAGCTTTGATAGCTAAAGCATTGGATTCTTTTCTTTCACAGATCTGCAGGTAAGGTAATAGAGTAATTCCAATTTTTCAAGACAAGTTCTAAGCTTCAGCTTGTCGTCTCTATTTTTAAGATAAATGTATATACTGCCATGCATGAAGATGTCGATGGTATGTAATTGTGGTTTATCTTTAACAAATTGTATCGTCTTTATGATAACATTTGTGTGTGTCGCTATCAATGCTTTACACTATACTTCTGTCGTAACTATTGGTAGGATCAGTGGTATTACAGCTTATAATATCAGTCTGAAAAATGCGTCAGGGTTGATCGATGAATGACCCTGGGAAGATAGTGCCACCATTAGATTAAAGTGGAACTCTTGGAAATTGACATCTGTAATGTATTAATTTGAAAATCCAATGTAATGATATTCTGTTGTGTCACTTTATAAACAAGATGCTGCTAGACACAAATCGTATGCGACACACATAAGATTTGGTGGTCAAACCCTAGCTTTCTAAATAGTGTGAGGATTAGATTTTCATTACATTAACCTAATGCAAAGTGACCTAGCTTTTGTAATTGTAATGCATGTTTATTATATGCATGAGTTTAAATGTTAAACTTATGGTAGCGCCTACAATACGAAGGCATTGTATTGATTTCTAATACGTGCTTGATATAAAAAATATATCAAGTGCTTTGATTTGGCAACATATGAAAACTATGTGAAATGAATAGTATTGGAAACACTATGTGCAAAACACCTATGGTTTGAATGTGCATTGCACACATAATATACAAATTATAATATGGTTTAAAGCTTCAGTCGTGAAATTAATATCGTAGTGTGATAATATCTTATGGTTGTAACTATACAACGGTTGTGTTATGGTATTGATAATACATTACCCTATGGTTTGAATACTATGCCACGGGTTGTAATACAGTTGTAATGTAGCAGTGATACAATCCCGAGATTTTGTTGTAACCATAACTCGATACTGACAGGAATTAAATGTAGTTGCAGGTAATGGCCTAGTAGGTGATACGTATTTTTCGGCATTAAATTATGAACCCTGTGTGATGGTAGTGGTTTGCTTCGATGGCTCCTACGTGTTACTGGCTCCACATGATATAGTTGTATGAATGGTGATAGTTCGTCGAGCTATAACCTCAGCCCTAGTGATAAGGCACTCCAACTGTGCTGGTTATTTATTGAGGTTATTAATGGTATTTGGTCGTATCTCTGCCTTGGTACTATCGTGGATTGTCTGGCCAAATCTTGATCATTGATCTATTGCCTCGATCATTGAGATGGGAAACCCTGAGGCAATCTCGCAATAATGTTTGTTGTTTTCTAAACGCATTCATTTGGTGTTTTTGTTTGGGGAAGAGGCCGACAGGCCGCTGGTTAGCAGGGCTCAACCCTGAGTGGTTTGTGGATGGCTCTGTGTCTCCATTCTCTGTAATTTTTTTTGTGAAACCCACTGTATAATTTGCTCGATTTTACTGAGTGTAAAGCAATGAAGCCCTGTGGATTTCGTCAGGTGATAGGTTAGGTTTTTTTGGTGAGGTTTTGACTTCGAGTTTGGTTAAGAGTTCGATTGCATGTTGTTTTGTTGCATTGGATGGAGGAATTGGAAGCTTGAAGTATTCCATCTGTCTGTTAAAATAAAAGTAAGTTGACTCATAACACTGTTTAAATGATATAGATTTTGTTTTATTAATATTTTTTGGAACTCGTTGTTAACTTCTTGTAGTTCATGTGGCAGGTACTACCTTCGTGGTGAATTTCTCAGTGCTGGGTTTTGATAGCAATGGATGGCACACTATAAAATTGTAAGCCCGGGTGGCAAACCCTTCGTAGGTTCTCTTGGCAGATTTGTGGCAAACGTTGAAGTTGTAACACTTGTCCTGGAAATCGTGGTTCGAAACCCATGTTGCTTTGTGTTCGCCTATGTTGGGATACTTCTGATTTTGTAGAGTCGATGTAATAGTTTGTAGTCTTACTGTACAGTGTTTGGACTCTGATTTTTGAACTGGGCAATGTTCCTCCATTAAAAAGGGTTTCAAACTCTGTTGAGTTGATAATATAAAAGAATATTTACAAAAATTTGTTGCCGTGACTGTTTTGTGTTCGTTGTTTTGGGGCTTGGCCCATGAACAAAACCTATGACTCATCGATTTATAAAATGGAAAGAATTTGTGTTTTAATAGACCTATGCGTTCGAATTTGATGTAATACGATAATAGTTGTGCAACTAGGTTTTAACACACCTGTGCTATCGTTTTCTTTATGGACTGTGAAATTATGAAAGGTTTAAACATTAGGAAAGGAAATCGTGTGCTATGTATGAATACTACTACTGTCTTTTAAACAATGGTTGTGTTTGTAATACATGATAGGCTTCGACCTATATGCAGCTTCGTCGATTTGTAAGAAATGTTTATGTTTTCGATCTATAAGCCTTGCTATGATTTAGGGTTTGGCTTTGTTTAAAAAGTATGGATATTAGTTGGCTCGTCATCATGCCCTCGGCAATCCACACTTGTTTTTACTTCCTCAATTTAAAGGCATTCTATTGTTAATAAAATAATGAAACTATGTAATGATAGGGAGCTTGTTTAAATAGCTCGATTCTGTAGAAAAAGAATGCATTCGTGTACTTTTTGTTTTATTGCTAAAGAAACATGTGTTTGGACAATAGTTGAGAACTGTTTTAATAAAAGATGTCTGTTAATATCCTTGTTGCTATCGTTCAATAATAAATTAAGTAGTTTGGAATTTGGTTTTGAAAGTGAAATATGTAAGCCTAGGTTTGTGATAAGAGATTTCTGTTTGCTTATCTATCCTGTATGTACAATAATGGAAATAACAGTAGATTATAGTAAACTCTTGAGAAGAAAATAAATGGAACTATAAATCCTAAATTGAAATTTGAAAATGACATATCAGTTCTGTATGCTGAAATTATGCAATCATTGTTAATTATGTATCAGCTATGATCTCAATAATAATTATAAAGAACAATAATAATATTTTAAGACAATAAACTTCTATTTGATGAAATAAAATATAGAAGTAAGAACAGTACTGTAAAGAAATGCAGTAAATAATACTAATTACTATCAGTAGATAAATTAGCAGCATATATAGAATGGTACTTCCATCATCTTGGCAATTTGCCTATCATATCTATATATCTTAATCTGTCTCTGTACTAGAGTACGATGTTGTTCCTTTTTGCATGGGAAAAATGCATAGGCTATTTCATTCATTCAAATCAAATTCATACAAAATTATTAATTTACTCAGGAAACTAAAATAAACTTATAAAATAAACAATAAAAGTTAATTAAACAACAGAACATTAAAATATACAAAATGTATAAGACAATAGAACCTGTAAATGACGATAGGGCCGACGAACACCCAAGGAGGCCTGTTCCTCCCAACCTGTTTCATAAGAAGCAGCTCAACTACTAGCTTCTAGTGAACCCCTGAGCCTGATTACTGATCCAATAAGTGGGTGAAATCTGTGTAGAAGAAATGCACTAAAAAATGCCTTCTGCACTCAGCATCAACCTCCTTAAATAACATGCCTTCTCCACTTGGCATCAACCTCCTAAACTCAATAAGAGTTTGGCAGACTCACAACATGATCAACAACATAGCATTTCCCCTCATCAAATCTCTTGGGGGCAAACACAATAAAACCCCAAGGTAAATTTCCTCGTCAGGAAAAGTGATGAACCTCAGTTCACAATTTGATGGCTATTATATAGACTGCCTAGGTCTTTTAGTGGTCAGTTTGGAATAAATGAGCCTCAAGCTCCAGTCCCATCTTTTAGGGCACTATGACCACATTTCAAGGGAGTTGTCCCATACCAACAGTGATCCAGGTGGATATCGGTGGCAGCCCACCTCTTCCAACTGGCTCAAAAAAGTCTTCTGGCAATTTTGGTAAATTACTATTTTTAGCAGTTTTTCGGGTCCTAAACTTCAGGAGCCATTTTGAGGCCCTAAACGACATTTTTTGGCGATTTGGGGGACCAAATGGTTTCCAACGGCACACATTGGGGCCCAGTCAAAAGTTGTAAATCTCGGTTAGACCTTTCCAACAGGCTACCGAGCGCCCTAAACGGAGATCGTATGCAAAAGTTATGACCCCGGGAAGTTGACTGTTCAACTAACCACCTTGGGGCCGCAAACTTTATGACGGTTCATTTTCTAGGGTTAGGTTTTTGGATGATTGGGATTCTTTCCCTCATGCTTATGATAAATAGGCCCTTTTGGCCTCTCTTTGTATTCATCTTGGCACGAATGAGCATAGCGGCCACATCTCTTCTCAGAGATAGCTACCACCATTCTAGCTATTGTATTTTACAGTCTGTTCTATTTCCGCTATTTAATAGAATATGTGTTTACTGTATCACCGTGTTATTTGCAATATATCTCTGTATATGATTCTGTATATGCTATCTTTTGTTTCGTTCCCACATAAATCTGGATCAGTGGTATCAGAGCGGTCTGCTCTTTGATTGTTTCTCGGTGCATGTCCCGGACAAGGTCAGGATACAGAGAGTTGGGTCTCGAACTAGTTTCACTTGGGGAAGACCACTCTCGCCGCCCCAAACGGCCTCCCATGGCGGAAGAAAAGAGAGACGACGGAGCAGCAGATCCTATCAAGTTGTTGCTCGAGGAAGCCCTCGCGCGACAAAGGAACGAGATGATGGATAATTTCGCCTAGATCCTTCAACGCATGCCAATAGCGGCAAATGCACCCTCAACGAGCGGCCATTTCGGAGATACGACTCCATTCAAGGTACAAGTTAATTTTGATATCCCTTTATTTGAAGGCCAAATCGATGCCGATGCCCTAGATAAATGGTTGAATCTACTAGAAGGGTATTTCTCTGTCCACCGATTTTTCGATAGGGAAAAAATCATCTTTGCACTCCTTAAGGCCGTCCCCCATGTCAAAAATTGGTGGGAAACTTATTGTGAGCAAAACTCATCAGACGAGCCTGGATTGTTTGAATATTCCAATCCCACTTGGGCCTCTTTTATAGATGCCGTCAAGGAACAATATTACCCTGTTGGAAACTATGATGACCAGTACACAAAATGGACCATTCTGCATCAAGAGAGGGACCAAACGGTGTCGGAGTACACCAACAAATTTCATACCTTGCGCACAAAGTTAGGTATTAAGGACTCCAAGTGGCACCTAGTACTGAAATATCGTAGTGGCCTACACCGGTACATCCAGACAGAGATGGATTTCTTGGAAATCTCTTCACTCGGATCCGCCTATCGATATGCTGTCAAAATTGAGCAGAAATTTCAGCAAAAGAACAAGCGTGACTTCGGACCTGCGCAGAAGCAGGGCAAGGGAAACTCTGGCTCGCAGAACACGGGGCAAGAAAAGGACAACCAGACCCAACCACAGGAGAAGAAGGGTAAAGAAAAGACAAAGAAGGACACCGGGAAGTGGTGCGAGTTCCACAAGAGCCCCTGGCACAACACTGATGAATGTCGCTCAAAACAGTCATTGGTGGCTGATATCAAAGCTTCAGAATCAGATCCCAGTTCCGATTCTGACTCAGAACCTAATTTCACAGCCGCACGAAAAGGGAAGCAAATCATTGATGCAGAACCCAGTGCCGTTGTCGCCACCACAAAGATTCAACAGAGGAACCTGAAGAGTCGGAGGCAGAGGAGCGCCTTTTCCACTCACAAATGTGGGTGAAGGGAATTCCCCTACACTTTGTTGTGGACAGCGGCAGCCAGAAGAACCTGATCTCAGAAGAAGTCATCAAGAGATTGGAGCTACCAATAACGCCACACCCACAACCATACACCATTGGATGGCTAAGCCAAGGACGAAGGATCCGTGTCAGTCACCAATGCCGCCTACCATATGGCATCAAGCCCTTCAAAGATGAGGTATTATGTGATGTGGCCCCACTTGAAGTATGTGATGTTCTTTTAGGACAACCATATATGTGGAAGCTGTAGCTAGGGTTTTACCCCTAGCTTGTGCAAATGAGCACCTACTAAGGAGAATGGACTCCTTAGTAGCAGTTCAGTAAGTGTAAATAATTAAGCTAAAACAAAAATTAAATTACTTCTAAAACATGCATGAAACATGAACATCAAATTTAAAGAATGGCTTTTTGTATTGATATTACCTTCAATGTGAAGGTTTGATGAAGCCCTTTGCAGTGTCCAAGAGGATGCTCCAAGCTTCAATATGCTCCTTCTCCTTCTCCAATGATGGGAATGGGCCAAAAATGGCTCTCAAGGTGAAAGTAGTTCAATGGTGAACTAGGGTTTCGAGAGAGATTTTGGCAGAGTAAGGGTGCTTGTGATTGTGGATATGGAATAAGGGATCTCCATCACCTATTTATAGTTTTTTGGTGGTGGAGTGCTGACCCATGGTTTTGGGAAACACATGGTTTAGAGCAGCTGTATAGGGTTTTTTCCTCCTTTTCCTCATTATTTTATATTTTTTATTCCCTTTTTAGGGGATTTTTGCTATTTTTGGAGGAAAAGGGGGTTTTTTAGCCTTTTTTAGGCTATTTTGATGGTTTTGTGGCCTTTTGGAGGCATTTTAGGCCTTTTGGAGGCTTTTTAATGGGATTTTTGGGGTTTTTCAGGGAAATATGGTAGGGAAATGGACAAATGAGCCATATAATGTGGTAGATGAGGTAGTGAACACTTTTTGGGTGTTAACAGATTGCCCCCTGATGTGCGAGGTCAGGAGCTCATCGTATGGCCGATGGACATCATAAGTCATGAATGGTTTTCCTGGGATGTGGAGAGAAGAGAAGAAACAAACTGGAGCCCGGAACAACGATCCTGAACAACTGCAAGAACTAAAAGTACATAACCTCAATAATGGATGAGGAATAATCTCAATATATGGACGAGGCGGGCATACCCATGCTCGTATCAAGATACATAAACATAACTGTGAGGCCCGAAAAAAGGAGGACCTGTAAGATACATGACCACTGTGTACATCATAAGAGTCCAGAGGGGACACAGATTTGGGACATACTGCTGAGCTGATCATGTGTGAACTGAATAAATGGTGCACTGGAACAAGCAACAGTGCTACTGAGTGTGGTACCAAAGGGGCTGATGAGCTGCTGGATCCGAGTGACAAGAGGTACACTCACAATGGTACACGGAACTGGAACTGATCTGGGACTGAAACTGGGTACTCAAGGAAGCATGTAACTGGATGGCTTCCGAATACAAACGCCAACGCAGCCCAGACGTCCACAGGAACATAGAACTGGTTGTTCCGAAGTGACTCACCAATGTGCTAGAGTCGGGGGAAATCTGGGGTCTTTGACTAAAAACTGATGGGATATAATCCTACGCGATCCTCAACGATGCGATCAAGGTGCTGAAGTCGAGCATGTGAGGAACAACCACTCGGAGAGGCAATGATGTCTCCTCTCAGAATGATCCGTAGGCACTTACCACAGATGGTGATAAGTCCAAGGCGTAGGGACCTCTGGGCCTATCCTCTGGAATAGAGGAGCTGTCGTCGACAGAGGGAGACCTGCAACTATCAAGGCAATGATGTTTCCTTGACAGGAGCGCGAGGTACAAGACCGAAATGTGATAGTGCTGATGGCAGGACTGATAAACTGTGGGGGGACAACTGGGCAAGTAGAGTGGATGGACTCAAACTTCCTTTGTTCAGAGTATGATAATGGGAATGATCTGGCAGCATATGAAACTGACTAAGGGGAGAGGGATCATAGCTGTATGGGATCTGGGAAGGTTACTGGGCTGAGGGAGACTCAAGCTGGGGTACAATGGCAGGAGACTGCAGAATACTCTAAACAAAGGCGACTTGATTGGGGGTGCTGCCGAGATGATAGATCAAAGTGCCAGGAGGCACGGGGGAAAACTTCTTCATGGGTTAAGGAACTAGAAGAAGTGTGTGTAAAATGGTACTGTCGTGTGGATTTTACGAGCCAAGGACAGTTCATGCTCGTGGTTGCTTTCAATTTTAAGGAGTCTGAAAGCGATAAGAAGACTCTGAAATGATGAAATGGTACTGTCGGGTGGATTTTACGAGCCCAGGACAGTTCATGCTCGTGGTTGCTTTCAATTTTAGAGAGTCTGAAAGCAAGTAAGAAGACTCCAGGGGGTTGCTTTTTCGTAGATTTAGTCTCCAAGGCCCAAAGAAGCATAAAAGGATGCAATGAAGAACTCTTCTAGCCGGTGTGACTAGAGTATTCCTTTTTCGTAATTAGTCTACCAGGTCCGGAAAAGGGTTAAACTTATACCAGATAGACGCCCTTTCAGGTACTTTAACGAGCATGAAAGGAAGCAAGATTGCTCGGCGATCTTTTCATTCTTTTAGGAGTCAGAAAAGAGCTTAACGGAAACTCCCTAAGTGCCTTTTTCGTAAAGGACTTGTCCGGCCCGAAAAAGGGATAAAATTATACCGAACAAAAGGAATGGCCAGGCAAGGAGGAAGTGTTCGAGCAAGGCAGATTGATGGTGACCAAGAACGAGGGTAGGTGGGGAACACTGATGGGCCTCCTTGCGGGGTGAATGAAATGGTGGCAAAATAACGAGACATTTGCAGTGTGACAGGAGTGAATGGCTCATGTAAAAATGTGGAACAATCCGACAGCGGCCGTTGTGGTGCGCAAACCGAGGCAGCAAGGTGTTGGGACACAATGTTAAAATTGTACCAAGTGAGAGCGAGAAATGATCTCAAGCATCATCACGGGCTCGAAAAAATGAATTCGGCGATATAAAGGATGTCAAAAATGGGTAACGGCCGATGTGGCACGCAAACCGAGGTGACGAGGGCGTTTTTGGAAAAATACCCAAAAAATATGGAGGTGAGAGCGAGAAATGATCTCTAGCATCATCACCAGCTCGGAAAAATGAATCCGATGATATAAAACATGTGAAAAACGGAGAACGGCCGATGTGGCACGCAAACCGAGGCGACTAATGGCGTCTGAAAAATGGGCAAAAAATAACGAAATGAAAATAATGCAACGAGGCGACCATCATGACGGTCTCGTCGTGCTGATTCCGGTGGTGGAAACGGTGTGAAAAAACAAAAACAACAAGAAAATACACTGTACAAAGAAGACCAATGAGGTCGCGGGTTTCTTTTATGGGTAAAAGCGCTTGAGATACAACCCATTACGGGGGTTGCGCAAAGGACGGCCTTCGGAGTCGGTTTCTGTATGAATAGGAAGTTCCTCTGGCCGTGTGTCCATGTGATGTTCGAGAATGGCGGGATTGAACCTTGGCATTCCGGGAGAGGGCCAAGCAAAGACATCATGGAACTCTTGGACGAGTTGATGGTAGTTCTCAATCTCCTACACGCTGCAGGAGGCTCCTAAAGTGATGACTTCAGGGGTCCCAATTGTAACTTTAACATCTGAGAACTGTGAGGGATGAATGGGACGTTGTTTCTGACGAACGGGGGGTACATCAGGCCATGTGTCAATGTGGTGCTCTATAATTGCAAGGTCAAGACCAGGCATTTCGGTATAGGACCAGGCAAAGACATCACGGAATTCTCTGAAAAGGTTTATGTAGTCCTCAATCTCTTGTTTACTGCAGAATGCTCCTAAAGTGATGAGTTCAGGGGCACTTCCTGGGGCAGCGATATCAACTTGGATGACAGGTGAGATGTTGGCCATGTTACCTTCCTCGAAGGCATCAGGAGCAGGGATAGGGTCCTTGAACCAGTCGACCTTGGTGGGGAGGAAGTCTTTAGACTCAACTGTGAATTGGTTAGCTGTGCTAGAGGAGGATTCTTCTGGGATGAAATAGGAACGATGGTGCATATTGTCCCAGGGATAATCCGGGGCAGTCAGGGCCTCAAGAACTTCCTCATCGGTACGGAAAGTGTGCGTCATCAAATCGGTTGACGAGGGGGAAGTGGTGGAAGAAATCATATAGATGGTATTAATCTATCCAGAAGGTGAAGAGTCTGGGGGGTAGATCTCCTCAATGGTAGGTGGTGCCGTCTCAAGATCCAGATTGTTCATCTCATAGAGAGCTGCTCTGTAATCTGGGAGATCGGGACAATGATGTGAATAATGCCCGTAAATACCGCATATGGCGCAGGAGTGGTTGGTACGTAGGGACTTATCTCTAGGCTTGGGAGTGGGAGTGAGTTCGACAGTTGGGATGTTAGGATCATCGTCGAGCATCTGCATGTGCTTCTGTAATGCTGGTAACTGTGGGCATTGGTGGGTCGCATGGCCCAACTCGTCGCACAGCGAGCATTTGGGAGGAGCACGAAATACTGAAGGGTTTTTGACTGTCTTTGGAGGTGGTACAGCAGTGTAAGGTTGTGGACCTCTGCCCCCAGTGGGTTGGGGAGGAGGAGGTGGCGTCGTGGAGTTTGAAGGGGTAGAGACACCGGGAGGTGGCTGAGTGGTAGTAGCCATGGGTTGCACCGGTTGGAGGACAACATCTGGTGTCGGCGGGAGAACGGGAGGCGAAAGATACCATACAGGTAATCCCAAGGTTAACCCAGGGAGGCTAATGGTAGCCATGACCGGGGCGCTTACTACTCCCGATGGAGGGACTAGGAAGGGGATCGTATGGATCGGTGTAACACCAATGTGGCTAGGTACCAATGGTGGTTTAGGCAATAAGGGTGGTTGAGTATTAGGTGGTAGGTTGTCATGGGACAAGGTACATAAGTCAGACATTTCGGGCGTAGATGACGGCGGAGGAATGGATTGAAAGGTGGAGGTCATCGGCGCGTCTGAGTAGACTCCAGGCCCCGAAGAGGAAACAAACGAAGTGGTGGCAGGAGAAACAGGTTGTTCAACCATGGGGAGAACATTTTCAGGTGCCGCGGGAGCACTGGGATCATAGTATGTGAGCTGGTCAATTTTAACCACGCGTCCCTCATGGGGGAACATCATGGTGCGAAAGACGGAAGAGGAAACCGCCCGCATGGCATGCATGTAGCTGCGGCCAAGTAAAAGGTTGTAATCCAATTGGGCATTGATTACCTCTATGTCAATAAGGACGGTTTTACCACCTAACTGGATGGGTACGTTGGGTAGGAGGCCTTGGGGCTGGGCCGAACGACCGTCGTAGGCACGTAACGCAGTGGTGGACTGCTGGAGAGGAGGGGATCCTAGCTTCTGCCATACGAATGTAGACATAACGCATGTGGAGGCACCCTCATCGATGATGCACCGGTGGATGACAAGATTCCTAACGGAGACAGTAACTTGGAATGCTAAGCTGGAAGGTAGGCGTGGTTCAGACTGGTCTAAATCAAAGGCCATCAAATGCGAATCATTTGGGTCAATCCCCCCAATGGCGGAAAGTAAAGTCTTGCGCTGGGAAGGGCAGTTCTTCAAGACTTCTAACGCAGACATGGCTGCGGGAGATTGGGCTAGGTCGTCTACAATGTTGTAGTGTGATGCAGCGCGCGCATTAGGGTTATTGTTGATTCGGCGAAGTGGGAAACGAGGGGCTTTTGCAGCGCCGTCTATGGGAGGCGGAGGTATACGTAACGCCTGGTCGGTGGGATGGGCGTTAGTAGGTTTATCCGTGGGATTGGCTTCAGAGGTGGAGCCATATTGGTTCCGACGGGTCTGGAGATTGACGTCAGCAGATGACATCATCAGTAAGTGGTGGGTACCTGAGTCAAACATGGGTTGATCAGGAGCAGCGTAAGTGATCTGTTGTTGCTGGGGCGCATTGGCTTGATGGGGATCCAACGGCTGAGTGTTCACTACGCCTTGGGTCGATAAGGGGTTTTGCAGCACCAAAGGGGGTTGTTGAGGTTGGGGGGGGTTGGGCGGCGCTTGGGGAGCCGCATGCCCTTGGCGATGGGCCTCGTCAACCCAGAGTTGCCGAGCTCGCTCTAAGTGTGGGCAAGCATGGGTGTAGTGTCCATAGACCCCGCAAATAGAACAAGGGTGGTTCATTCTCAAATTGGGTTTTTTAGCCTGCTTGGGCGGGCGCTCAGGGTTTTGATTAGCGGGGGCCGCATTGTTGTTGTCAGGGGGATTAGCCGGTTGACCAGCTTGGTCTGCAAGTTGGTTGTTCCCCTGATTACGGCCCTTGCCGCGGTTCTGTTGGCCCTGGTTTCGTTGGTTATTCTGGTTTTGCTGCGGGTTCTGTTGGGCGTAAACTTGCCCTTGGGCAGCAGGTGGATTTTGAGGTTGCGCAGGTGCTGGAGCAGGCTGCGGAGGATGATATGTAGGTTGAGGCTGAGCAGGTGCAACAACTTGAGGGGGTTGCTGATAGGACTGCGGAGCAGGTTGTGGATGTGCCGCAGAGGCTGCCTGTGGCGGATAATAAGCTGGTGGGGCTTGTGAAGGCGCAGGAGCTGAGGCAGCCTGCTGATGGTAGTAAGGATGAGGGGCGACTGGAGGAGCATAAGCAGGAGTCGCATACCCGAAGCACTGAGGTGGACATGAGGGTCCATGGGAATGGTGATGTGTCATAGGAGCATACGAGTTGGTTGCTCCAGACTGTGAAGTAGCCCGCGACAGGTCGGGGCCAGGGGTAGGACGTGCTATAGAAAATGGTTGGGGATGCGAAGAAACACGGCCAATGATACCATCTGCAGCGTGGGATGCCCCCGGCGCATCATGCTGGGAGGACTCACCGCGAGGGGCATCAGGTATAATGGTATAAAGGTAACCCGATTGGGCGTAAATGAGGTCGAACTGTTGAGCCTTAAGGATGGCCTCTTCCTCAGACTGGGGTCTTTCGGAGGCCACATCCTTAGCAATAACAGGGAGAAGGGATTTGAGGAACCAATCTAGGAAGATACGGTCGTCTAGTTTAATCTTGCATAAGCTACGGCGTCGACGCCACTCATGGATGTGGTCCGTGATATGGGTAGCCGTGTTTTGTCTACAAGATAGAAGGATCTCAACGCCTGCGTCATATCGGACAGGCAACTGGAAGAACTGCAGGAAGGTCGAGGCAAGGGAAGCAAAGGTGGCATGGGTCCCATGAGGTTGCTCGATATACCATTTGGCTGCAGAGCCAGTGAAGCTGCGCTGTAGGAGACGGAGGCGAAAAGAGTCGTCCACAATGGAGTTAGAGGAACACCATAAGTGGAAAGACATGATATGGTTTTGTGGGTCCTCACCGGCCTTGCCCTCTAACTTAGGGATGTGAGAGGGTAGTTTGGTAGGCATATGAGGCCATGTAGGGTCGTGTCGAATAGGATCGTTGGTCAATCTGGCCAGGTCAGGTAGGTTGAGGCTAGCCATGAATGGCAAACTGGAAGAAGGATGTGACACAGTAGTGGGTTGGACCAAGTTGGGGCCAGTGCCCCCAAGTGGAGGGACAAGATTTAGGGTGGTGCCCCCAAGTGGGGGAACTGAGGTAGTGGAGGATGGTCCGACACCACCATGGGTAGTGTGAGCCACTGATGTAGTGGGGATAGGTATTCCCGCTGTGGGAATAGGTACCGTGAGGGGAACAGTAGATGGGAGTCCCATGGAGGGCATACCCAAAACAGGTGTAGTGACTGGTGTAGTGGTGGATGGGCCACCAATGGTCCCTATGACAAACGGAGTGGAAGTCGTGCCAGCCATGGGGCTAGTAGGGGCAGTATAAATAGGGTTCTCAGACTCTGTCTCAGAATCGGAGGTAAAGTAAGGTGCGTCACTATCTGGTGACGGAGTCCTACATCGCTGACGAGTGGAATCAAGTGACAAGGCTCTAGACCTGTAATGAATGGTATCAACAGACGATGATCAGAATCTATGACGAGTGGTGTCAAGAGAACCGTGCTGTGGGGGGCTCACCCCTGAGGCACCGAGAATGTCTCGGGGACTCAATGGTGACAGATGGTGTCTAATCTCTGTGGGTTGAGGTGAGTAAAAACAACTCAAAAAGGGCCTAATGCAACCGAGTGTGCAGAAGGAGAGCTAAAAAGCAAGGCACTCAGGACAACAACCAACTCAAAACACCCACTGCAACAGCTGTGCTACAATAGGTGGAGTAACAACAAAGATGGTCAGAATACCAACAAGCAGCAGGTTTCCTAAAAAGAAAAAATGGTGGACTCACTAGACCAAAGGGAGGTAAAGGAGCATGCAAACACCTAACTAAAAGTATTCTGACTCAACTAAACATATCCTCCGCAAGGTGATGAAATCCAAGTCAGACAATATGAGTAGGAAAGCCAAGTGGCTATGATATCCCCCTACCGGGAGGGACACCGGGTCTGGGAAACCAGAGATTCTGGGTTCGATCCCCAGCGGAGTCGCCAAAACTGTAGCTAGGGTTTTACCCCTAGCTTGTGCAAATGAGCACCTACTAAGGAGAATGGACTCCTTAGTAGCAGTTCAGTAAGTGTAAATAATTAAGCTAAAACAAAAATTAAATTACTTCTAAAACATGCATGAAACATGAACATCAAATTTAAAGAATGGCTTTTTGTATTGATATTACCTTCAATGTGAAGGTTTGATGAAGCCCTTTGCAGTGTCCAAGAGGATGCTCCAAGCTTCAATATGCTCCTTCTCCTTCTCCAATGATGGGAATGGGCCAAAAGTGGCTCTCAAGGTGAAAGTAGTTCAATGGTGAACTAGGGTTTCGAGAGAGATTTTGGCAGAGTAAGGGTGCTTGTGATTGTGGATATGGAATAAGGGATCTCCATCACCTATTTATAGTTTTTTGGTGGTGGAGTGCTGACCCATGGTTTTGGGAAACACATGGTTTAGAGCAGCTGTATAGGGTTTTTTCCTCCTTTTCCTCATTATTTTATATTTTTTATTCCCTTTTTAGGGGATTTTTGCTATTTTTGGAGGAAAAGGGGGTTTTTTAGCCTTTTTTAGGCTATTTTGATGGTTTTGTGGCCTTTTGGAGGCATTTTAGGCCTTTTGGACGCTTTTTAATGGGATTTTTGGGGTTTTTCAGGGAAATATGGTAGGGAAATGGACAAATGAGCCATATAATGTGGTAGATGAGGTAGTGAACACTTTTTGGGTGTTAACAGAAGCGTCATGCTGTATATGAATCACAGCCTCGCAGTGTCATTGTCACTTTGGGAGGACAACTCTATCGGATACCAGAGATAGTTGCACATACCCCAAACAAGCAGGGAAGGAAGATAATCTCCCACACTGGGAAATTTTCCCTATTCGCAATTGCCACTAAAGGAGAACATCAGATCGCAAAGACATCCACAACCTCTGCCCATCATCCCTCTACTCAGCAGAAACAAGAAAAACAGAAGTTCAGTGCAACATCACCTATTCGAGTTCCTTTGCAGTGCAAGGCGACGCATTCAAGGTGCTCCCCCAAAAAGAAACCATCAACACCAATGCAAAATACCACCCAACCAAAACTGTTGAACAGCTCCAGCGCAGCCAGCAACAACAATTACAGCCCTCTGAAGATGTCAAAGTAAGGCATCCTTTCCACTTCAACAAATGTCGCACCAAGAGCTCAACTCGACACACAGCTCGACATATGATAAGGGATTTAACACAATGGAGACCATTGATTCCTAAGGAGGGAGGATTGATCCAGGTGGATATCGGTGGCGACCCACCTCTTCCAACTGGCTCAAAACAGTCTTCTGGCAATTTTGGTAAATTACTATTTTTAGCAGTTTTTCGGGTCCTTCACTTCCGGAGCCATTTTGAGGCCCTAAATGACATTTTTTGGCGATTTGGGGGACCAAATGGTTTCCAATGGCACGCATTTGGGCCCAGTCGAAAGTTGTAAATCTCGGTTAGACCTTTCCAGCGGGCTACCGAGCGCCCTAAATGGAGATCGTATGCAAAAGTTATGACCCCGGGAAGTTGACTGTTCAACTAACCACCTTGGGGCCGCAAACTTTATGACGGTTCATCTTCTAGGGTTAGGTTTTTGGATGATTGGGATTCTTTCCCTCATGCTTATGATAAATAGGCCCTTTCGGCCTCTCTTTGTATTCATCTTGGCACGAATGAGCATAGCGGCCACATCTCTTCTCAGAGATAGCTACCACCATTCTAGCTATTGTATTTTACAGTCTGTTCTATTTCCGCTATTTAATAGAATATGTGTTTACTGTATCACCGTGTTATTTGCAATATATCTCTGTATATGATTCTGTATATGCTATCTTTTGTTTCGTTCCCACATAAATCCGGATCAGTGGTATCAGAGCGGTCTGCTCTTTGATTGTTTCTCGGTGCATGTCCCTGACGAGGTCAGGATACAGAGAGTTGGGTCTCGAACTAGTTTCACTTGGGGAAGACCACTCTCGCCGCCCCAAACGGCCTCCCATGGCGGAAGAAAAGAGAGACGACGGAGCAGTAGATCCTATCAAGTTGTTGCTCGAGGAATCCCTCGCGCGACAAAGGAACGAGATGATGGATAATTTCGCCCAGATCCTTCAACGCATGCCAACAGCGGCAAATGCACCCTCAACGAGCGGCCATTTCGGAGATACGACTCCCTTCAAGGTACATGTTAATTTTGATATCCCTTTATTTTAAGGCCAAATCGATGCCGATGCCCTAGATAAATGGTTGAATCTACTAGAAGGGTATTTCTCTGTCCACCGATTTTTCGACAGGGAAAAGATCATCTTTCGGCTCCTTAAGGCCGTCCCCCATGTCAAAAATTGGTGGGAAACTTATTGTGAGCAAAACTCATTAGATGAGTCTGGATTGTTTCAATATTCCAATCCCACTTGGGCCTCTTTTATAGATGCCGTCAAGGAACAATATTACCCTGTTGGAAACTATGATGACCAGTACACAAAATGGACCATTCTGCATCAAGAGAGGGACCAAACGGTGTCGGAGTACACCAAGAAATTTCATACCTTGTGCACAAAGCTAGGTATTAAGGACTCCGTGCGGCACCTAGTACTGAAATATCGCAGTGGCCTACACCGGTACATCCGGACAAAGATGGATTTCCTGGAAATCTCTTCACTCGGATCCGCCTATCGATATGCTGTCAAAATTGAGCAAAAATTTCAGCAAAAGAACAAGCGTGACTTTGGACCTGCGCAGAAGCAGGGCAAGGGAAACTCTGGCTCGCAGAACACGGGGCAAGAAAAGGACAACCAGACCCAACCACAGGCGAAGAAGGGTAAAGAAAAGACAAAGAAGGACACCGGGAAGTGGTGCGAGTTCCACAAGAGCCCCTGGCACAACACTAATGAACGTCGCTCAAAACAGTCTTTGGTGGCTGATATCAAAGCTTCAAAATCAGATCCCAGTTCCGATTCTGACTCAGAACCTAATTTCACAGCCGCACGAAAAGGGAAGAAAATCATTGATGCAAAACCCAGTGTCGTTGTCGCCACCACACAGATTCAACCAGAGGAACCTGAAGAGTCGGAGGCAGAGGAGTGTTGAATATTGTAACTTCAAAGAATATTATATTTGTACTTTATTATTCCGGAGATGTTTCATCCCTCCGAGGTAATCCTATTATGTATCCGGAGATGTTTATTCCTCCGAGAGTTTGTATTAACTAGGGTTATTAGACCCACCATGTGGGGGTCGGCCCTGTAGTTATATTTTAGGGGTTATTAGACTTCTCCAGGAGAGGTCGGCCCCATTAGGTCTTTTAGTCAGTTGGGAGTCAAGTATAAATTGAGGAGGTGAACTCCTCATTAGATCACTCACTCACTTGTGGAAGAGTGTGCACTTGTCTGGGAGATCTGCTAAGGAGACAAAGAAGGAAGGAGCACATCTTGTATTTTGGTTGATCATCTTATTGAGGAAAGCTTTGCTGGGTTTTCTACCCCATGAGGGTTTCCCAGGGTATATTGTGTGTCTATCTTGTTATTGTGTTTCTTTCAGTGATCTTGCTTGTCTATTTGGTTTAAACTTAACATGGTATCAGAGCTAGACTGAATAGGACATCTTTCACAAGGTAAGAATACCTCTTTCTCTCTCTTTGGTGAAGTTAGGGTTTCAGCCCAAAGTTGGTATTATTGATTTTTGGTTGCATGGCTGGATAGCTCTTTTCAATACCTTTCTTTTGAGCTATAGATCGAACTTTTTGGTTGGGTAGAACTTCGGGAAATCCAAACCCTAATTCTACCAAAAGTGCGATACGTCAGATTTTGGTTTCAGAAAAAAGTTGTAATTTTTGAATTCTGATTACATGGCTGGATAGCCCTTCTCAAGAGCATTCTTTTGAGCTATAGATCGAACTTTTTGGTTGGGTAGAACTTCGGGAAATCCAAACCCTAATTCTACCAAAAGTGCGATACATCAGATATTGGTTTCAGAAAAAAGTTGTAATTTTTGAATTCTGATTACATGGCTGGATAGCCCTTCTCAAGAGCATTCTTTTGAGCTATAGATCGAACTTTTTGGTTGGGTAGAACTCCGGGAAAGTCAAACCCTAATTCTACCAAAAGTGCGATAAAATTCTGTTCCAGATTCCGGAAAAGTAAAAAGTAACTTTCCAGGTAAGTCTACTCTGTCTCTTGGACTCCCCCAAGAGAAGATGGCTCCAAACACTAATCTTGAAGACAAGCTAGAAGGCATAGAGAATTTCCGGGCATGGAAATACAGAATTGGTCTCATTCTTGAGGAGATTCTTGAGGAGAATGATCTTGCTCATTATATCAAGGAGGAAGTTGCAGAACCAGAAGAAGATGAAGCCAAAGAAAAACACAGGAAGGATTTGATTAGGGCAAAGAGAATCATAGCTGATTCTATTAAAGACCACTTGATTCCCCAAGTGGCTTCCAAGAAGACTCCAAAGGAAATGTATGATGCCCTAGGAAGAATGTATGAAGGAAAGAACATCAATAGGAAGATGAATCTAAGGACTCAGTTGAAGAGTACCAAGATGCACAAAGGAGAATCCATTCAAGACTACTTCTCAAGAGTCTCTCTAATCAAAGAGCAATTAGATGCCATTGGTGATACTCTTGATGAAGATGAACTTGTGATGACAGCTCTAAATGGTCTCACTAGACCTTAGGAGTCATTCATTCAAACTATGTGTGCCAGAAAAGAAAGTATGAAGTTTGATGTAGTTTGGGAGGATTGTGTACAAGAGGAGGCTAGGGTTGCAAATAGAGAAGCCTTGCTCAAAGAAGATGACCAAGCTTTGGCTACCCACACCAAAAGAATAAGGAGTCAATCCTACTCTAAGAAGGGTAGTCACAAGGAGTCTCATCCTCACAGATTTCATAAGAAAAGAGGATCTACTCAAAGAAGGGATTACTCCTCTTTCCAGTGCTATTCTTGCCACAAATTAGGACACATTGCTAAAGATTGTCCTCTACAGAAGAAAAAGGGTACTTACTACAAAAGACACCAAGCACATCTCGCAGAAGATGATAGTGAAGAAGAAGAAGTAGAGGAAGAAAGGTCTCGCAATAAAAGGCCTAGAGATGAAGAGGAAGAAGAAGAAAGGACCTTCTCCAAAAGAAGGTCAAGAAGAAATACAAAAGAAGATGCAGAAGAATATGTTCTCTTCTCCGCACTCTCTGGATCCATAACCCCTGGAGAAGGTACATGGTTTATTGATAGTGGTGCTTCAAAGCACATGACAGGACAGAAAAGGACTCTCTCAAATCTTGAAGAAAAGACTTCTCCCCAAAAGGTATCTCTAGGAGATGACTATCAATATCCCATTAAGGGAATTGGTGAAGCAAACTACAAACTCGATTCTGGAACTCCCATGAAGATGAAGGAAGTTCTATATGTTCCAGGATTGAAGAAGAATTTGCTTTCAATCTCAGCTTTAGACAAGAAAGGCTACAGAGTTGCATTCATTGATGGACAAGTGTTAATGTGGTCCAAAAGCAAACCCATTAAGGATGCAATTGTTATTGGTGAAGAGGAAGGAGGTTTATATAAACTCAAGGGTCATCCGGAAGCTGCTCTTGTTCATGAAACCTCTAGCCCCAGTGAGCTATGGCATAGAAGACTAGCTCACATTAACTACAAAGCCTTACCTTATGTAAGCAAGGTGGTCATAGGACTACCAGATTTAAAGGTTGATCATGATGGATCATGTAAAGGATGTAAGAAAGGCAAGAATGTCAAGAACCCCTTTCCAAAGAGTGAAACAAAGACTAAGGGTATCTTGGAGTTAATACACTCAGATGTATGTGGTCCAATGCCCACCACCTCTCTAAGTGGGTTTGAATACTATCTTTCATTCATTGATGATCATTCAAGGAAAACTTGGATATACTTTCTAAAGGGTAAGAATGAATTTTTTGGAAAGTTCAAAGAGTTCAAGGCTCTAATAGAAAATCTCTCAGAAAAGAAAATCAAGATTCTCAGAACAGACAATGGTGGAGAATATACTTCAAAAGAGTTTGAAGAATTCTGTAAAGAAGCTGGAATCAAGAGAGAACTAACCACTCCCTACAATCCCCAACAAAATGGGGTTGCAGAAAGGAAAAATAGAACCATCATGGAAGCTGTGAAGACTATGATACATGATCAGGATCTTCCCATGTATCTGTGGGCTGAAGCAGCCAGAACAACAGTATATGTTCAAAACAGATTATCTCATAGTGCTCTTGATTTCAAAACTCCAGAAGAAGTGTTTTCTGGAAAGAAGCCCGAGGTAAGCCATCTTAAAATATTTGGGTGTCCTGTGTACATCCACATTCCAAAGGAAAAGAGAACCAAGTTGGATCCTTCTGGTAAGAAAGGAATATTTGTTGGCTACTGTGAATCATCCAAAGCTTTCAGGATTTACATACCAGGCTTTCATCACATAGAAATAAGTAGAGATGTAACCTTCGATGAGGAAGCAGCTCTCAAGAAATCTAGAAAGTGTCAACTTGAAGAAGTTTATGAAGAAGATACATCTCCCAGAATCTCAGAGACTGTTCACATCCCTGAAGAGGACATACCAGAGGATCATGACATGCTGGAACCACAAGAACCTCCTGTTGCAGAATCATCTAGGAAAAGAAGACCAGCATGGGCTAGAGATATTATTCAAGGAGCTGAAAGATATGGTGCTCCTGAAGGCTCCACTAGAGAAAGGAAGAAACCAAAGCTAGTGTCCAACTATATGGCCTTGATGTGTGATCTTGTGGATCAACTTCCTACTAGCTATGAAGAATCAGCTCAAAAGAAAGAATGGGTAGAAGCAATGACAGAAGAATATCAGTCGATAATGAAAAATGATGTTTGGGATATAGTCCCCAAACCAAGAGATAAAAGTGTGGTTTCTTCCAAATGGATTTTCAAAATAAAACATGCTGCAGATGGTAGCATTGAAAAATACAAGGCAAGGTTTGTAGCCAGAGGATTCTCTCAAAAGGAGGGAATTGACTATGAAGAAACATTTGCACCTGTTGCTAGGTATACTTCAATTAGAACTATCATGGCACTTGCATCCATGATGAAATGGAAATTGCATCAAATGGATGTTAAGACAGCTTTTCTGAATGGTGTAATTGAAGAAGAAGTATACATAGAACAACCTCAAGGCTTTGAGGTCAAAGACGGAAGGACACATGTATGCAAACTGAAAAAGGCATTATATGGATTGAAGCAAGCTCCCAGGGCTTGGTACGGAAGGATTGACAGTTTCTTAACAAGCATGGGCTTTACCAAAAGTAAAGATGACCCCAACCTTTATCTTAAAGTGATGGATGATGAACCTGTTATATTGCTGTTGTATGTAGATGATCTATTTCTAACCGGAAATGAGAATCAAATCATTGAAAGCAAGAAGAAGCTTTCTTCAGAATTCAAAATGAAAGATCTCGGACTAATGCACTACTTCTTAGGCCTAGAAGTGTGGCAAGAGCCAAAAGGAATCTTTCTAAATCAAGGTAAGTATACTGTGGAGATTCTCAAAAGATTTGATATGTTGGAGTGTAAAGCCATGGCCACTCCCATGGACTCCAACCTGAAACTATTAGTTAATGATTCATCAGAACTAGTGGACATAACCCTATATAGACAAATCATTGGATCATTGATGTATTTGACAAATACTAGACCGGATATATGCTTTGCTGTAAATACCCTAAGTCAGTATCTAGTAGAACCTAGAAAGGTTCACCTTATAGCTGCAAAACATATAATGAGGTACCTAAAAGGTACAGTGGACTTTGGCCTATACTATCTTGGAGGTAATGAACTCAAGTTACATGGTTACTCAGATTCTGATTAGGCAGGCAATGTCTCAGATAGAAAAAGTACTTCAGGCGGATGTTATGGCCTTGGATCTGCCATGATCTCCTGGTTCAGCAAGAAACAATCTAGTGTGGCCCTCAGTACTGCTGAAGCAGAATATATAGCTGCTTGCTCTGCCAGCTGTGAAGCAGTATGGCTTCAGAAACTCTTATCTGGAATCTTTGACTTAGAAATGGATCCCACTGTGATTATGTGTGATAATCAAAGCTGCATTAAGATGACTGAAAATCCTGTATTCCATGATAAGTCAAAACACATTGAGATCCGTTACTTCTATATACGAGACATGGTGCAGAGAGGAGCCATCAAGCTCGAGTACATAAGCACTGAGGATCAGATTGCCGATATCCTGACTAAACCTTTGTTTCGAGTAAAGTTTGAACACTTCCGAGACATGCTTGGTATAGTTCAGAAAGACCCTCCTCGAAAGGGGGAGTAGTATAGTATTTGATAACAATTTTGTTTTGTTGCACTTAGCCACTTACAATTATTTAGACTTAAAACTCTTATATATCTTTTATTTTTACGGGTAAATGTCTTGATGCTAGATGTATGAGTGAGAATACATGCTAGATGTATACATGTTTTGGTGTGATGTATACATGTTTTGATGTTAGATGTATTAGTAAGAATACATGCTAGTTGTGATGTATACATGTTTTGATGTTAGATGTATTAGTAAGAATACATGCTAGTTGTGATGTATACATGTTTTGATGTTAGATGTATTAGTAAGAATACATGCTAGTTGTGATGTATACACGTTTTGATGTTAGATGTATTAGTAAGAATACATGCTAGATGTGATGTATACATGTTTTGATGTTAGATGTATTAGCAAGAATACATGTTAGTTGTGATGTATACATGTTTTGATGATTAGATGTATTGGTGAGAATACATGCTAAATGTGATAACTGCTCTTGGATATTTGTACCTGTATAGATGAGAATACAGAAGGGGATTGGATCATCCCTGGACTCTCAGTCCTAAAGAGAGCCGTAGACGTGAGGTCTCCGAGAATGAAGTCCTTAGTGGACAGTTGAGGGGATTGGATCATCCCTGGACTCTCATTCCTAAAGAGAGCCGTAGACGTGAGGTCTCCGAGAATGAAGTCCTTAGTGGACAGTTGAGGGGATTGGATCATCCCTGGACTCTCAGTCCTAAAGAGAGCCGTAGACGTGAGGTCTCCGAGAATGAAGTCCTTAGTGGACAGTTGAGGGGATTGGATCATCCCTGGACTCTCAGTCCTAAAGAGAGCCATAGACGTGAGGTCTCCGAGAATGAAGTCCTTAGTGGATAGTTGAGGGGATTGGATCATCCCTGGACTCTCAGTCCTAAAGAGAGCCGTAGAAGTGAGGTCTCCGAGAATGAAGTCCTTAGAGGACAATTGAGGGGATTGCATCATCCCGAAACTGCTAGTTCAAAATGTATGTGATGGGGATTGCATCATCCCGGAACTGCTAGTTCAAAATGTACGTGATGGGGATTGCATCATCCCGGAACTGCTAGTTCAAAATGTACGTGATAGGGATTGCATCATCCCAGAACTGCTAGTTCAAAATGTACGTGATGGGGATTGCATCATCCCGGAACTGCTAGTTCAAAATGTACGTGATGGGGATTGCATCATCCCGGAACTGCTAGTTCAAAATGTACGTGATGGGGATTGCATCATCCCAGAACTGCTAGTTCAAAATGTACGTGATGGGGATTGCATCATCCCGGAACTGCTAGTTCAAAATGTATGTGATGGGGATTGTATCATCCCCGGACTTCGGTCCCTGAATTGATCCGTAGACGAATGGTCTCCGAGAAAGTGATTGTATTGATGATGTGATTACTCGTATCGGTAGGATACTTGTATTTGATGATGTGGTTACTTGTATCGGTAGGATACTTGTATTGATGATATGGTTACTTGTATCGGTAGGATACTTGTATTTGATGATGTGGTTACTTGTATCGGTAGGATACTTGTATTGATGATATGGTTACTTGTATCGGTAGGATACTTGTATTGATGATGTGGTTACTTGTATCGGTAGGATACTTGTATTGCTGATCATGTGATGACGATGCTACTGATCGTGTGATGACGATGCTGATCGTGTGATGACGATGCTGCTGATCGTGTGATGACGATGCTGCTGATCGTGTGATGACGATGCTGCTGATCATGTGATGACGATGCTGTTGATCGTGTGATGACGATGCTGCTGATCGTGTGATGACGATGCTGCTGATCGTGTGATGACGATGCTGCTAATCGTGTGATGACGATGCTGCTGATCATGTGATGACGATGCTGTTGATCGTGTGATGACGATGCTACTGATCGTGTGATGACGATGCTGCTGATCGTATGAAGACGATGCTAAAGATCGTGATGTTGATGTTGATGTTGACATTGATGTACCAGTAACTGTTTAAGTTACTGACGAAGACAAATTGAAGAAAGATTCCGATGATTTATAGATGTATCATGTGTAGTGACTCCTTGCTCCTGCAGATGCTGTTATAATATCCTTCTCGTTAAGGGGGAGTGTTGAATATTGTAACTTCAAAGAATATTATATTTGTACTTTATTATTCCGGAGATGTTTCATCCCTCCGAGGTAATCCTATTATGTATCCGGAGATGTTTATTCCTCCGAGAGTTTGTATTAACTAGGGTTATTAGACCCACCATGTGGGGGTCGGCCCTGTAGTTATATTTTAGGGGTTATTAGACTTCTCCAGGAGAGGTCGGCCCCATTAGGTCTTTTAGTCAGTTGGGAGTCAAGTATAAATAGAGGAGGTGAACTCCTCATTAGATCACTCACTCACTTGTGGAAGAGTGTGCACTTGTCTGGGAGATCTGCTAAGGAGACAAAGAAGGAAGGAGTACATCTTGTATTTTGGTTGATCATATTATTGAGGAAAGCTTTGCTGGGTTTTCTACCCCATGAGGGTTTCCCAGGGTATATTGTGTGTCTATCTTGTGATTGTGTTTCTTTCAGTGATCTTGCTTGTCTATTTGGTTTAAACTTAACAAGGAGCGCCTTTTCCACTCACAAATGTGGGTGAAGGGAATTCCCCTACACTTTGTTGTGGACAGCGGCAGCCAGAAGAACCTGATCTCAGAAGAAGTCATCAAGATATTGGAGCTACCAATAACGCCACACCCACAACCATACACCATTGGATGGCTAAGCCAAGGACGAAGGATCCGTGTCAGTCACCAATGTCGCCTACCATATGGCATCAAGCCCTTCAAAGATGAGGTATTATGTGATGTGGCCCCACTTGAAGTATGTGATGTTCTTCTAGGACAACCATATATGTGGAAGCGTCATGCTGTATATGAATCACGGCCTCGCAGTGTCATTGTCACTATGGGAGGACAACTCTATCGGATATCAGAGATAGTTGCACATACCCCAAACGAGCAGGGAAGGAAGATAATCTCCCACACTGGGAAATTTTCCCTATTTGCAATTGCCACTAAAGGAGAACATCAGATCGCAGAGACATCCACAACCTCTGCCCATCATCCCTCTACTCAGCAGAAACAAGAAAAACAGAAGTTCAGTGCAGCATCACCTATTCGAGTTCCTTTGCAGTGCAAGGCGACGCATTCAAGGTGCTCCCCGAAAAAGAAACCATCAACACCAATGCAAAATACCACAACAACCAAAACTGTTGAACAGCTCCAGCGCAGCCAGCAACAACAATTACAGCCCTCTGAAGATGTCAAAGTAAGGCAACCTTTCCACTTCAACAGATGTCGCACCAAGAGCTCAACTCGACACACAGCTCGACATATGATAAGGGATTTAACGCAATGGAGACCATTGCTTCCTAAGGAGGGAGGATTGATCCAGGTGGATATCGGTGGCGGCCCACCTCTTCCAACTGGCTCAAAACAGTCTTCTGGCAATTTTGGTAAATTACTATTTTTAGCAATTTTTTGGGTCCTAAACTTCCGGAGCCATTTTGAGGCCCTAAACGACATTTTTTGGCGATTTGGGGGACCAAATGGTTGCCAACAGCACACATTTGGGCCCATTTGAAAGTTGTAAATCTCGGTTAGACCTTTCCAGCGGGCTACCGAGCGCCCTAAACGAAGATAGTATGCAAAAGTTATGACCCCGGGAAGTTGACTGTTCAACTAACCACCTTGGGGCCGCAAACTTTATGACGGTTCATCTTCTAGGGTTAGGTTTTTGGATGATTGGGATTCTTTCCCTCATGCTTATGATAAATAGGCCCTTTCGGCCTCTCTTTGTATTCATCTTGGCGTGAATGAGCATAGCGGCCACATCTCTTCTCAGAGATAGCTACCACCATTCTAGCTATTGTATTTTACAGTCTGTTCTATTTCCGCTATTTAATAGAATATGTGTTTACTGTATCACCGTGTTATTTGCAATATATCTCTGTGTATGATTCTGTATATGCTATCTTTTGTTTCGTTCCCACATAAATCCGGATCAGTGGTATCAGAGCGGTCTTCTCTTTGATTGTTTCTCGGTGCATGTCCCCGACGAGGTCAGGATACAAAGAGTTGGGTCTCGAACTAGTTTCATTTGGGGAAGACCACTCTCGCCGCCCCAAACGGCCTCCCATGGCGGAAGAAAAGAGAGACGACGGAGCAGTAGATCCTATCAAGTTGTTGCTCGAGGAAGCCCTCGCGCGACAAAGGAACGAGATGATGGATAATTTCGCCCAGATCCTTCAACGCATGCCAACAGCGGCAAATGCACCCTCAACGAGCGGCCATTTCGGAGATACGACTCCCTTCAAGGTACAAGTTAATTTTGATATCCCTTTATTTGAAGGCCAAATCGATGCCGATGCCCTAGATAAATGGTTGAATCTACTAGAAGGGTATTTCTCTGTCCACCGATTTTCCGACAGGGAAAAGATCATCTTTGCGCTCCTTAAGGCCGTCCCCCATGTCAAAAATTGGTGGGAAACTTATTGTGAGCAAAACTCATCAGACAAGTCTGGATTGTTTGAATATTCCAATCCCACTTGGGCCTCTTTTATAGATGCCGTCAAGGAACAATATTACCCTGTTGGAAACTATGATGACCAGTACACAAAATGGACCATTCTGCATCAAGAGAAGGACCAAACGGTGTCGGAGTACACCAAGAAATTTCATACCTTGCGCACAAAGCTAGGTATTAAGGACTCCGAGCGGCACCTAGTACTGAAATATCGCAGTGGCCTACACCGGTACATCCTGACAGAGATGGATTTCCTGGAAATCTCTTCACTCGGATCCGCCTATCGATATGCTGTCAAAATTGAGCAGAAATTTCAGCAAAAGAACAAGCGTGACTTCGGACCTGCGCAGAAGCAGGGCAAGGGAAACTCTGGCTCGCAGAACACGGGGCAAGAAAAGGACAACCAGACCCAACCACAGGTGAAGAAGGGTAAAGAAAAGACAAAGAAGGACACCGGGAAGTGGTGCGAGTTCCACAAGAGCCCCTGGCAAAACACTAATGAATGTCGCTCAAAACAGTCATTGGTGGCTGATTTCAAAGCTTCAGAATCAGATCCCAATTCCGATTCTGACTCAGAACCTAATTTCACAGCCGCACGAAAAGGGAAGCAAATCATTGATGCAGAACCCAGTGCCGTTGTCGCCACCACACAGATTCAACCAGAGGAACCTGAAGAGTCGGAGGTAGAGGAGCACCTTTTCCACTCACAAATGTGGGTGAAGGGAATTCCCCTACACTTTGTTGTGGACAGCGGCAGCCAGAAGAACCTGATCTGAGAAGAAGTCATCAAGAGATTGGAGCTACCAATAACGCCACACCCACAACCATACACCATTGGATGGCTAAGCCAAGGACGAAGGATCCGTGTCAGTCACCAATGTCGCCTACCATATGGCATCAAGCCCTTCAAAGATGAGGTATTATGTGATGTGGCCCCACTTGAAGTATGTGATATTCTTTTAGGACAACCATATATGTGGAAGCGTCATGCTGTATATGAATCACGGCCTCTCAGTGTCATTGTCACTTTGGGAGGACAACTCTATCGGATACCAGAGATAGTTGCACATACCCCAAACGAGCAGGGAACGAAGATAATCTCCCACACTGGGAAATTTTCCCTATTCGCAATTTCCACTAAAGGAGAACATCAGATCGCAGAGACATCCACAACCTCGGCCCATCATCCCTCTACTCAGCAGAAACAAGAAAAACAGAAGTTCAGTGCAGCATCACCTATTCGAGTTCCTTTGCAGTGCAAGGCGACGCATTCAAGGTGCTCCCCCAAAAAGAAACCATCAACACCAATGCAAAATACCAGAACAACCAAAACTGTTGAACAGCTCCAGCACAGCCAGCAACAACAATTACAGCCCTCTTAAGATGTCAAAGTAAGGCAACCTTTCCACTTCTACAAATGTCGCACCAAGAGCTCAACTCGACACACAGCTCGACATATGATAAGGGATTTAACGCAATGGAGACCATTGCTTCCTAAGGAGGGAGGATTGATCCAGGTGGATATCGGTGGCGGCCCACCTCTTCCAACTGGCTCAAAACAGTCTTCTGGCAATTTTGGTAAATTACTATTTTTAGCAGTTTTTCGGGTCCTAAACTTCCGGAGCCATTTTGAGGCCCTAAACGACATTTTTTGACAATTTGGGGGAACAGATGGTTGGCAACAGCATGCATTTGGGCCCATTTGAAAGTTGTAAATCTCGGTTAGACCTTTCCAACGGGCTACCGAGCGCCCTAAACGGAGATCGTATGCAAAAGTTATGACCCCGGGAAGTTGACTGTTCAACTAACCACCTTGGGGCCGCAAACTTTATGACGATTCATCTTCTAGGGTTAGGTTTTTGGATGATTGGGATTCTTTCCCTCATGCTTATGATAAATAGGCCCTTTCGGCCTCTCTTTGTATTCATCTTGGCACGAATGAGCATAGCGGCCACATCTCTTCTCAGAGATAGCTACCACCATTCTAGCTATTGTATTTTACAGTCTGTTCTATTTCCGCTATTTAATAGAATATGTGTTTACTGTATCACCGTGTTATTTGCAATATATCTCTGTATATGATTCTGTATATGCTATCTTTTGTTTCGTTCCCACATAAATCCGGATCAGTGGTATCAGAGCGGTCTGCTCTTTGATTGTTTCTCGGTGCATGTCCCCGACGAGGTCAGGATACAGAGAGTTGGGTCTCGAACTAGTTCCACTTGGGGAAGACCACTCTCGCCGCCCCAAACGGCCTCCCATGGCGGAAGAAAAGAGAGGCGACGGAGCAGTAGATCCTATCAAGTTGATGCTCGAGGAAGCCCTCGCGCGACAAAGGAACGAGATGATGGATAATTTCGCCCAGATCCTTCAACGCATGCCAACAGCGGCAAATGCACCCCCAACGAGCGGCCATTTCGGAGATACGACTCCCTTCAAGGTACAAGTTAATTTTGATATCCCTTTATTTGAAGGCCAAATCGATGCCGATGCCCTAGATAAATGGTTGAATCTACTAGAAGGGTATTTCTCTGTCCACCGATTTTCCGACAGGGAAAAGATCATCTTTGCGTTCCTTAAGGCCGTCCCCCATGTCAAAAATTGGTGGGAAACTTATTGTGAGCAAAACTCATCAGACGAGTCTGGATTGTTTGAATATTCCAATCCCACTTGGGCCTCTTTTATAGATGTCGTCAAGGAACAATATTACCCTGTTGGAAACTATGATGACCAGTACACAAAATGGACCATTCTGCATCAAGAGAGGGACCAAACGGTGTCGGAGTACACCAAGAAATTTCATACCTTGCGCACAAAGCTAGGTATTAAGGACTCCGAGCGGCACCTAGTACTGAAATATCGCAGTGGCCTACACCGGTACATCCGGACAGAGATGGATTTCCTGGAAATCTCTTCACTCGGATCCGCCTATCGATATGCTGTCAAAATTGAGCATAAATTTTAGCAAAAGAACAAGCGTGACTTCGGACCTGCGCAGAAGCAGGGCAAGGGAAACTCTGGCTCGCAGAACACGGGGCAAGAAAAGGACAACCAGACCCAACCACAGGCAAAGAAGGGTAAAGAAAAGACAAAGAAGGACACCGGGAAGTGGTGCGAGTTCCACAAGAGCACCTGGCAAAACACTGATGAATGTCGCTCAAAACAGTCATTGGTGGCTGATATCAAAGCTTCAGAATCAAATCCCAGTTCCGATTCTGACTCAGAACCTAATTTCACAGCCACACGAAAAGGGAAGCAAATCATTGATGCAGAACTCAGTGCCGTTGTCGCCACCACACAGATTCAACCAGAGGAACCTGAAGAGTCGGAGGCAGAGGAGCGCCTTTTCCACTCACAAATGTGGGTGAAGGGAATTCCCCTACACTTTGTTGTGGACAGCGGCAGCCAGAAGAACCTGATCTCAGAAGAAGTCATCAAGAGATTGGAGCTACCAATAACGCCACACCCACAACCATACACCATTGGATGGCTAAGCCAAGGACGAAGGATCCGTGTCAGTCACCAATGTCGCCTACCATATGGCATCAAGCCCTTCAAAGATGAGGTATTATGTGATGTGGCCCCACTTGAAGTATGTGATGTTCTTTTAGGACAACCATATATGTGGAAGCGTCATGCTGTATATGAATCACGGCCTCTCAGTGTCATTGTCACTTTGGGAGGACAACTCTATCGGATACCAGAGATAGTTGCACATACCCCAAACGAGCAGGGAAGGAAGATAATCTCCCACACTGGGAAATTTTCCCTATTCGCAATTTCCACTAAAGGAGAACATCAGATCGCAGAGACATCCACAACCTCTGCCCATCATCCCTCTACTCAGCAGAAACAAGAAAAACAGAAGTTCAGTGCAGCATCACCTATTCGAGTTCCTTTGCAGTGCAAGGCGACGCATTCAAGGTGCTCCCCCAAAAAGAAACCATCAACACCAATGCAAAATACCACAACAACCAAAACTGTTGAACAGCTCCAGCGCAGCCAGCAACAACAATTACAGCCCTCTGAAGATGTCAAAGTAAGGCAACCTTTCCACTTCAACAAATGTTGCACCAAGAGCTCAACTCGACACACAGCTCGACATATGATAAGGGATTTAACGCAATGGAGACCATTGCTTCCTAAGGAGGGAGGATTTATCCAGGTGGATATCAGTGGCGGCCCACCTCTTCCAACTGGCTGAAAACAGTCTTCTGGCAATTTTGGTAAATTACTATTTTTAGCAGTTTTTCGGGTCCTAAACTTCCGGAGCCATTTTGAGGCCCTAAACGACATTTTTTGGCGATTTGGGGGACCAAACGGTTGCCAACGGCACGCATTCGGGCCCATTCCATAGTTCTAAATCTCGGTTAGACCTTTCCAGCGGGCTACCGAGCGCCCTAAACGGAGATCGTATGCAAAAGTTATGACCCCGGGAAGTTGACTATTCAACTAACCACCTTGGGGCCGCAAACTTTATGACGGTTCATCTTCTAGGGTTAGGTTTTTGGATGATTGGGATTCTTTCCCTCATGCTTATGATAAATAGGCCCTTTCGGCCTCTCTTTGTATTCATCTTGGCACGAACGAGCATAGCGGCCACATCTCTTCTCAGAGATAGCTACCACCATTCTAGCTATTGTATTTTACAGTCTGTTCTATTTCCGCTATTTAATAGAATATGTGTTTACTGTATCACCGTGTTATTTGCAATATATCTCTGTATATGATTCTGTATATGCTATCTTTTGTTTCGTTCCCACATAAATCCGGATCAGTGGTATCAGAGCGGTCTGCTCTTTGATTGTTTCTCGGTGCATGTCCCCGACGAGGTCAGGATACAGAGAGTTGGGTTTCGAACTAGTTTCACTTGGGGAAGACCACTCTCGCTGCCCCAAACGGCCTCCCATGGCGGAAGAAAAGAGAGACGACGGAGCAGTAGATCCTATCAAGTTGTTGCTCGAGGAAGCCCTCGCGCGACAAAGGAACGAGATGATGGATAATTTCGCCCAGATCCTTCAACACATGCCAACAGCGGCAAATGCACCCTCAACAAGCGGCCATTTCGGAGATATGACTCCCTTCAAGGTACAAGTTAATTTTGATATCCCTTTATTTGAAGGCCAAATCGATGCCGATGCCCTAGATAAATGGTTGAATCTACTAGAAGGGTATTTCTCTGTCCACCGATTTTCCGACAGGGAAAAGATCATCTTTGCGCTCCTTAAGGCCGTCCCCCATGTCAAAAATTGGTGGGAAACTTATTGTGAGCAAAACTCATCAAACGAGCCTGGATTGTTTGAATATTCCAATCCCACTTGGGCCTCTTTTATAGATGCCGTCAAGGAACAATATTACCCTGTTGGAAACTATGATGACCAGTACACAAAATGGACCATTCTGCATCAAGAGAGGGACCAAACGGTGTCGGAGTACACCAACAAATTTCATACCTTGCGCACAAAGCTAGGTATTAAGGACTCCGAGCGGCACCTAGTACTGAAATATCGCAGTGGCCTACACCGGTACATCCGGACAGAGATGGATTTCCTAGAAATCTCTTCACTCGGATCCGCCTATCGATATGCTGTGAAAATTGAGCAGAAATTTCAGCAAAAGAACAAGCGTGACTTCGGACCTGCGCAGAAGCAGGGCAAGGGAAACTCTGGCTCGCAGAACACGGGGCAAGAAAAGGACAACCAGACCCAACCACAGGCGAAGAAGGGTAAACAAAAGACAAAGAAGGAAACCGGGAAGTGGTGCGAGTTCCACAAGAGCCCCTGGCACAACACTGATGAATGTCGCTCAAAACAGTCATTGGTGGCTGATATCAAAGCTTCAAAATCAGATCCCAGTTTTGATTCTGACTCAGAACCTAATTTCACAGCCGCACGAAAAGGGAAGCAAATCATTGATGCAGAACTCAGTGTCGTTGTCTCCACCACACAGATTCAACCAGAGGAACCTGAAGAGTCGGAGGCAGAGGAGTGCCTTTTCCACTCACAAATGTGGGTGAAGGGAATTCCCCTACACTTTGTTGTGGACAGCGGCAGCCAGAAGAACCTGATCTCAGAAGAAGTCATCAAGAGATTGGAGCTACCAATTACGCCACACCCACAACCATACACCATTTGATGGGTAAGCCAAGGACGAAGGATCCGTGTCAGTCACCAATGTCGCCTACCATATGGCATCAAGCCCTTCAAAGATGAGGTATTATGTGATGTGGCCCCACTTGAAGTATGTGATGTTCTTTTAGGACAACCATATATGTGGAAGCGTCATGCTGTATATGAATCACGGCCTCGCAGTGTCATTGTCAATTTGGGAGGACAACTCTATCGGATACCAGAGATAGTTGCACATACCCCAAACGAGCAGGGAAGGAAGATAATCTCCCACACTGGGAAATTTTCCCTATTCGCAATTGCCACTAAAGGAGAACATCAGATCGCAGAGACAACCACAACCTCTGCCCATCATCCCTCTACTCAGCAGAAACAAGAAAAACAGAAGTTCAGTGCAGCATCACCTATTCGAGTTCCTTTGCAGTGCAAGGCGACGCATTCAAGGTGCTCCCCCAAAAAGAAACCATCAACAACAATGCAAAATACCACAACAACCAAAACTGTTGAACAGCTCCAGCGCAGCCAGCAACAACAATTACAGCCCTCTGAAGATGTCAAAGTAAGGCAACCTTTCCACTTCAACAAATGTCGCACCAAGAGCTCAACTCGACACACAGCTCGACATATGATAAGGGATTTAACGCAATGGAGACCATTGCTTCCTAAGGAGGGAGGATTGATCCAGGTGGATATCGGTGGCGGCCCACCTCTTCCAACTGGCTCAAAACAGTCTTCTGGCAATTTTGGTAAATTACTATTTTTAGCAGTTTTTCGGGTCCTAAACTTCCGGAGCCATTTTGAGGCCCTAAACGACATTTTTGGCGATTTGGGGAACCAAATGGTTGTCAACGGCATGCATTTGGGCCCATTTGAAATTTTTAAATCTCGGTTAGACCTTTCCAGCGGGCTACCGAGCGCCCTAAAGGAAGATCGTATGCAAAAGTTATGACCCCGGGAAGTTGACTGTTCAACTAACCACCTTGGGGCCGCAAACTTTATGACGGTTCATCTTCTAGTGTTAGGTTTTTGGATGATTGGGATTCTTTCCCTCATGCTTATGATAAATAGGCCCTTTCGGCCTCTCTTTCTATTCATCTTGGCATGAATGAGCATAGCGGCCACATCTCTTTTCAGAGATAGCTACCACCATTCTAGCTATTGTATTTTACAGTCTGTTCTATCTCCGCTATTTAATAGAATATGTGTTTACTGTATCACCGTGTTATTTGCAATATATCTCTGTATATGATTCTATATATGCTATCTTTTGTTTTCGTTCCCGCATAAATCCGGATCAGTGGTATCAGAGCGGTCTGCTCTTTGATTGTTTCTCGGTGCATGTCCCCGACGAGGTCAGGATACAGAGAGTTGGGTCTCGAACTAGTTTCACTTGGGGAAGACCACTCTCGCCGCCCCAAACGGCCTCCCATGGCGGAAGAAAAGAGAGACGACAGAGCAGTAGATCCTATCAAGTTGTTGCTCGAGGAAGCCCTCGCGCGACAAAGGAACGAGATGATGGATAATTTCGCCCAGATCCTTCAACGCATGCCAACAGCGGCAAATACACCCTCAACGAGCGGCCATTTCGGAGATACGACTCCCTTCAAGGTACAAGTTAATTTTGATATCCCTTTATTTGAAGGCCAAATCGATGCCGATGCCCTAGATAAATGGTTGAATCTACTAGAAGGGTATTTCTCTGTCCACCAATTTTCCGACAGGGAAAAGATCATCTTTGTGCTCCTTAAGGCCGTCCCCCATGTCAAAAATTGGTGGGAAACTTATTGTGAGCAAAACTCATCAGACGAGTCTGGATTGTTTGAATATTCCAATCCCACTTGGGCCTCTTTTATAGATGCCGTCAAGGAACAATATTACCCTGTTAGAAACTATGATAACCAGTACACAAAATGGACCATTCTGCATCAAGAGAGGGACCAAACGGTGTCGGAGTACACCAACAAATTTCATACCTTGAGCACAAAGCTAGGTATTAAGGAATCCGAGCGGCACCTAATACTGAAATATCGCAGTGGCCTACACCCGTACATCCTGACAGAGATGGATTTCCTAGAAATCTCTTCACTCGGATCCGCCTATCGATATGCTGTCAAAATTGAGTAGAAATTTCAGCAAAAGAACAAGCGTGACTTCGGACCTGCGGAGAAGCAGGGCAAGGGAAACTCTGGCTCGCAGAACACGGGGCAAGAAAAGGACAACCAGATCCAACCACAGGCGAAGATGGGTAAAGAAAAGACAAAGAAGGACACCGGGAAGTGGTGCGAGTTCCACAAGAGCCCCTGGCACAACACTGATGAATGTCGCTCAAAACAGTCATTGGTGGTTGATATCAAAGCTTCAGAATCAGATCCCAGTTCCGATTCTGAATCAAAACCTAATTTCACAGCCGCACGAAAAGGGAAGCAAATGATTGATGCAGAACCCAGTGTCGTTGTCGCCACCACACAGATTCAACCAGAGGAACCTGAAGAGTCGGAGGCAGAGGAGCGCCTTTTCCACTCACAAATGTGGGTGAAGGGAATTCCCCTACACTTTGTTGTGGACTGCGGCAGCCAGAAGAACCTGATCTCAGAAGAAGTCATCAAGAGATTGGAGCTACCAATAACGCCACACCCACAACCATACACCATTGGATGGCTAAGCCAAGGACGAAGGATCCGTGTCAGTTACCAATGTCGCCTACCATATGGGATCAAGCCATTCAAAGATGAGGTATTATGTGATGTGGCCCCACTTGAAGTATGTGATGTTCTTTTAGGACAACAATATATGTGGAAGCGTCATGCTGTATATGAATCACGGCCTCGCAGTGTCATTGTCATTTTGGGAGGACAACTCTATCAGATACCAGAGATAGTTGCACATACCCCAAATGAGCAGGGAAGGAAGATAATATCCCACACTGGGAAATTTTCCCTATTCGCAATTGCCACTAAAGGAGAACATCAGATCGTAGAGACATCCACAACCTCTGCCCAGCATCCGTCTACTCAGCAGAAACAAGAAAAACAGAAGTTCAGTGCAGCATCACCTATTCGAGTTCCTTTGCAGTGCAAGGCGACGCATTCAAGGTGCTCCCCCAAAAAGAAACCATCAACACCAATGCAAAATACCACAACAACCAAAACTGTTGAACAACTCCAGCACAGCCAGCAACAACAATTACAGCCCTCTGAAGATGTCAAAGTAAGGCAACCTTTCCACTTCAACAAATGTCGCACCAAGAGCTCAACTCGACACACAGCTCGACATATGATAAGGGATTTAACGCAATGGAGACCATTGCTTCCTAAGGAGGGAGGATTGATCCAGGTGGATATCGGTGGCGGCCCACCTCTTCCAACTGGCTCAAAACAGTCTTCTGGCAATTTTGGTAAATTACTATTTTTAGCAGTTTTTCGGGTCCTAAACTTTCGGAGCCATTTTGAGGCCCTAAACGACATTTTTTGGCGATTTGGGGGACCAGATGGTTGCCAACGGCACGCATCTGGGCCCAGGCGAAAGTTGTAAACCTCGGTTAGTCCTTTCCAACGGGCTACCGAGCGCCCTAAACGGAGATCGTATGCAAAAGTTATGACCCCGGGAAGTTGACTATTCAACTAACCACCTTGGGGCCGCAAACTTTATGACGGTTCATCTTCTAGGGTTAGGTTTTTGGATGATTGGGATTCTTTCCCTCATGCTTATGATAAATAGGCCCTTTCGACCTCTCTTTGTATTCATCTTGGCACGAATGAGCATAGCGGCCACATCTCTTCTCAGAGATAGCTACCACCATTCTAGCTATTGTATTTTACAGTCTGTTCTATTTCCGCTATTTAATAGAATATGTGTTTACTGTATCACCGTGTTATTTGCAATATATCTCTGTATATGATTCTGTATATGCTATCTTTTGTTTCTTTCCCACATAAACCCGGATCAGTGGTATCAGAGCGGTCTGCTCTTTGATTGTTTCTCGGTGCATGTCCCCGACGAGGTCAGGATACAGAGAGTTGGGTCTCGAACTAGTTTCACTTGGGGAAGACCACTCTCGCCGCCCCAAACGGCCTCCCATGGCGGAAGAAAAGAGAGACGACGGAGCAGTAGATCCTATCAAGTTGTTGCTCGAGGAAGCCCTCGCGCGACAAAGGAATGAGATGATGGATAATTTCTCCCAGATCCTTCAACGCATGCCAACAGCGGCAAATACACCCTCAACGAGCGGCCATTTCGGAGATACGACTCCCTTCAAGGTACAAGTTAATTTTGATATCCCTTTATTTGAAGGCCAAATCGATGTCGATGCCCTAGATAAATGGTTGAATCTACTAGAAGGGTATTTCTCTGTCCACCGATTTTCCGACAGGGAAAAGATCATCTTTGTGCTCCTTAAGGCCGTCCCCCATGTCAAAAATTGGTGGGAAACTTATTGTGAGCAAAACTCATCAGACGAGTCTGGATTGTTTGAATATTCCAATCCCACTTGGGCCTCTTTTATAGATGCCGTCAAGGAACAATATTACCCTGTTGGAAACTATGATGACCAGTACACAAAATGGACCATTCTGCATCAAGAGAGGGACCAAACGGTGTCGGAGTACACCAACAAATTTCATACCTTGCGCACAAAGCTAGGTATTAAGGACTCCGAGCGGCACCTAGTACTGAAATATCGCAGTGGCCTACACCGGTACATCCAGACAGAGATGGATTTCCTAGAAATCTCTTCACTCGGATCCACCTATCGATATGCTGTCAAAATTGAGCAGAAATTTCAGCAAAAGAACAAGCGTGACTTCGGACCTACGCAGAAGCAGGGCAAGGGAAACTATGGCTCGCAGAACACGGGGCAAGAAAAGGACAACCAGACCCAACCACAGGCGAAGAAGGGTAAAGAAAAGACAAAGAACGACACCGGGAAGTTGTGCGAGTTCCACAAGAGCCCCTGGCACAACACTGATGAATGTCGCTCAAAACAGTCATTGGTGGCTGATATCAAAGCTTCAGAATCAGATCCCAGTTCCGATTCTGACTCAGAACCTAATTTCACAGCCGCACGAAAAGGGAAGCAAATCATTGATGCAGAACCCAGTGCCGTTGTCGCCACTACACAGATTCAACCAGAGGAACCTGAAGAGTCGGAGGCAGAGGAGCGCTTTTTCCACTCACAAATGTGGGTGAAGGGAATTCCCCTACACTTTGTTGTGGACAGCGGTAGCCAGAAGAACCTGATCTTAGAAGAAGTCATCAAGAGATTGGAGCTACCAATAACGCCACACCCACAACCATACACCATTGGATGGCTAAGCCAAGGACGAAGGATCCGTGTCAGTCACCAATGTCGCCTACCATATGGCATCAAGCCCTTCAAAGATGAGGTATTATGTGATGTGGCCCCACTTGAAGTGTGTGATGTTCTTTTAGGACAACCATATATGTGGAAGCGTCATGCTGTATATGAATCACGACCTCGCAGTGTCATTGTAACTTTGGGAGGACAACTCTATCGGATACCAGAGATAGTTGCACATACCCCAAACGAGCAGGGAAGGAAGATAATCTCCCACACTGGGAAATTTTACCTATTCGCAATTGCCACTAAAGGAGAACATCAGATCGTAGAGACATCCACAACCTCTGCCCATCATCCCTCTACTCAACAGAAACAAGAAAAACAGAAGTTCAGTGCAGCATCACCTATTCGAGTTCCTTTGCAGTGCAAGGCGACGCATTCAAGGTGCTCCCCCAAAAAGAAACCATCAACACCAATGCAAAATACCACAACAACCAAAACTGTTGAACAGCTCCAGCGCAGCCAGCAACAACAATTACAGCCCTCTGAAGATGTCAAAGTAAGGCAACCTTTCCACTTCAACAAATGTCGCACCAAGAGCTCAACTCGACACACAGCTCGACATATGATAATGGATTTAACGCAATGGATACCATTGATTCCTAAGGAGGGAGGATTGATCCAGGTGGATATTGGTGGCGGCCCACCTCTTCCAACTGGCTCAAAACAGTCTTCTGGCAATTTTGGTAAATTACTATTTTTAGCAGTTTTTTGGGTCCTAAACTTCCGGAGCCATTTTGAGGCCCTAAACGACATTTTTTGACGATTTGGGGGAACAGATGGTTGGCAATAGCATGCATCTGGGCCCATTTGAAAGTTGTAAATCTCGGTTAGACCTTTCCAACGGGCTACCGAGCGCCCTCAACGGAGATCGTATGCAAAAGTTATGACCCCGGGAAGTTGACTGTTCAACTAACCACCTTGGGGCCGCAAACTTTATGACGGTTCATCTTCTAGGGTTAGGTTTTTGGATGATTGGGATTCTTTCCCTCATTCTTATGATAAATAGGCCCTTTCGGCCTCTCTTTGTATTCATCTTGGCACGATTGAGCATAGCGGCCACATCTCTTCTCAGAGATAGCTACCACCATTCTAGCTATTGTATTTTATAGTCTGTTCTATTTCCGCTATTTAATAGAATATGTGTTTACTGTATCACCGTGTTATTTGCAATATATCTCTGTATATGATTCTGTATATGCTATCTTTTGTTTCGTTCCCACATAAATCCGGATCAGTGGTATCAGAGCGGTCTGCTCTTTGATTGTTTCTCGGTGCATGTCCCCGACGAGGTCAGGATACAGAGAGTTGGGTCTCGAACTAGTTTCACTTGGGGAAGACCACTCTCGCCGCCCCAAACGACCTCCCATGGCGGAAGAAAAGAGAGACGACGGAGCAGTAGATCCTATCAAGGTGTTGCTCGAGGAAGCCCTCGCGCGACAAAGGAACGAGATGATGGATAATTTCGCCCAGATCCTTCAACGCATGCCAACAGCGGCAAATGCACCCTCAACGAGCGGCCATTTCGGAGATACGACTCCCTTCAAGGTACAAGTTAATTTTGATATCCCTTTATTTGAATGCCAAATCGATGCCGATGCCCTAGATAAATGGTTGAATCTACTAGAAGGGTATTTCTCTGTCCACCGATTTTCCGACAGGGAAAAGATCATCTTTGCGCTCCTTAAGGCCGTCCCCCATGTCAAAAATTGGTGGGAAACTTATTGTGAGCAAAACTCATCAGACGAGTCTGGATTGTTTGAATATTCCAATCCCACTTGGGCCTCTTTTATAGATCCCATCAAGGAACAATATTACCCTGTTGGAAACTATGATGACCAGTACACAAAATGGACCATTCTGCATCAAGAGAGGGACCAAACGGTGTCGGAGTACACCAACAAATTTCATACCTTGCGCACAAAGCTAGGTATTAAGGACTCCGAGCGGCACCTAGTACTGAAATATCGCAGTGGCCTACACCGGTACATCCGGACATAGATGGATTTCCTGGAAATCTCTTCACTCGGATCCGCCTATCGATATGCTGTCAAAATTGAGCAGAAATTTCAGCAAAAGAACAAGCGTGACTTCTGACCTGCGCAGAAGCAGGGCAAGGGAAACTCTGGCTCGCAGAACACGGGGCAAGAAAAGGACAAACAGACCCAACCACAGGCGAAGAAGGGTAAAGAAAAGACAAAGAAGGACACCGGGAAGTGGTGCGAGTTCCACAAGAGCCCCTGGCACAACACTGATGAATGTCGCTCAAAACAGTCATTGGTGGCTGATATCAAAGATTCAGAATCAGATTCCAGTTCCGATTCTGACTCAGAACCTAATTTCACAGCCGCACGAAAAGGGAAGCAAATCATTGATGCAGAACCCAGTGCCGTTGTCGCCACCACACAGATTCAACCAGAGGAACCTGAAGAGTCGGAGGCAGAGGAGCTTTTCCACTCACAAATGTGGGTGAAGGGAATTCCCCTACACTTTGTTGTGGACAACGGCAACCAGAAGAACCTGATCTCAGAAGAAATCATCAAGAGATTGGAGCTACTAATAACGCCACACCCACAACGATACACCATTGGATGGCTAAGCCAAGGACGAAGGATCCGTGTCAGTCACCAATGTCGCCTACCATATGGCATCGAGCCCTTCAAAGATGAGGTATTATGTGATGTGGCCCCACTTGAAGTTTGTGATGTTCTTTTAGGACAACCATATATGTGGAAGCGTCATGCTGTATATGAATCACGGCGTCGCAGTGTCATTGTCACTTTGGGAGGACAACTCTATCGGATACCAGAGATAGTTGCACATACCCCAAACGAGCAGGGAAGGAAGATAATCTCCCACACTGGGAAATTTTCCCTATTCGCAATTGCCACTAAAGGAGAACATCAGATCGCAGAGACATCCACAACCTATGCCCATCATCCCTCTACTCAGCAGAAACAAGAGAAACAGAAGTTCAGTGCAGCATCACCTATTCGAGTTCCTTTGCAGTGCAAGGCGACGCATTCAAGGTGCTCCCCCAAAAAGAAACCATCAACACCAATGCAAAATACCACAACAACCAAAACTGTTGAACAGCTCCAGCGCAGCCAGCAACAACAATTACAGCCCTCTGAAGATGTCAAAGTAAGGCAACCTTTCCACTTCAACAAATGTCGCACCAAGAGCTCAACTCGACACACAGCTCGACATATGATAATGGATTTAACGCAATGGAGACCATTGCTTCCTAAGGAGGGAGGATTGATCCAGGTGGATATCGGTGGCGGCCCACCTCTTCCAACTGGCTCAAAACAGTCTTCTGGCACTTTTGGTAAATTACTATTTTTAGGAGTTTTTCGGGTCCTAAACTTCCGGAGCCATTTTGAGGCCCTAAACGACATTTTTTGACGATTTGGGGGACCAAATGGTTGCCAACGGCACGCATTTGGGCCCATTCGAAAGTTGTAAATCTCGGTTAGACCTTTCCAATGGGCTACCGAGCGCCCTAAACGGAGATCGTATGCAAAAGTTATGACCCCGGGAAGTTGACTGTTCAACTAACCACCTTGGGGCCGCAAACTTTATGACGGTTCATCTTCTAGGGTTAGGTTTTTGGATGATTGGGATTCTTTCCCTCATGCTTATGATAAATAGGCCCTTTCGGCCTCTCTTTGTATTCATCTTGGCACGAATGAGCATAGCGGCCACATCTCTTCTCAGAGATAGCTACCACCATTCTAGCTATTGTATTTTACAGTCTGTTCTATTTCCGCTATTTAATAGAATATGTGTTTACTGTATCACCGTGTTATTTGCAATATATCTCTGTATATGATTCTGTATATGCTATCTTTTGTTTCGTTCCCACATAAATCCGGATCAAACAGCTAGTTAGTTGCATCATGATGTTGCCACTTGTCCATTGCCTTCTACCCCAGATTCCATTCCACCTAGTGGATCAGTAACCACTCTTTCAACAATCCTCTTAGGTGTTTGTCTCCTATTTTATTTATTTAATAATAATATATTGTGAAAATTACAGTCATCCTTGGACACCTGTCCAACATAAAACTTTACAATAAAAGTTATAATAATGTTTGCTAACACAAAATGTTTTTCAGCAAAAAGGGTATGTTACACTAGTAGGTCCACAACTTGTCATACATAGCCACTAATGCAACCTAGATTATTTATGCTACTTTTTTTATAGTTCTGAATGGAAAGAACACATATCATGCTTTTGCTAGATTTGTCCTGCTTTTCCTGAGTATAAAGAAACAGTTTTTGCTTTTGAGATTGGATAAGGATAAGGCAGGGTGCCTTCATGGACTTAGCAAGTTGTTATCTTTTTGGCCAACACATCCTCCATGTTTTTCTCTTCTAAATCCATCATCTTTCTTCTTTTTCATCACTTATTGGCTGCCATATCTGATTTTTCCAATTCTTGAGCTTCTTGACTGAGTTGGAAAGTTGATGTTGCCATCGATTGGGATTTTCATTATTAGTAATTGTAATTTTTGTGAGTTGCTCGAATTCCTCCCAAGTATTTAAAATTTCTGTTGTAATTATATATTTGGACAACCATCTTAATGCCTATGTTTGGCTTATGTAAATTTATGCAATAGAGTTTTATTGTGTGCATGTATTCTATCTCAATTTTCATTGTATTGTTCAATATTTGCTTAGCAATTTTGTGAGGTATTTATTGAGTGCATAGATCTGATATTTTCGCATGTGGACCCTTTGATATCTTATCTAGGATAGGTCCTATTGCATATGAGATTGCATTTCCTTCTTGCATAAAAGTGCATCATGTATTTCATGTTTCTTTGTTAAAACGTATATACCTGATGCTAATCATGTGATTGATTGGAATGTGATTCAGGTGGAACCAAAAGGGGATTTTTTGGTACAACTAGTTACCATATTGGGAAAAAAAGATAAGCTGCTTCAGAATCAAGAGATCAAATAGGTAAAGGTCCAACGGACCCACTATAGTCCTGAAGATGCTACTTGGGAGATAGAATATGCTATGAGGGACGCATACCCTCATATTTTTTGAAATTTTGTGTTGCGGCATGTATGTAATAAGTATGCATCGAGGACGATGCATTGTTTTAAGGGGGGGATGTAATACCCCATTTTCAAATCCCATGACATATGTTATTATTATTTTTATTATTGGGAACTGGGTGCCGAGACTATGGACTTTATTATTATTATTATTTAATTAGCTAACTACCGTCACATGGAAAACTAACGAGAATGGGGGCCCATCGATTCCACATGTGAGGGGGTTGGGGACTAGGAATTGTTGTTGTCCCTAACATTCCTCTTTGGACTCTATTTTTTATTATTTTGGTTTATGGAGCTACTACTACACCCTCTTTGATGTTTAGTGGGACCTACTTGGCTAGTGCACCCTCCTTGGCTATTCCAAGCCATTCGTGATGCTCCTCATGTGCTAGTGTTCCCTCACTGGCTATTTTTAACTTGCACTCCTTGAAAAAGTGTAACTCCCCTCTCTATTTCACCTTTTTCTATTTTGAGAAAGGGAAACTCTAATTGTAACCTCTCTCTCATGAATTGAGTAACCCCCCAAGAAAATTGAGTTACCTATCTTGAAATTGGATTCACTCCCTTGGGAATTCAAATGGCTATAGAAGGATCCAAATTAGCTCTCTTTCATTCTTATTCTCTCTCTCTAAGCTCTCTAGTTCATGTAATTCTCTATTTTCTGGGAAATACATGCTCTTGAGTAGGAGATGCATTGTATTGCAGAATATTGAAGGCCTTATAATGAGGTTTGAAGACCTTGTAATGTGGATTGAAGACTGATCTATGCTTACACAACATGAGTCCTCCTATTGCTTGTCTCTATCCAATCTAGCTCATAAATATGGGTTGAGGTTGGTTTTATCCTAAGGGATTGTGTAGCGAGGGGATTCACAAATCACCAAGTAGTGTAGATGGAAGGGAAAGTTGATATGGTGAAAGGTGTAGTTGTGGTATTCTCACGGTGTTGAGAAGGGCACAACCATATGTTCTGGTTTATATATTTTCAATAATTTTTGGGTTTTGATACCTATTCCACTACGTACAAAACTTCATTTCTAGTAAGGAATACTTTTGTTTCACTGGAAAAGGTTTCCATATGACTGAGATGCAGTTGTTTTTGTGTGGCAGTGTTCCCAGTGTTGAGATGAGCGCACCATACCTTTTGGTTTGAGAGTACCTCTCTTGTGTATATATGGACTCAGCTCGACGATGACTGTCATGTTGAAATATGCATGAACATGACATGTCTATGGCTGGGTGGAACATTGTCCTGTTGAAGCTAGTTGATTTTCATTGAGATGAGTATTTTTTTATATGTTTATTTACTGCAATTTCTGATATATATATATGTGCTCATGGATATGTTTCTTTTTGTCATCTACATGGTCATAGGTGGCAGCCATGGGATCTAATATATTTATCATTTGTATGGCTCTAGATGGAATTGTTGGAGAGAACTTCCGCAGCAGTTAGGAAGCTGCTAATTTTGGGAAGGATAACTAATTTTGGAGGGAAAGTACCAATTTTGGCGGTAAGACAAAGATATCGCCGTAGCGCAAATTCCGGCGGGAATCACGGCGATAGGTACAGAAAAGTCAAGCATGTGGTACAAAGAAGAGGCCGAAGGGAGAGCTCAACCACTGCAATAAAGGCGCCGAAGATGAAGAGAGGGTTCAACTACCCTCATAAAGACGAAGGACTACAGTCAGCGTTGCGTGAACCAAGAAGAAGCAACGGGTCGATGCATTAAAGACTAAGGACTGCAGGAAGCGGCGACAAGACAGAAGGCGGCCATGGAAGTACAACCAGTTTACTGTAAGTGGTTAGGGTTGAGTCACTGTTGGGATAAGTCCCACAGTTTTGTAACTGCGATGAGACCTTCGGGCCATCTATATATAGTAGTCTTTTTATAGGATAAGGGGTTGGCCACATAGCGATAGAGACATCAGGTAGATGCTAGTCAAGTCTTTTGTTGTTGCAAGTCTGAACATCCCTGAGAATACAAGGGCCGACCTGTTGAGAGATAGTGCAATCCGCTGGGATTGCGAGAGGGAGAGAGTGCACTGTAAAAGCAAGAAGAGAAAAGAGGTCTATAGAGAAGGGCTCCCACTGAGGTGGAGTTTCCCAGAAGACCCCTATTGTAAAGAGTGGAACGGAGCTGTGTTTATTCCCCAGAGTTGTAAACAAGAACCGCAGTTCCCCTGGGCGTAGCCTTTGCCCTGGGAGTATCAATGTGCTTATCTAAGTAGCACTATTGTAATTGTGTAGCCATTATTCTCATTCATGTGGTTGTGCTATATATGAATGCTTCAATCTGTTATAAGTAATGTACATGGTCGTCAGTTAACTTCTGAATGATGTATAACAAGTGCGATAATCGTAGCTAACCTCTTTGCGAACTATATAATTGTTAAACAGAGGTTAATGTGCGAGTAAGAACTGAATATGAGGCATGAATGGTTTATTTAGACATTGCGCAAAGTAATGTTCTACCTAGTTACGTGTTGCGAGATATCAAGGGTCGACTTCAGTAGTGAGGGTTAGGCTTGTAGGCTGAATGCTGTTGCTGACTGCAGTACCAGGATAAGGATAGCTAAGACCACCTGTTAGCCCAGGAAGCGGCCAAAGTTCGCTTGCCGCAGGAACTAGAAGGGCAAGACATCGCACCTACGATATCCTGGGTATCGCTAGACGGGTTCACATAGGGAAAGACTTATCGCATTTCCTGCGTACTGCGATAAGACAGAGGCGTAGCCGGAGTAATGGAATGAGATAGACAGCTTCGGTGAAAGGGGTTAAGGTGGGTTTGAGCACCCTGGATGCCTCGGAACTTGGCTGAGGACACTTGAGTCTTCTGCCTCCCATTAGAATCACTTCGGGTGAGACCTCAGGTCGCTTCTGCGACCTGTTGCCGAAAGGGCCAGTGAGCTAAGGGTTCTGTTGGTCTAAAAGATTCCCGCACGCCCGGGTCTGTCAAAGAGAAATAAAAGATCAACAAATGGTTCCGTTGCCGGTTTGAACACATTGAGCTGATGTTCTGTTGGCATCCTACCAAGCAAGAACTTAACCAGTGGGTTGAGTCAAAAGAAAGAGAGTTTGCTGCAAAAGAAAACAAGAATCCTAGACTGAGCACTGAGGCTTGGCTACAGAAGCACATTTTTACAGATCCTCACGAGATATTCTTCGTAACTTATGCTATTGAGTTATATGGTTGGTTATCAAAGCTTGTTGACAACAGCGGTGTCAAGAAGAGGCGAGAATTTGTCTGGACAGCAGAGCTGATTCAGACCTTGAAGGGTGTCGATAACCCCATCTCACGCGCAGTAGACTTCTGGCTTACGAGTCTGCTAGACGGCTTCATCACAGAGTTCGCGGTTGATCAGAGAAAGAGTTTCAGCGCAGCAGAACGGTACTTCTTCAAGGGTTATCGCGGTAAGTACCTAAATTCTCTAAGTCTGTCCATTAAGCAATTACTATATGAAAAAGGAGTACTGGATATACTCTCAGATGAATTGTAGCATGATATTGTAATGTCAGTAGACTCTGAAAGTGATTACGAGTATCTTGGACATACACGTAGTGGTAAAAGATATAGAGTCAACGAGTCATCTTCTTCTGAAGAAGACAGTTCAGATCACCCGAGACAGCAGAGTCAGAATCCTAGGACTCCTCAAAATCCAGTCGGAACTCAGAATAATCCCGCAGGAACCCCTTCCAGTAGCTCTTATACAGCGAATACTACCGCTACACCCTCCACATCTACACAGCCGAGTGGTAGTCATACAGCAAACCAAAACCCACCATCTAGAAGCAGAATGGGAGACGATATGAAGCTACCAACATTCAAAGGTACAGGGTCGGAGGACCCTGAGCAACACTGGTTCTTATGCGAAGCCATATGGACCATTAAGCAAATACAAGATGATAATGTCAAGCTTGTCCAGCTGGCCACCACATTTAGAGACAGAGCATTAACTTGGTATATGAAGTATACCACTGGCCATAACAGAACGCTTGCACAGGTTAGAACTGCTATGATTAAAGAGTTTAAAAAACCTAAATCCGAGTCACAATGCATAGCAGAACTTAAGGATATTAAACAATTGCCTACGGAGACGGTTTGGGATTTTGACCAGAGATTCAAGACCCTCATTGATCAGGTAAGCTTTGAGCTTGCGCCTCAACAGCATAAAGAATGGTTTATCGCAGCAATATTACCACACATCAGACTCCCGCTAATGCAACAGAAATTAAATACACAAGATGAAGCATTAGAAATGGCAATGAAACTAGAGGCTTCACCTCTAGCAGAAACTAGCACCGGTATCACTAATTTGCAAAATCAGCTAGCTAACCTCACCTTACAGCTGCACGAAATTAAGAAAGGAAAGGAGGTTGCGCATGAAATTTGGTGTACTAAGTGTAAAGCGCAGGGACACAGTAAGGATAACTGCCCTGTCTTTGCTGACTATATCGCCAGTGGAGCTCCTAACCCGTTGATGCAGAACCAGGGGCCATGGTGCGAGATTTGTAGAACCAGAGGACACAGTCCTCAGGAATGCCCTCTCCTTCAGAAATATGTGCAGACACCAAAGAACCTATATTGCAACTTCTGTAAATCTGTGGGACATGACGAAAACAATTGTAGAGCTTATGAGTTAATGATAGAAAGGAAGCACGACCTCTACAGAGTTCAGTCAGAAGCATCCGGACCAGCAGTACGTGCACAAACTGATCCGAATCAGGGAGGCCGTGGAGGAAATTTCAGAGGCCGAGGACGCGGAGGAGGCTATGAATCTGGCCGTGGCCGTGGAACTATCACCTGTTATAACTGTGGAGGCACAGGACATTACGCTAGAGACTGTCAGAACCCTACTACAACGTGCAAGTATTGTAAATCTTATGATCACACAATAGAGGAATGTCCCATACTGATAGCTAAGATCAAGGACGCCAAGCCAGCAACCAATCAGACTATCCAGTTTATCGCTGCTGAGCAGAATGAAACTGAACCACGGGTCAATATTGTAACTCGCAGTGGCCTCTCTACGAGCAACATATCGCAGGACGTGGAAAAAACGACAGGAACGCAGTGGGTGCGCAAAGCTCCAGGAAAACCTATCCCACTTGATCTACAGAAAAATAAGGAGGCATTTCAACAAACTAAGACTTCCTTTGCTGAACAGACACCGCCCAGATCACTATTATTACCATCTCAGGGTATACCACGGAAACCACCGCAGGATGTTAGTACTACGCAGATACCACAGGCTAGCACATCTGGCAGATGCGACGAAGAGGAATTGACCGGGAGTGTACAGTCCTTCTTGCAGAGTTGTTTGAAACTTTTAAGAAATGGGAAAGCTGTAGAGGAACTTCAGAAAGTTATTGACCAATGTCAACAGATCCCTTCTGTGAGCAATACACAGCGCACCATTCACCATATAATGGGCCATACAAGGACAGGAAGAGAGATGAGGCTCACAGCGCAGATCGACCTATTTGAAATGGATGAGGTTATCCTAGACTTAGGTTCAGAAGTAAATGTCTTGACTAAACAGACATGGGAACAGATGGGAAGTCCAAAACTAAGCAGATCCCCTATCCATCTCAGACTAGCTAATCAACAGAGAATATCACCGATGGGTCGCCTATCGCATGTCCCAGTGGACATCGACGGAGTTCACACATATGCCGATTTTGAGATTATAGAAATTATTGGTGACACCAAACCCTACCCAGCTCTATTAGGTATTGATTGGGCTTTTGATAACAAGGCTGTTATCAACTTAAAGAAAAGGCAGATGACGTTTGAAGATGCTCAAGTCCGGGTTATCGCACCATTAGATCCTTTACAGGGTCCTCGCTACATCGAGCCAATCAAAGCAGAAGAGGAGGTGCATAACATGGAAAATTTGTACCAAATGACTTCTAATCAGACAGACTACATTGATCCTACAGCTGATGGACATATCAGCTGGAGATGTGATAGCTCTTGCACATCAGATTCAGATGTTGGCTTAGAAAATTGGCAAAATAGACTCCACGAATTCTCTATTCGCAGATGCGCATTCATGACTAAATCACTGCGATGGATTGGGACAGAAAACAGGTATATTCCAACTTTTGATGGATTAGCAGATGTCAATGATTTTTTGCAGCAGTTTGAGCAGGAGATCCCTCAAGAGCAGAGGATGGAGGTTTTTGACCTTGCAGTTCGAGCCACACCTGCAAGATGGTGGTACACACACAAGGAACATATCGCATCATGGTACGATTGTAAGAGATTGATGCGCATTAGATTCTCTCAGGAAAGAAACTGCACACAGCGGAAATATACAGGGGAGAGTGATCCCAGAACACACATTATGAACTGTGAACAGAGTTGGCTAGAAATTCCAGCAGAAGAATGGGTCCATTTGTTTATCCATACACTGGATACAGTTCCACGGAACTGGTATACAGAAACAGAGCTAAGAAAAGGAACTATCTCATGGCCTATTATGATTGAAAACTTCTTGGTCACGTTCAGTTTCGAATCTGAGCATCCAAGCATTGATCGGGCCTTGAAGATCATAAAGACTAAAATATTTGAGGATTGCCCATTACCAGCGGATTCGCAACCCGAGTGGGCTATTCAGATGGAACATGCACTGGAATGTTACAACTGTGCACAAGACTCAAGCGATGAGGATGAAGATCCTCGCAGTATCAATATCGCAGAAACAGAAGGTATGCGTGAAGTTGAAGGTCCGCACTTAGAAATCCCAGCTGTAACAGAACCAATCAAGATCAGAAAGAGCAATATTGGCACAGAAACAGACCCTAAGTTTTCCTCTATTGGAGATTACTGGGATGATGAGACAATTGGCCAAATCACAGACCTATTACATGAGTATCAGGACCTATTTCCTACCAACTTTACAGAAATGAAGGGAATAGTGGGTGACCTCGGAGTCATGAGAATACCGCTTAAGGAGGACGCTAAGCCGGTTAAGCAACGCCCATACCGGTTGAATCCGCGGTATAAAGCAAAAGTCAAAGATGAAATAGATAAGATGCTAGCAGCAGGCATCATTGAACCTGTTGAAGAAAGTGAGTGGGTTAGTCCCATGGTAGTACAAGAAAAGAAAACAAAAGGAGACATCAGGATCTGTGTCGACTTGCGCAAACTGAATGATGCATCGCTGCATGACCCATTTCCGACACCATTCACTGATGAAGTCTTAGACAATGTTGGAGGACAAGAAATCTATTCATTTACTGATGGATTTTCAGGCTATCACCAGATAAGAATCCATCCAGACGACAGGCACAAGACCACATTTGCGACAGAATGGGGCTCCTTTCAGTATACAGTAATGCCCTTTGGTCTTAAGAATGCCCCAGCAATTTTTTCTAGAGTAGTTGTTGCTGTCTTTAAGGAATACATCCATCAATTTCTAGAAGTTTATTTTGATGATTGGACTGTATTTGGACTAGTCAAGAAGCACATAGGAAACCTGCGATTAATGTTTGAAAAATGTAGACAGCACCAGATTTCCCTTAACTTAAAAAAATGTATATTTTGTGCACCTTTTGGTACGTTGTTGGGTCACATCGTGTGCAGACAAGGCTTGATGGTAGATCCTGCGAAGATCGCCATCATCGTCAATTTACCAGCACCTAACTCAGTAAAGCAGCTGAGAACTACACTTGGTCATACTGGGTATTACAGAAAGTTTATCAAAGGTTATGCCAAGATTACCGCACCAATGGAGAAATTATTGAAGAAGGATATCAAATTTCAGTGGAATGAGGAATGTCAGAAGAGTCTTGACGCTCTAAAAAAAAAAATGGTTACAGCACCTATTCTGGTATTTCCAGATTGGAACAAGCCTTTTCATGTTCATGTGGATGCATCTGGCATCGCACTGGGCATTATTCTCACGCAACCAGGCGAAGGGGGTATTGACCACCCTATTGCATATTCGAGCAGAAGACTATCGACAGCTGAGAAGAATTACACCACCACAGAGAGAGAAGGGTTAGCAATGGTGTATGCCTTACAGAAATTTCGGCACTATTTATTGGGTGCCCCGTTCAAGATGTTCACCGACCATTCTGCATTAAAGTACTTGGTCAATAAGCCAGTGTTAGGGGGAAGAATATGCAGATGGCTATTGTTGTTCCAGGAATATGATTTCGAAATTATTGTTAAGCCAGGAAGACTAAATGCAGGACCTGATCACCTGTCAAGGCTAGACTCAGGTGAAGAACCAAGTAATTTAGAGGACAACTTGCCTGATGCGCAATTATTCTCCATTCAGGTCGCAGATGAATATTATGGAGACATAATTCAATTCCTTACTACAGGGTGGGCACCACCTGAGTTTACCAAGCAACAAAAGAAACAATTAGTGGTGAAAGCAGCAGACTTCACCCTGATTGCAGGACACCTATATAAGTTAGGACCAGATGAAATCTTGCGCAGATGCGTTATGCCCCACGAGAAACAGACCATTCTTAAGGAAGCACATTCGGGCATCGCAGGAGGCCATTTCGCAGGGAAGCCAACCGCTCAGAAGATCCTAGCAGCCGGACTATGGTGGCCTACATTACATAAAGACAGTAAAGAGTTTTGCAGATCATGCGATATCTGCCAAAGGACAGGAAAGCCCTCCAGAAGAGATGAAATGCCGTTGCGACCACAGATAACGCTACGCGCATTTGATAAGTGGGCCATAGACTTCGTGGGTCCTATTAACCCCCCAGGAAAACGAACTGGTGCGAGATATATAATTACAGCAACAGAATACCTCACCAGGTGGGCTGAGGCAAAAGCAGTCAGGAATTGTGATGCTGCTACAGCAGCACAATTTATTTTTGAAAACATCATCACTAGATTTGGATGCCCAGTGACTTTGATGAGTGATCAAGGCACACATTTTTTGAATAGCACCATAGAAGCCTTGACAGAGGAATTTGAAATACAGCACCATAAGAGTACACCTTACCACCCTCAAGCTAATGGTACGGTGGAGGCTTTCAATAAGATATTAGAACATGCTCTTACAAAGATTTGTAACAGTCAAAGGGATGATTGGGACCTTAGAGTTAATGCTGTATTATGGGCTTACAGGACCACGTGTAAGAAACTAACAGGGCACACACCTTTCAGCCTGGTATATGGACAAGAGGCTGTTATGCCTATGGAATACATCTTACCCAGTCTAAGGATTGCTCAGCTTACAGAGATGGCTGATTCTGATACTTTAGAGGAGAGATTGGCACAGCTGCTCAATCTGGAGGAAGACAGATTTATCGCAGGATTCCATCAAAAAGTGCAGAAAGCACGAGAAAAAGCTTGGCATGATAGGCATATCAAGAACAAAACCTTTCAGCTTGGAGACTTGGTACTCCTTTATGACAGTAAGTTTATAAAGTTCCCTGGAAAATTCAAAACTCATTGGTTAGGACCATATCAAATCCAGCAAATAACAGATGGAGGTGCTATACAGCTTTGTACTATGAGTGGGGAGTTTCTTCCTACCCTGATCAATGGCAGTCGGCTTAAGCTGTATCGCGAAGGCCATGCCACCTCCCAGTCCTAGCCCAGAAAGGAAGCTAGTGGTGCAGATGCTCAGTGGAGTTGAAATGAAGCATCGCACCCTAAGGAGTCTACACCGGGAAATACTTCAGGTAAGAACTCGCAGCCAGTTTTCCTGGTGGTTGCGACCATTTTGATATGAGGCGAGTTTTTGGCACTTTCCACTTCCAGACGATGCGATATCGTATCGCAGAGGACAGAAAACAGGTTGATGCGATATCAAATTTTGAATTGATCAGAGGGCTAGTCACTTCGCCATCTGACAAGCATTAACTGCACGGCTGACAAGTAGCTGTTGTACTAAGATTTGGCAGCAGTACGACGATTCTTCTAGATTTGGAAAATCCGATGCGACACCACTCCGGCGCACAGTTTCCCAGCAAAATTTCAAACAACATTTGCAATAAATAGGCGCGGGGTGCTGTCTTGTCTATACATTAAATGTCGCCAACGGGTCCAGTTACTGGTCCGTTGCCATTTGAAATTCCGCCGTAGGATAAATACACGTCCTATTCAAAGCACGGGGCTACTTAGTCATTTTCACCAAAAGAGTTGAGCGCAGCTGAGCCGAGCCAAACGTATTCTTAGCAGAGTCTGAGCAGGGAAATCAAAAACAGTTGCAGACTCTGATTTGCAGTAAGATTAGCAATCATAGGAAGCCCAGAGTACCACAGGGGAAGGCGCCTCGCGCCAGACGAGCCTCTCGAAGACGTGTTGCAGAGATTCCAAAGGGGTGGTATTGAGTGCGCTATGACTTCAGTTGTGGCGGAGAAAGGAAAGAAAATTGCTGCTGGCTCTTCGACCATACGCCAGTCGCCGAGAACCTTAGCTAATATGGAACGTAGCGAGACCCTGAATAGCACAGAGTCAGAGGAACCGGAGCAGGAACTTCCGGAAGAAGTTACAGTCACTACCCTATACTTCCCACCGAGAGTAGAGAATGCGCCAGCGATCGTCCTTCCAAGAGACTTTAAGTATGAACTCATACTCCCGCCGCTGGATAACCGAGTGAAGGAAGAAGGTAACTTGTGGGGGAATATGCATGCTGTTAAGTTTACTGATTATAATCTGAGAGATTATACGCTGTACCCACAATTCCGCCGCGATCGTTATATGACGATTCAGAGGAACCCAAGGACACAGCACGATGAGTTCGTCCCCATGGACCATGTAAGCCATTTAGTACCGTCGGGACTGCTCAATCTCCTGGAGATCCCACACTTTGGACGGGGCCCGGAGGTCAATGCTGTGGTGCGGACGCTACTTTCATGCGTGCATGGTGGTTACTTATGGTTGGGTAACCGAATAGATGTCAATGTTGATCTCATTCACCGCATTACCGGTCTGTCGAAGACTGGTTTTGACCCACAGATAAATATTGATGGCGCCACAAAGGATACCAGACTCTCAACCAAGCAGGTTGCGGAGTATAAGCTGCAAAGAGGAGGTCGCGCCTACGATGTCAATTCAATACAAGATGACGCCTTGCGGTTTACTGTTAGTCTGTTGGCCGGAAAACTCCTTCTCAAGGTGAGGCCGAAGGAGGTCACAGGCTCAGTTATCCGCCTAGCGATCGAAGTCATAAATGGTAAACCTTACAACTGGAGTTTATTTTTACTGAATAGTTTCTTTCAAGACTGTGCGCAAGCACAGCAGGATCCACTTCACAGCTTCCACTTCTCGTGGCTGCTGATCCTTATGGCTTTCATTGGATGGAAGGAGCCGCCCAACTCGCAGTTTCCACAGCTGGCACCAGGGGCGTGCAGAGGGTCGAGGTACTCCAATCTTTGGGCGAGTAATCACCCAGAGAAGCACAAGAATAACGCAATGGTATTCCATGAATATTATACACTATTGCTTGAATCCGTCGCAACGATTCCGAGTGTCGACTCGCCGGTCGTTGATCTTTATCAGTCCAAGCTGGAATTTAAGGTCGACAGGGATAAAACCTACATCAGACCCAAAGGGTTCAGGAAACACAACGAATGGGCCCCCGGCCCATATCGCATGGACATCCAGCAGGTCGAAGATACCATTAAGAACTGTTTCGACGAGGACATGAAACAAATGTATGATGATCTATCCTCTGGCCTAGTTCCAGTTGATCCCCCAGCCAAGGACCCAGAAGATGCTCAGGAGGTAGATCCTAAAGACAAAGAGAAAGAACCAATGGGTTCTAAGAGAAAGACTATTGAAGGCCCTTCTCCGGTGCGAGCAAAGAAGAAGAGAACAAAGGCGGTTACTTCCGACGAACCGCAGGCACCAGTCATGACAGAGGATGAGTATGATCTCATCGCCAGCCGAATACAGGAGAAGATGCGGGATAAATTCGCTGCGATTCAGTCATCGCAGGATCGTATGCGCATCAGCCTTGACAACAAATTGCGAGAGTTGAAGGCAATCACTGAGAAGACTGCTTCCATGCAGATTCAGCCAGCTCCAACTACAGTCGCAGAAAGTTCGCAGCCCCCTTCGCAGAGCAGAGAAGAAAGCATTGCAAAGGACCGCACGAACATTGTTCGTATACCGCCAGGAAGTATTAAGTTCCCTGTACCTATGGAGGTGCAGATGGTTCATCCTCTTGAGGTGAACCTACCAGAAGTACCTATGGATCAGTTGTATGAAATTTTCCAGCAGATAGGCACGGAGCTGAGGCACAGAGAACAAGTCACATATGAGCAAAATATTTTGCTGTCTCACGACAATGTGCAGCTCATTGCGCAGCATGAGGCAGAGAGTGCCCAGTTGACGCAATATGTTCAGCGAGAGCAGGATGTCTCTCTTGTTTTAAAGAATATCGCAGCAGAGCTTCCGCAGTGCGATATCAGGCCTGAGTTAGAAATAACTCAAAAGATCAGAAAAATAGCAGAAAGAGCAAAGGCTCTAGATGAAGAGAAGAGGAAGATGGAGGAAGAATACGAAGCAAAGATTGCTGCACTTGAAGCAAATAAGCCACCTACCCCAGAGGAAATCCAAGAAGCACGAGTGCAAGCTTTCAGAGTTGTACAGACACAGATGCACTGTCGGGTGGAAGCAGCAGAGGCCATCCTGGAAGATGCATCAAAGACATGGCTGGAGCTAGAGGAGCTCCCACAGAAGGCCCAGCTTGATCAGCACATTAAGCACTGTGAATATGCGATAGCAAAAGCTGAAGAAGAATACAAGGGCTTGAGTGCTCTTGCGAAGATAAGAAAGAAAGGAGAAATCACACAAATTCAGCAGCAGGTGCAGAAATACAGAGAACAGCAGATCAACCTGGCTAACGAAGTTAGCCCGCATGAAAGCAACATCGCACATCTGGTTGATGAACTGGAGCAAAAGGTGAAAAGCTTCACCTCAAGTAAAGGAGTCATTGAGGGCACAGAGGACTCCTTGGTAACCACTGAGCTGCTCAGCGCAGCGCAGGAAGAAGTAACACACATGGATGAAAGTATCAAAGCGCTTAAGGCACAATTCGCAGCAATCTCACGAGCAGCAAAGGATAAGCTTAGGCAAATGAATCAGGCTGTTGTTGCGAGTGGCTCGGGGACGAGCCACAAGTAAGTGTTAGGGGAGTTGTTGGAGAGAACTTCCGCAGCAGTTAGGAAGCTGCTAATTTTGGGAAGGATAACTAATTTTGGAGGGAAAGTACCAATTTTGGCGGTAAGACAAAGATATCGCCGTAGCGCAAATTCCGGCGGGAATCACGGCGATAGGTACAGAAAAGTCAAGCATGTGGTACAAAGAAGAGGCCGAAGGGAGAGCTCAACCACTGCAATAAAGGCGCCGAAGATGAAGAGAGGGTTCAGCTACCCTCATAAAGACGAAGGACTACAGTCAGCGTTGCGTGAACCAAGAAGAAGCAACGGGTCGATGCATTAAAGACTAAGGACTGCAGGAAGCGGCGACAAGACAGAAGGCGGCCATGGAAGTACAGCCAGTTTACTGTAAGTGGTTAGGGTTGAGTCACTGTTGGGATAAGGCCCACAGTTTTGTAACTGCGATGAGACCTTCGGGCCATCTATATATAGTAGTCTTTTTATAGGATAAGGGGTTGGCCACATAGCGATAGAGACATCAGGTAGATGCTAGTCAAGTCTTTTGTTGTTGCAAGTCTGAACATCCCTGAGAATACAAGGGCCGACCTGTTGAGAGATAGTGCAATCCGCTGGGATTGCGAGAGGGAGAGAGTGCACTGTAAAAGCAAGAAGAGAAAAGAGGTCTATAGAGAAGGGCTCCCACTGAGGTGGAGTTTCCCAGAAGACCCCTATTGTAAAGAGTGGAACGGAGCTGTGTTTATTCCCCAGAGTTGTAAACAAGAACCGCAGTTCCCCTGGGCGTAGCCTTTGCCCTGGGAGTATCAATGTGCTTATCTAAGTAGCACTATTGTAATTGTGTAGCCATTATTCTCATTCATGTGGTTGTGCTATATATGAATGCTTCAATCTGTTATAAGTAATGTACATGGTCGTCAGTTAACTTCTGAATGATGTATAACAAGTGCGATAATCGTAGCTAACCTCTTTGCGAACTATATAATTGTTAAACAGAGGTTAATGTGCGAGTAAGAACTGAATATGAGGCATGAATGGTTTATTTAGACATTGCGCAAAGTAATGTTCTACCTAGTTACGTGTTGCGAGATATCAAGGGTCAACTTCAGTAGTGAGGGTTAGGCTTGTAGGCTGAATGCTGTTGCTGACTGCAGTACCAGGATAAGGATAGCTAAGACCACCTGTTAGCCCAGGAAGCGGCCAAAGTTCGCTTGCCGCAGGAACTAGAAGGGCAAGACATCGCACCTACGATATCCTGGGTATCGCTAGACGGGTTCACATAGGGAAAGACTTATCGCATTTCCTGCGTACTGCGATAAGACAGAGGCGTAGCCGGAGTAATGGAATGAGATAGACAGCTTCGGTGAAAGGGGTTAAGGTGGGTTTGAGCACCCTGGATGCCTCGGAACTTGGCTGAGGACACTTGAGTCTTCTGCCTCCCATTAGAATCACTTCGGGTGAGACCTCAGGTCGCTTCTGCGACCTGTTGCCGAAAGGGCCAGTGAGCTAAGGGTTCTGTTGGTCTAAAAGATTACCGCACGCCCGGGTCTGTCAAAGAGAAATAAAAGATCAACAGGAATCCTTTATATTTGTCTTTTAATGTTAATATGGTTGTAGGTGGCAGTCAGTAGACTTGATTTTTAACATTGTTAATATGGTTGATTGTGGTGGCCTGTAGATATATTTATTTACATTGTTTATGGCAGATTATAGATCTGATTATTTTAAAGTTTAAATGGTTGTAATAGATCTAATATTTAATGTTTGAAATCATGTTATAGCTTGCTTAAATGTGGTTGGATTTAATGCTTGCATTTACCTTGCATAACATGTGCTTTGGGGAATAATTTGCATTGTATTTGTGCATTTCATTTTAAGAGGATGAATTTTGTATTTTATGGGATTTTTGGCATGTTGGCCTATCCTTAGTTACCCTTATTCCTCTGTGCATTATCCCCATTCATCCTCCCCCTTGGGTTCGTAGGTGTCCTTGGTGTTAGTTTAGGGGCTGTGGACATCACACAAGTATTGTTGATAAGACCGAACTTGGGATTGCATGGAATATGCTAAGAAGATGAACCACTAGACCATCATTGGAGGGACTATTTGATGAACTATTTATAAATAGTTGAAGAAGTGTTTTGAAGAGTACATTTGTATCATAAGGGCTGGAAAAGAATCATATTTGCTTAATACTCTAGACAAACATGATGAGATGAGTTGTAAAGTGTTTTGGCACAAGTTTTAAATAAAGTATTGGACCTTTGAAGAGAAATATTAGAGAAGACTTGAAGTGTCTAGATCTAAAGAGAAAAACAAAGCATATCCCTTTGAATTAAGAATAGGAGCAACCTTGAAGAAGACATTTGAGGAAGACAATGGAAGATTTGTATTAAAGGTACGATGCTTTCAAATACTTTTTAGGATGGGAAATGATTAGAGCAGTACATATGCTTTGAATGTGACAAGATTGGAAGAGTTTCTGAAAAGTGATGGAGGCCATTGGTGGAGCTAAAATTTCAAACAAGGAAGCTCCCAATTTTCCTCTGTGTGCGTGGACAACTTTATATGCTTATGTGGCAGGCTAAGAAACTCTATATGCATAGTTGTATGGCATCAACAAAGAATTGATTGTTGATATAGATTATTTAGTATCCTTGAAGGTTTCATGGATTGTATCTTCTTATGCTTCACTAATTGTACAAAAGGAAGTGGGTAGAATAAAATATAGATTAAAATACCACGGGTGTCTTATTTCAAGTAGAAATGATGAGCAACAAAATTATTTCAAGGAAACTTCAACATCATCATAAATATAAAACATGTACCTCTAGACCGAATTCACAAACTTTCTTTGCAACAAGTCCAACCCCGAGCATAACATTAGGATTTGATGTATTTGTGTATACTGTGATATCCACTATAACAACATCACCATGTCTTAGTTTAGCAAGTGCACCATTGTATGTAAATTCAAAACTTTTTGTTGCTTTTATTTTGAATAGCAAAACCTTGTGGATGAACATAAACATGTTATTAAAATAAGATTAACAATGCTAATCACCCACTAATCAATCAATTTGGGAAAAACACATAAACATCAATGCACTGAATTCTAGTTTGAAAATGCCAAAATACTCCCATATAACTAAATAAGATATACCTCTCAAGCCACAAACAAAAAACCTATAGGAAAACACATCATAGGCATTGCCTCAAGAGGAAAATAACATTATCTAAACCTACAAAATGACATTATAATAGCTGGAATAACCATAATTGATTTTGAAACCTTACTTTAATGGTTAAGATATATGACTTAAAAAGACGTTTTTGGTAGCAAAAATTCATATTATACTACTCTTGAATATTTATGAATGAAACAAATCTAGGAGCTTCTTGGAAAATTGCAGATAGCAATGGTAACTCAAATGCATGTTGTTCCAAGGTAATGATCAGTATGCACGAGTGTCTATGGAACCCAAAAGGTATCTCATTAGAAACAAATACAACAAATGAAAAATTATATTATCCGCATGTGCAAAATGACATTTTACTAATCTAGACTTTAGCAAAGTAGAATACCTCTAAAATATTTTGAAACCTTCCAACAAGACTACTCACCCAAGAAATATCTCTTACTCACCTAAGTCACTGGACTTACTAATATTTATTAGTTGCATTCTCAGAAGTCTCTTTGGTGGCCATCAAATCCACAATTTCTTTAGCGAATGTACTAATATTTTTTTTATAACTGCAAGAGGGTTATGGGATTGCAAGATGTCATCTTGATCCTACAAAGAATCATATGTATATGTTTGATGAACTATGTATTGATAGTCATTACACTAGGATAAAAGAGATATGCAATGTAATAATTAGCATATAGATGGCCATATATTTTTTTCACCTACCCATGATCTATGCCCTCCCCCCAATCAAATTTTAACATAAACGATGATTTTTTAACCATATATCCAAAGATAAACATTACAACATACATTATATGTAATGAAAAATAATCAATATATAGTATACATGTTTTTTATTAAATGATGGACATGAATGTTAAACCATAGTGAACCTACAAATAATCATATCGTATAAGTTTGATAAACTATGATGTGTTGATGTATTTGTAACTTTAGAATGTATTTCATATATGTGTATTGTATTCCTATAGAGATGTTATTATTCCTCTATACGGAAGTGTCGTCATTTGTATTTACAAGTGTCGCAAGTTGCATTGTAAGTGTCGCAACTTATATATGATGGGTTATTAGACCACCAAGTGTGGGGTCAGCCCTGAGATGATTAACCATGGGTTATTGGGATGTCTTAGACAAGTCGGCCCTGCTAGTTTATAAGGCAAGTCAATTCATGTATAAATAGAGTGTGGGAGGCACTCTATTTGATCATTCACTTATTCACTTATACACTCATTGGATAGTGGTGCACAAGTGAGAGAGGAGAAGCTGCTAGGAGAACTATCTCTTGTACTTGGGTAGTATCATTGCTTTTCTATCTCTAAGGAAGTTATTAGGGTTTTTCACCTTATTGGTTTTCCCCAAGGAAAATCTGTGTGTCTATTGTCTCTTGTGATTTCTTCTTGTGATTGATATGCTGTACATGTTATTCTCTCAAATAAGATCCTAGATCATATTGAATTGATGCTTAAAATCTAACATGGTATCAGAGCTAACCTGAGAAGAAGACAATGTGCAGTTGCGGAAGCTAGGGATTCTTGTTTTTGGGTTTCTCTCCACATATCTTGAAAGGAAGGAGGCTAGATTGACTCTCCTCAGCAAGGCGCATCTTTCTATCCAATCAAAATTCAATTCTGAGCACTTTCAGTTTTTTCCCTAAAAATTAGGGTTTTTGCAAAAATTGGAATTTTTGAAATTTGAGACCATAGGTGGATGCTCCTCTGAAAAATTGAAGTTTATAGATTTGGATCGAACTTTTTGGTTGGGTGAAGCTCCGGGAAACTCAAACCCTAATTCAGGGTCCTCCCTAGTGAATCCGAAAATCTAAAAGGCAATTTTGAGGGGTGAAACTTTGCAGTTTGCAAATTCTAAGTATACTCGCTTGATCAGCTCATCAAGGCACATCTTTCTATCCTTTCAGAAGTTTGAAATTCAAAGTTTGATTTTTTAGGGTTTCTCTAAGAAACCCTAATCTAGCACCAGATCCAGTTTTCAGCAAATCAAGTGGTAAGACCTAAATATTTTGTATTTCCATTTGAAGTACTCTTTAAGATGTCTCACCACACCAAGCTTGAGGATAAGCTTGAAGGGATGATAAATTCCAAGCATGGAAGTATAGGATTGGGTTAATCCTGGAAGAAAATGAATTGGACACTTACATAAGTGAAGAGGACCCTGTACTGGAGGGAGAAGAGGCTAAGGCCTTACACAAGAAGAACTTGGTCAAGGCAAAGAGGATCATTGTTGATTCTATCAAAGACCATATCATACCACATGTGTCATCTCTGAAGATGCCTAAGGAGATGTTTGATTCCTTGACCAAGCTATTTGAAGGGAAGGATATAAATTAGAAGATGAACTAGAGGAATCAATTGAAGAATATCAAGATCCAGAATGCGGAGACCATGAAGTCTTATTTCTCAATGGTCTCCTAGATAAAAGAACAACTTGAAGCTACAAGAGAAGATATAGAGAATGGAGAAGTGATAATGACCATTCTTAATGGCCTTCCTAGGTCATGGGATTCCTTCATCCAAGGAATTTGTGCTAGGAAGAAACTTATCTCATTCAGTAGGCTATGGGAAGAATGCTCACGGGAAGAAGCTAGGATTATAACTCGGGAAGAGAAGATGGGGAATGAATACCAAGCTCTCATAGCACACTCCAAGAGACATGGTGACAAGAAGACTCACCACCATGATAAGAAAGAAAGACATCACCATCAGAAGGGTCATTTCAAACCTCAAAGAAACATGTCCTATGTCCGTTGCTATACTTGTGATGAAAGGGGACACATTTCCATAAATTGTCCTAGGAGAAAAAAGAAGAACAACAAGAAAAGACATCATGCTCATACTGCCAAGGATTATGAACCTCCTAGGAAGAAGGCTAGAGAAGAAAGTGAAGACTCTTTAAGTGATGAAGAGTATTTTTTAATTTTTGCTTTCACTGGTACCATTACTCATGGGAGCAATGATTGGCTTATAGACAGTGGGGCTTCCAAACATATGATAGGATTCAAGGAATCCTTTATCAATCTATCTGAACATGAATCACCCCACAAGGTGAAACTTGGGGATGACTACTAGTATCCCATAAAAGGAAGTGGTGAAGCCTCCTATAAGCTAGACTCTAGAAAGTATATGAAAATGAAAGATATACTATATGTTCCAGGTCTCAAGAAGAACCTACTCTCCATATCCGCATTGGATGCAAATGGCATGAGGGTTTCATTTGTAGATGGCGAAGTCCTAATGTGGCCAAAGGGTAAAACTATAGATGATGCAGTGGTGATTGGAGAGCAAGAGGGAGGTTAATACAAACTTAAGGGCCAACTCTAAAAAGCCCTTGTTCATGACTCAGTAGAGCCAAGTGAACTTTGGTATAGAAAGCTTGCACACATGCACTATAGGGCACTTCCAATTGCAAGCAAAGCAGTGGAAGGTCTTCCTGAAATCCAGACAAAACATGAAGGAATTTGCAAAGGTTGTACAAAGGGAAAGAACGTAAAGAAGACATTTCCAAGCAGTGAAAGCAAGGCATAAGGAATTTTGGAAATTATCCACTCTGATGTATGCAGTCCAATGTCATCGAGTTCTCTGAGTGGATCCAATAATGGTAGAGAATTTACTTCAGGGGACTTCAAGAAGGTATGCAGTGATTCATGGATTAAGAGGGAGTTGACTACTCCTTACAATCCACATCAGAATGGAGTTGTAGAAAGGAAGCAAAGATTGAGAGGGAGTCTACCCAACAAACAAACAAAGATAAGTATTTGAATTGTCATTTCTTGTATATTCTGATTGATTAAATAATGTTGTTCAGTGATGTATATACTTATATTCCTAGACTTAGGTTGTGTATTATGCATATTAGAATAATTACATTAATTAATAGTATACTACTAATATGCATGTGATGGGTAAGTGGCCTATGGAACTGTACAACATTCCCTTTCTACTTATATAGAATGAAACCTTTTTGTTGACATGTTGGGAGTAGTGCAAACTCTTAACAATGTTCTGGTAGAGATGGAAGGCATCTAGAAAGTTATGGGATATGAATGAAAGTTGTATGGAAGCATTGGCTAATATAATTGCATGAATGTATGACATATATATTTTTATGCGTAAGATTTTGTTCTAAAAACTATGAGAAGTTTCTAATCATGCAATAGAATTTGACTTGTAGGAAAGATTGTGTACAATCACCTACAAAAGAAAGACTACAACATTTGTTCCAAGAACGAAGCTATCTATTGAAGATATTGAAGAATCTGAAGTTCCCAGGATCTGAGATGAAGTAATGAAAGGATTCCATGGTCAAGGAATACTAGTCGATCATGAAGAATGATGTTTGGGATGTGGTCCCAAGACCAGATGGGAAGTATGTTGTGACTTCCAAGTGGATCTATAAGATCAAGCATGTTGTAGATGGCAGCATAGAGAAATATAAAGCAAGGTTTGTAGCTCGTGGCTTCTCCCAGAAAGAAGGGATTGATTATGAAGAGACTTTTGCTCCTATGTCTAGATACACTTCCATTAGATCAGTACTTTCTTTGGCTGCAGTAATGAAATGGAAGGTACACTAGTTCGATGTCAATACAGATTTCTTGAATGGTGTAGTTGAAGAGGAAGTGTATGTGGAGCAACCACTTAGGTTTGCGACACATGACAGAGGGCTCATGTGTGCAAACTGAAGAAAGCCCTATATGGTTGAAACAGGCACCCACAACCTGGTATGGCAGGATAGATGGCTTCCTATCCAGTTTGGGTTTTACTAAGAGTAAAGCGAACTCCAACCTTTACTACAAGGTTGAGGAAGACAATCCAGTGATACTACTTCTGTATGTGGATGATCTGTTTGCTACAGGTGAGGATAGATTGATTGCTGATATGAAGAGGAAGCTTGCTATCGAGTTCGAGATGAAGGACTTGGGTATGATGCACTACTTTCTAGGTATGGAGGTGTGGCAGAGCGCAGATGGAATCTTCCTTGGACAAGGGAAGTATGTAGTAGAGATCCTGAAGAGGTTCGGGATGATGGACTGCAAGGCCATGGCCACATTTATGGCATCGAACTTGAAGCTTCTGTGTGATGCTTCATCTAAACTAGTTGATGCCACAATGTATCATCAGATGATTGGGTCCTTGATGTACCTAACGAATACGAGACCAGATATCTGCTTTGCGGTGAACACCTTGAGTCAGTACTTGACAGATCTGAGACATGTTCACCTGATAGCTGTAAAGCATATTCTGAGGTACCTGAAGGGTACAGTTGACTATGGGCTCAAGTATGAGGCGAATCAAAAGTTTAACTTGGAGGGTTATGTTGATTCGGATAGGGCAGGCAGTGCCATTGATCGAAAGAGCACTTTGGGGTGCTGCTTCAGTATGGGATCTAGTATGATCTCTTGGTTTAGCAGAAATCAGTCCTGTGTGGCACTGAGTACAACCTAAGCAGAGTATGTCACAGCTTGTTTAGCTAGTTGTGAGGAAGTATGGCTTAGGAATATACTATCTGATTTATTTGATCTCTAGCTGAGTGCTACTTGTATATATTGCGACAACTAGAGTTGTGTGAAGTTGTCGGAGAACCCAGTGTTCCATGACAAGTTGAAGCACATTGAGATCAAGTTCCACTATATCAGGGATATGGTGCAGAGAGGAGCAGTGAAGCTCCTGTATGTTGCGACGGACAAGCAGATAGCTGATGTGTTGACCAAGCTGCTGGCCAAAGTGAAGTTTGAGTACTTCAGAGAGAGGCTTGGTGTACTTCAGATCGAGATTCCTTCCAAGGGGAAGTGATGAGTCTAGAGACACAGATGCACATGATCCATTCTCACATGGTGGTAGGTATGTCCTCCCATGGTGCAAATATAAGGGCCGGGGCCATTTCGACATGGTTGAAGTGTGTCTTCCCATGGTCGTTGATGTAAGTGTTGTGCCATTCGAGCATGGTTGAAGTGTGTCTTCCCATGGCTACGATATAAGTGTTGTGCCATTCCTAGCATGGTTGAAGTATGTCTTCCCATGGCTGTGATATAAGTGTTGTGCCATTCCTAGCATGGTTGAAGTGTGTCTTCCCATGGCTATGGATATAAGTGCGATGCCATTCTCGCATGGTTGAAGTGTGTCTTCCCATGGCACAGATATAAGTGTTGAGCCTTTCATGGATGGTTGAGGTGTGTCCTCCCATGCCGGTGAGTGTAAGTGTTGTGTGATGTGCATATAGGTTGTGCTCCATGGACTATGAGGTGATCTGAAGATGATGATGTGACAGTAGGGTACACAGGTTTTGTAGATGCATATAATCATCCTTGAGGTTCTCTTGCAGGTTTTACGGTGGCATATGATCAATCCTAAGAGATCTTACAGGTTTTGTAGAGGTAGTATAATCAGTCCTTAGTTGTACCTACTTGATGGATTGCTCACAGAGATGATGAAGACCTACATGGAGGCTAGGCCTACATCCAGCATGAAAAAGGGTTGGCTCTGTATAAATTCCTATGACGAGTAGAATAGAGATTGATTGAGATAGTAGTAGCAGTAACAATGACGATGATCCAGTAACGATGATCCAGAGAAGAAGACTTGTGCTAGCAGATCTGTGTCGAGAAATACCTTCCTAGTTAAGAGGGAGTGTTGATGTATTTGTAACTTCGGAATGTATTTCATATATTTATATTGTATTCCTATAGAGATGTTATTATTCCTCTATACGAAAGTGTCGTCATTTGTATTTACAAGTGTCGCAACTTATATATGATGGGTTATTAGACCACCAAGTGTGGGGTCGGCCTTGAGATGATTAACCATGGGTTATTAGAATGTCTTAGACAAGTCATCCCTGCTAGATTATTAGGCAAGTCAAGTCATGTATAAATAGAGTGCAGGAGGAACTCTATTTGGTCATTCACTTATTCACTTATACACTCATTGGAGAGTGGCGCACAAGTGATAGAGGAGAAGTTGCTAGGAGAACTATCTCTTGTACTTGGGTTAGATCATTGCTCTTTCTATCTTTGAGGAAGTTATTGGGTTTTTTCACCTTATTGGTTTTCCACAAGGAAACTCTGTGTGTCTATTGTCTCTTGTGATTGCTTCTTGTGATTGATATGTTGTACATGTTATTCTCTCAGATAAGATCCTAGATCATATTGAATTGATGCTTAAAATCTAACTTGATGAACATTAGTGTCAAACCATAGTTACTTGATTCATAGATCCTATTTTAATGATAATTGGCCAACAACTCCTTCCCCGCAGGAATTGATTTTATTGCAATGAACAAAAATTTATTTCTTTCACACTCCTGAAACACACAATTGGGTAGTTTGTTTGTGCTTCTAGGATGAGTATTGTTTATAAAACCGATAGCATTCCCGCAAGCCTTAGGCCTTCCATCAATATATATGGAATATCCTTTATCTTGATTATTTTCTTTTATTTTATTATAGTTCACACAAACTTCGTATATGATCATACTCGTTAGATATCTTGTTAGCCTACCCGAGTGTGCATAAGCATACGTTGGTCCAACATATTCCATCAGTTCCACTTCATAATTGTATGGAATGTTTACACCATCCATTATAAAGAACCCTAGAGTGTGTAAACTAGATGGAGCAATTCGATATGTTCTTCCATTAATATAAACATCAGTGTTTATTTCAAGAAGCGGGTTTGGCGTTCCCAGTTCTTCAAATAATGATTGTACATTAATGGAACTTCCTTATTCTAGGCAGACTCATTGTCATAAGAGCGTGATCCTCCTTCAGCCAGAAATAAGTCCATACATTTTTTAAATTTTCTTCTGACATTACTACCTCTAGTTGATATCAATGTACTGGTTGATGATTCCCCTTCTCCTATTTGTTTAGGACATACATCACTATCCGACGATAAATTTGAAATATATCTATTTGGTTGTTCCTATAGTTAACATCAAACAACAATGATCATGTTCCAATCATATGATTCAAATAGAAAATTAGAAACTAAAAATGGGTAGTCTTGGATAAAACAATGTATATAGAAGCCTAGAACCTATTGGTTTCCTCTCGTGGATAAGGAGTGAAGGTTATGAATTCCCTACAACAAATTCTAGGTTTTGTTGGTGACCATGTTGAGGTAAGAAAAGTAGCTTTAACTATGTCACTGGAGTTTGATTTGAGTTGATTTTTGGTTAGTAAATTAATTGTCTTCAAAAGTATGTAAGCAATTTTTTTTAAAAGTGCATTCATGCAACAAATAGAGTTGACCTCATTATTCTAACCAACCTCAATATGGTGCTACCATTGGTTCGATACATCCACTCTTAATGGTATATAAGAGGACTTGAAATGGTTGTTTTGTTGATTCTTTCAAAGAATAGTATCCTCTCTTCAACCTATCCTTCCAAGCTACTTAGAAATGCGCCTTTAATTGTGGTGGTATGAGATCATGTCTTTTTTGGTTGGTTATATTCTCACTTTAGGAGTTGTAGTGAAAACTACCACTATCATTATTCAAAAAACATGCCTAGTGTGCAATGTCCCTATCACACTTAGCTCCTATGTTTCAACTCATACTAGGAACAATCTTGATACCCTTGTAATGGTTAGTTTTGCAATGATCATATCTCTAATTAGTGTAACATGGACTACTATCCCAAGAGACAAATGGATAAAACTATTCATAATTGATGGGAGTGTTTTGGACTCAACTACTACACCTATTATGGGTCTATGTGAATTAGGAAACAACCCTTAGATAAACGGTTGTGGTGTCTTAAGGGGTGGTGTTAGGCATTTCAGTTGGCTCTGGCCTTGGTGCTTTGAATTAAGATTGGCTTTAAGGGCTTATGGTATTACATAGACATCAATTTCAAATATAGATCGTTGATTTAATAAGGAATACAAATCTTCTGATAATTCTTTAGCATCCCTTATGTATCTGTATTCCCATGTATTTCCTCGTTGAGATTACAATTTTCTCTCCAAAATTCAGTGGCTGTTTATTTTGGCATAGCTATAGCAACTTATTTCCTTACCTTTTGATGAACCCAAGTAAATTATAAATGGTGAAGAAGCCACACTAGGGGAAAATGAACAACAAGATGATTGATGGGTATAAAATGGAAGCTTGTGGCCTGCTGCATTCCCTTGTTGCAAATGTGAAGGATATAATCCAAAGCCACAATCCCTTGTTGCTAATCCAAAGCCACAATCCCGTGTTTCATAGAAATAAGGGAATAATGTAGCAATTCAAAACTTAAAATAAAAAAATTTGAATTTTGGATAGCAAGAGAATTGAGAACAATTGATTGAATCGAATTAAACATACTAATTCTCCACATGAATAGCATTCTCGAATTTTCATATTTATAGGCCCAATACGGCTGAATTTTGAAACTATGCAGAAAACCACAACACACTACAAAACAATTAATCAACAAAACATACCGAGATTTTCGACTCTAGTGTGGTGGACCCACTCTGGTCCACTATGTCCTTTCCTTGTAGGTTGTAATCCACTATGGTCCTTGCTTAGTCTACTGCGTCCTTTCCTTATTGGTTTTGGATTATATGGAGCTCAAGTTATGTGTTTTTGTTGGATAGTGCACGAGACAATGGAAGTACAATGGTTTTGTTTTGAAATTCAAATGCATGTTTTGGATAGAAGAGCACATGGGGTGAACATGATTTGTGATTTGGATAGCACGAAGTTTTTTGTTGTCCTTCTCTATTTTACTTTTTTAAAAATTTTAATATAATATATTTTATATATTAGAGATTGGGGGTAATTGCTTTAGGGTTCTAAGATTTTATGGGGTTAGGTATTAGGGGGTTGAGGGCTTAGGAATCCTTAAGGAATTAGAGGTTAGGGGGTTGAGAGATTAGGAATCCTCATGGGTTTAGGGGGTAAAGGGTTATCATAATCATCATCGTTATTGTCTAACCCATATCTACAATACAATGATGATGATAAGGATGAAAATTTTGAGTTTTGGCATAATAATGTGGGTGATATTGCATTAGGGTAGAAAACCAATGGCGTAATCCATAACAAATGATTCAAAGACTCATGTTTATGCATGAGGTTCCATACTACTACAAAATCCACATACATAAAAGTATAACTTATGGAGGGGACAAGGGAACCATTTCAATTTTTGGAACAATGTGAATATGTCTCAGGTATTTGCCCATTGATTAGGGGCACAAATTATACACTTAGACCACAACACTTTCTTATCAGAATCATGCACCATGATTGTACTAATGATGCCATTGATGATGACAATGGTGATGATGACACTAGATGCATAAGCACGACCTATTTTTCATTTTTTTAAATATTAATATAATATATTTATATATTATAGGTTGGGGGTAGGGGATAAGGACTTTAGGGTGATAAGAGGTTAGGGGGTTAGGGGTTTAAGGGTTGCAAGTTCTAGGGGTTAGGGTTTAGGGGTTAGGGGTTAGGGGTTAGGGGTTTAAGGGCTTAGGGATCCTTAGGGGTTTAGGGGGTTAAGGGTTATCATAATAATAACCATTGTTGTCTAAACCATATCTACGATACAACAACAATGATGATGATGATGATGGCAATTTTAAGGTTTGGCATAATAAATGTGGGTGCTATGGCATTAGGATAGAAAACCGATGGTGTAATCCATAACAAATGATTCGAAGAGTCATCGTTATGCATGAGGTTCCATACTACTACATAAGCCGCATAAAAAATAACTTATGCATGGGATAAGGGAACCATTTCAAGGTTCAAAATAATGTGAATGTGTATTAGGTATTGTCCCATTGATTAGGGACACTGATTAACACTTAGACAACAACACTCTCTTATCGGACTCATGGGATTTGATTGTACTAATGATGATGTTGATGATGACACTAGATGCATAAGCATGGTCTATTTTTTATTTTTTTAAAGATTAATATATATGTTTTATATATTATAGGTTGGGGGTAGGGGGTAAGCAATTTAGGGTGATAACAGGTTAGGGGGTTAGGGGATTAGGGTTTGCAGGATTTAGGGGTTACGAGTTAGGGTTTGAGGGCTTATGGATCCTTAGAGGTTTAGGGGTTAGGAGATTGAGAGTAGAGTAATTTTTAGGGGCGAAATTTCGCCAATTGGCTATTTTTTGGACTTTATTTCAAAAAATAAATTCGTTATTTGGTCATTTTTAGTCTCTAATATCGCCTATATTTACATAAAATATGTTTTTTTGTCATAATATTCGCCAAAATTTACACATTTCAATAGTAAATTGCATGTTTCATATTTAATATTCGCCTACCTATCTATATACATGTTTTTTTCAATCCAAAATAATTGCCTATGATACTATACTTAAGTATAATATTAGAATCCTTAAAAAATACCCTGATTGAGAGCTTAGGGATCCTTAGGGGTTTAGGGGGTTAAGGGTTATCATAATCATCATCGTTGTTGTCTAACCCATATCTACGATATAACGATGAGGATGAGGATGTCAATTTTGAGGTTTGCATAATAAATGTGGGTGCTATGGAATTAGGGTATAAAACCAATGGTGTAACACAACAAATAATTCGAAGGTTAATGGTTATGCATGAGGTTCCATACTACTACACAAGCCACATACATATAAAATATAGCTTATGCATGGGACAAGGGAAACATTTCAAGGTTCGGAATAACCTGAATGTGTATTAGGTATTCGCCCATTGATTAGGGACACAAACTATACACTTAGACCCCAACACTTTCTTATCAGACTCATGGGCCATGACTATACTAATGATGATGTTGACGATGAAAATGGTGATGATGACACTAGATGCATAAGCACGATCTATTTTTCATTTTTGTAAAGATTAATATAATATATTTTATATATTATAGGTTGGTGGTAGGGGGTAAGGGATTTAGGGTGCTAAGAGGTTATGGGGTTAGGGGTTTAAGGGTCGCAGGGTCTAGGGGTTAGGGTTAGGGGGTTGAGGGCTTAGGGATCCTTAGGGGTTTAGGGGTTAGTAGGTTGAGGGCTTAGGGCTCCTTAGGTGTTTAAGGATCCTTAGGGGTTTAGAACTCTCTCGAAATGTCATGAAACTTCCATTGCTTATATGATAGAGGTACGGTTGTGGATAAATCTTGTAGTACCTGATATGAACCAAAGTGGAGTGAAAAATTAAAACACCCATTGGTTATAAATTAGATTAAAATTTATAGTGATATTCCAAAGTTCCATCAAGACTCCATCCTTACATATACTTGTGTGAACCAACAACATGCCAAAAGGTATGGAAAATACTATTTTTTAAGTTAAAAGATGTGTGTAACTATATACAACATTCAAACATTCCAGGGCCATGTGATATTACTAATTTATAAATATAACCCTTGAATTTTATATGACTATCCAAGAAAACACATCAAGGGTATTTTTTATACCAAGAGGCATCACATTATAATCTAGTGCCATATAGTTTCAACTAAAATACACCTCTCCTTGTAGATTATTTTCTTTCTACAACTCTTAATTCCTACCCTTCTAGGCCACATAATGCGATCCTCATATCCAAATATAACTCCTATAATTTCGTATGATCTAGTACTCTTCATCATTTCTTGGATTTGTAGATAGGAATTTTCTTCATGTTGTAGACTAGAGACCATTGAAATATTGTGAAATCCTTTGAAATTTTGCTCCATGATCTTGTCTTTGTTCAGGGTTTGCATCCTCCAGAACAATGTTTTACAAACACACCATACATCCTAAAAGAACTCTCCACTAGGATGGGTCTTTATACATAATATACATGTATCCATTCCGATAATTTATTGAATTCGATGATCAATGGTTGGAAGTAGACATCCATTTTCTTCACTTATATTCTACCAGGAACTATAAGAGCCAACATAAGATGTTCATTCTTCATGGAAAACCATGGAGGTATATTGTTATTTATCACTTCCACTAGACAAATAGAATAATTGAATTTTTGGAGGAAATATGGGTTAACTACATCCATGGAAATGCTCAATCAAAGGCCTCATACTTCATCCTTGAATTTATCAGGAAATGTATCCTCTATATGCTTCATGGCTATTGAATCTACAAGAATCTGTGTAAATCCTTTCTCAATTCTGTGTGATCCATGCCAACCTTGCAACATGGATAATTCTTTGCAACAAAAAATCCTTTGAATCCTTGGGATTTTAGGCATGTGTCTCAATATCTTATGAAGAGGACCATGTGCCTTACCCTATTTTTTTGATATCTAGTACCTGTCATGCCCACATTTAGGACATATCTCTCTACCCACTTATTCACCTCTATATAAAATACAATCATTTGGACAAAAATGATATGATATGTACTCAACACCCAACTTTTTCAGTAGTTGCTTTGCCTCTTTGTAGTAGTTGGGGAGGACATTATCACTCAAGAGTACCTTATCTTTGAATAACTTGCTATTAGTTGGAAATATAAATGTACATTTTCATTAAGAATGCAACAAATATATTTTCATTGCTAACTTAATGGGTACTTGGTGGTTAGTTACCTTAGTAGTGCCGAGAAACACACATCTGACATACCACACATTGATTTCAAATCTGACAACAACATTGTTGTCCCCAATTGGGTAGACATTGATCCATTCCCAAAGAGAGGGATGGTGGAAGAAAATTTCAAGCTTTCGAAGAAGGTATTGACAATATCAACATCATTTCCAAGCCCATTTTTTTGGAATGCATTTAACAACATTCCCTCCATCACATGAGTATCCCATAAGAAATTATCCATACCAACCTCTATATCATTGTTTTCATCCCCAACCTATAAATAACTAGTGCTGCTATAGATGTTCTGAATTGGAGACCCAAATGCCGTAGGAATTGAATAGCTGGTTGATTCAACCATGCTTTGTATGATTCCTCTCCGAACTCTACTCATTTTGCAGCCTTCTCACAATTTGACATCCTACTAGGGTGCAATGGTAGATGGTAGAAAATTTGATCTTCGTCAGAATACTGGTTACAAAAATTTTTAACATTAGATTAATAATATTATTAAACACAACGCATTTAGTATTTTCAAACATTTATTAAAAGCATGGAATCTTTGTTTCCAATATCAGACATGCAATCAGCCACTTTATAAAACAAATTTCGAACTAAGCAATACATTAACATTAATTCCATTGAAAAAACAATTACTCAATGTTATTTTTCTTATGCCCCAAAGGGATGTCTAAACGAAGTCCCAATGCAAGGCATCTTTGATGAGCAGTTGGTGGTCTATGAAAGTTATATTCTATTAGTAACTCGTCACTAGGAAATAGACTATGTATGGCATGTACAACAACAAATCTAGATGCCTTCCTTTTCATAAAGAACCCTTTTTCATTGGAGTGTTTCTCAAATGAACAATTTGTGATGAACACTAAAAATATATAGCTATTTATATACCCTACAATGTTCCCATGAGTGTGTGGATGACCATCAATATATAACAGGTTCTTCCTATTAAATTTTATGGAAGCATAACCATTCATGAACATGCTATATTACATGGAGATGTTATGCTTGTATTTAACAATATTGAAGTAATCATATCAACTATAAAGAGGAACAAAAAATGGAATAAGTGCTATTGATTGTTTGGGAGGAACAGACACATGTGAAAGGATAACAACCCAAGATTTGCAACATCTATTTTAGACTTTGCCATAATGTAATGTTTTCCACAATAGGAGAATTTGGTCCCAACATCGATTACAGGAAGGGAATACATCCAAGGGCCATACAAAGAACCATTGTAATTGGTTTGGTGTTTACTTTGTAGATGGATGGAAAGAGAGAAGTCATCACTACCCTCCAGCAATTGAACTGACCTTTGTGTGTACTTGGACATTTTTACTCTTAGCTCATACAAATTTTTGGATCTCTTGACCAACACGTCTCACTAGAACTCTCAATTGAATCAACAAAAGGAGATGTGTTGGTCAATTTAGGATGAAATGTGGTTAATTTGGATTCCAAATTTTCAAAGAATGAGCATATGGCAGTGTTCCTACGTGACTTTTCTATATAACCTATTGGATCCTTGACCGTAGTGGGGGGTATTTGACCATCAAATTTGGGTAGTTGGTCATTAATATAATGGGATAGTGCGACACACCTAGGGTTTAGCTTCAACCCTTTAAATTTTGAACAATTTTGAACAATTTCTCACTACTGTGGTGTCATGAAAGAGATCCAATTGGCGTTGAAGTATCATTGGTCAAGGATGGTTGCTAGATCATGGCATGTTAAAGTCAGGGTATTTTTTAAGGATTCTAATATTATACTTAAGTATAGTATCATAGGCAATTATTTTGGATTGAAAAAAACATGTATATAGATAGGTAGGCGAATATTAAATTTGAAACATGCAATTTACTATTGAAATGTGTAAATTTTGGCGAATATTATGACAAAAAAACATATTTTATGTAAATATAGGCGATATTAGAGACTAAAAATGACCAAATAACGAATTTATTTTTTGAAATAAAGTCCAAAAAATAGCCAATTGGCGAAATTTCGCCCCTAAAAATTACTCTGGTTATAGTTGGTGGGGTAAAGTGGATTTCCATTTTCAACTACCATATACTTGCAATATGTTGCTCCTAATAAGACCTTGTGTATTTTTGGGAGTGTTTGAATAGCGTGTGCATATGAACTTGATCTGGCATCGAGATCGTGTAGATGTCCATCCATAATTATTCAAATGCAAATGCAAATATAGCATAAATTCACTCGGATAATCAAAATATGAATAAATATGGATTTATTATAGACAACAAGGGAGAACTTGATGTACCTGAGACGATATGGAATCAACTGGGATTTTAATATTTATCCATTTGATTTATCACTCTTTTTGTCCCTAAATTTGATTCAAAACCATGATCAATACATGTTTCCATTTTTTAAATAAAAGTTGGGAAACTTGCAACATTTTACTTTTTTCAGGTAATCAGTGTGCCCAATCCACTATTTATGCACTAGTGTACTTCAGCATACCAAACGCACACGTGCACTAAGTGTATAGGAACAGTAATATGAAACTGTTAGGATATTCCTATACTCCATCCTAGTCCCACCAGTATTTTGATCATTTACATTTTCAATCATGCATGCACTTTTATGGTTTGCATGCATTCTAGGGTTTGCGTGCATTTTGGATGCATCCCAGTCATCAGTCCAGCACCTAGCCCTCAGTTAGCTAGCCCCCGGGAGCTTCTCACTGATCAGTTTTATCCCTCTAGTTGCTTAATGTGCCCTTCTTCCTTGATTTTAGGAAGCAACTTGCCCTTCTTCACCTACCAGTCCAGTTGTCTTCATTTTATACTCAGTACACTCAGTTACACTTAGTTACACTCACTCAGTTACACTTAGTTACACCTACCAGACTCAGTTTGACTGATGGTTGACAGTTACTTGAGCATTGATGACTCCACTGATGATGATGAAGACTTCCAGTTGTGCTCCGATGATACTAGTTGTGCTTTGATGACACTCCAGTGATCCTTTGATCACTCCATGAAGGCTAATTCGAATTTCCACCTTAGGCATTTGAATCCTCATGCATTGTACTATTTATTTGTCCATATTGTGATTAATTAAATAGCGCGTATGAAGTATTATTGCTTCTATCTGAGTTCTACTGTACCATATTATTCTGTTGCTCATTATACTATATTGTTCACTCTTCTTCTATTTTCCTGCTTAATCATAATTACTCTTGTGAGGTACACGTCATCTCTTAGATCTGCTATGAGGATTTTCACATGGTATCATAGCATGTTGACAGTATTGTTTATCTCCATTCTTGAGAGTTTTTTGCAGGTTATTACCAAGATTTCGAGTGCAACAGTTGCAGCAGTTTCTGCATTTTTGCAGTAGTAGCAGTTGCAGTTATTCTATATTGTTTTTGCAGGTCTTCTACAACTTCAATGAATTTAGAAGAAATTACTCCTCTTTCACCATTCAACTATGATGAATGGAAACCAAGAATGATAGCATATTTGAAGAGCCATGATCTCTTTGATTGTTATTTTGAAAGAGAGTTCGAATCCTCTGAAGAGAAGATTGATTGGTTGAATAAAGGTGACATGCACTTTGGAGCAATGATGCCTTCTTTGCCTGAATACTGGACATTCTTTTTCCAATACCGTAATGGTGTTGAAACTCCAAGAGAGTTATGGACTCCAAAAGAGTTATGGGCTCACCTGGATGAAACATTTGGCAGAAAGAATTAAAGGATTGGTCCAAATCCATTCAAAAGCAAGCCAAGTGATGCATTTTCTCCCCTTGATGGTCTCTCAGATCATGAACCAGTATCATCTCATATTGAATTTGTTGACAAAGAAGTTGCATATTCTCCACTCATGCTCCAACTTTCTTCTCTTTCTGTGCCAGCTCACACTCTAGATATTGCAGAAGGTCCTAAATCCTCTCTTGCACCAGAGTCTGTTGGTTTGCATCATGATCACATGATTATTTCGGAGGTAAAATCAGCTATTGGAGGTAATGCATCGCTCGTCTCAAGCAATCATCTCTTATTTACTACTATATGTCATTAGCACATGCTTTCAGAAGGTTATTGAAGAATATGGCCATTGCCACCCGCTTGAGATAATTTCGCATGCATCCATTGGTTTTGATCTCACCTCTTATGGTTCAAAGGAGATCTCAAGAAACCATTGCTATTCGCTTGGGATAATTTCTCATGCATATGATAGTTTTGATCTCACCCTTGCTGGTTCAAAGGAGATCTCAAGAAACTATTCTTCAAGTCTTAAATCTGATTTGGATTTCAAGCAATTATTATTTGATGGTTCTTTTTGGCATAATCTCACCCATGATGGTTTGAAGGAGAAGACAAAAGACTATCTGCATATTCATGATTTTGATCCTACCTCAACTGATTCGAATCATAGGTTCAAGGATCATCCTTATACTTTTGGATTTGTTCTCATCACATTCGATCTGAAGAGAAAGTACAAGCACATGTTTTTTGAGCATGATCCACTTATTCGCAAGAAGAAGATACCTCCAGACATATGACCAAGCATCACACCTGCTTGAGTTTGGAGCATTTATTTTTTGTGTGTGCCTTACAGTCTGGTTTTTTGAGGAGGGGGTATGTTTCCCATGAAATTTTCCCACTTCCTTGGTTTATTGACTGTTATTGTTCATTGTATTGGGTGACCTTTGGTCTTAGTTACCAAGGCCCAGGATGGATTAAGGGGGGGTGTTAGGATATTCCTATACTCCATCCTAGTCCCACTAGTATTTTGATCATTTACATTTTGAGTCATGCATGCACTTTTAGGGTTTGCATGCATTCTAGGGTTTGCATGCATTTTGCATGCATCCCAGTCATCAGTCCAGCACCCAGCCCTCAGTTAGCCATCCCCCGAGAGCTTCTCACTGATCAATTTTATCCCTCTAGTTTCTTAATGCACCCTTCTTCCTTGATTGTAGGAAGCAACTCGCCCTTCTTCACCTACCAGTCTAGTTGTCTTCAGTTTATACTTAGTTACACTTAGTTACATTGAGTTACACTCAGTTACACCTACTAGACTTAGTTTGACTGATGGTTGACAGTTACTTGAGCATTGATGACTCCAATAATGATGATGAAGACTTCCAGTTGTGCTCTGATGATACTAGTTGTGCTCTGATGACACTCCAGTGATCCTTTGATCACTCCATGAAGGATAATTCGAATTGCCACCTTAGGCATTCGAATCCTCATGCATTGTACTATTTATTTGTCCATATTGTGATTAATTAACTAGCGCGTATGAAGTATTATTGCTTCTATCTGAGTTCTACTGTACCATATTATTCTGTTGCTCATTATACTATATTGTTCACTCTTCTTCTATTTTCCTGCTTAATCATAATTACTCTTGTGAGGTACACATCATCTCTTAGATCTGCTGCGAGGATTTTCACAGAAACATCGTCACCCACCTCCATAAAGGACAACCTCTACAAAGTATTAATTACAGAATTTTTACTTCCATTTTTTGTCTTGTCATATATATGGTGTGCCTATATCCATAAAGGTGCACTGATGCGCTAAATTGCAACGAGCGCACCACAATCCCTATTTTAAAATTTTAAATTAAAAATGTGCATGTTTATTATCAATTGGCCAAAATATCAAATGAAAAAGGGAGCAGGAATTTTATTTTTAGACGATGAGCTTATAAATACAAAAAAGCCCTAATCCTTAATCCTTTTTTCGCCAAACTTTGAGGTGAGACTTATACAAGATAGATTTGCAAGGGAAGAGTTTGGAGAGTCAAATTCCTTTGATGATAAATATTGTAATGGATCATCGTGGACACATACAACTGAAATTTTGGGTAATTCTATTGAATATTCATCTTACGTTTTCCCTCAAACAGTTCAAAGCATGGAATAAATTTTCTATGTTTTTTTTTTAAATAGATGATTTCAAAGTTACTTTCAATGTTGCAAACCTTAATGTTCTTGATTTCCTTTTGTTTTTTGTATTGCTTTTGATTTCACAATAAGATTTGATTTTTGGCAATGAAAACTTCTTGTTTTTGTATATTAATATATAGCGCTTTGGGTCGTTGTTGGAATGGAACCATGATGTGAATGGATTCCAAGTCAGCATGTCTAGACTATCATCATCGTAGTTTTTTAAAAATATTTTCGTAGTTTGCGGTGCGCATTGTACATAATATGCTTATCGGTGTTGATTTTGTGTATTGTACACACTGATTGACCGTAATACATTTTAACCTGAAATTATTTACTTAGTGCATAAAAAATATTTCATAATTGATGTGTTTCATTATGTAGGGTGTTTATTGATAAAACATGGCTAATAAAATATTATGGAATAAAAACCATAACAAAGAGAGCAAGGGAAACATATCTCAGACAGAAAAGATGGAAAGTTTTTTCTAATTTTAATATAAAAGTAATAAATTTGAACTATTTGTATGTTTAAATGATTTGTATTGGTTTATGTGTGTCATGCAAAGCAAAAGCTTAAGGAAACTCTATAATATTACTCGTAATCTGAGTGAAAAAGAGGATAAAATATTGAAAAAAAATATTGCAAATTGAGGAATTAGGTGGATCAAAAGGTTATAAAGATTAGGCTTTGTTTGAATTCTTACTAACAATGCTTCTCAACAATAATCAGTAACATGTTTCAAATTTTGGATTTCAAATTTGTTGAATGTTGTACAGGGACAGACAATGAGGAAATAGAAGGATGCCTCATGAAGATAAAATTTAAGAAGAATGTAAATGATGATGAATTGATAATTAGTTCAATTGGAATGGTATTGGAAGTTAATGAGAGTGGGGGATGTTTTATAAAAAAAATTGGGATATAATGGAAAGAGCATATAGACGTTCTTTTCATTTACCATACAAAAATCATTCCAACAAATTTAAGAATCGGGTTATAAATAAACTACAAGAAGTGTTTTTGATGCAATGGGAATTGAGAAGTATTGTTGGATGCAGTATTTGAGACCTAGGGTTCAAATTCACGAAACCAACAAAACCCCATGTGCATCGGCATCTAGCAAAACTCTATAGACAAAGTACATTCTCACCCGAGATGTGCATAGGAATTAACAGGAACTTGAATTAGGACCGCGCAGGAGGATCGAGGTAGTTTTATTCATCCTTACATCTACTTAATTCATTATATGTATCAGCTTCATACTTCATTGATATTCAACTTCAAACAAAACTCAAAATATTTCATACATACATAATGCGCAATAGAACTCATAACCATCCATACAGAACATAATGCACAACAACATTCAGGATAGAATCATCGGACAATATATATATATATATATATGCGTATGTATGTATGTATGTATGTATGTATGTATTTACCAAAATCAAAGTTCTCAGGTCATTACACAACAATCATCTCAACATCTTATACATTCAGAGTTTACCAACACAACCATGAGCGTGGTTCTTAGCACAAAAACCCTTATGGATATACATGAAAAATCTTCTCAAAGAGAACCCTGCAAAACTAACAACCAAATTATAATAGAAAAACTAATAACAACAACATCATCATATACTTTACAGAACTTTACCTTTTATAGGTTGGAGTAACAAAAACCCCAAAGTTGTTATTGGCGTGCAACTAGCAACTGAATTATGTTTTGTGCAACCCAATATGGCATGGGTTGGATCCGCGCACAGTAACTAACCAGAAATTGGGCACCAATATCCCCCAAAACTAAGATGTGGCTTGTCCCGAGCCACATGTTTCATAGTTGCAAAGTTGTGAATGAAGGGAGGCGAGTGCGGAGATCACCAATGAAGTCCTGAAAAACTGCTTTGTATCGGCTGGAATGCTGTAGTGATCTCATGGAGATGTGCTGTGAAGGATTCAACATCTTTCATCTTATTCTGTCCAATATCTGGTTTCGCCTCCTCTGGCACTTGAATAAATAGAGTAGTGCTTGCTTGAAGGTCCAACGGGTTGTTGAAATTTTGTTGCGCTTTTTCCTATGCTTCCGCCATTGTAGTTCGAATGATTTGTTGCTCTATTTTGCTAGATGAAATATTCTTTATAAGTATACCAATATCAACCATAATTGCTTTCCTTGCAAACGTTGGAATCTAGGCCATGTGTTGTTTGTTCAGAATGATTGACTCGTTCTAGTTCTTGATGCAATGGTCTACTTCTTTGAGCTCGAGTGCATCTTGGAGATGATTCTCTATGTTAAAGTTGTGATTAACTGTGTTGTCTAATGTTAGATAGATTTTCAGGTTTTCTGGAGTGCTTGTGCATATTCATCTATCTTCTGGGACAAAGTGACTTCCTCTGGTGATGGCTCAGGCTTAATCTGAGCCCCAAGTTTAGTATTTTCTCGCTGAAGTGCAGCTATTGTATGCACAATTTGTGTGATTTTCTAGGATGGCTATAGTGAGGCAGGAGATGGATGACTAGGGCTCGGAATGGCTTGATATGATTTTTTCAACCTCAGATTCCAGTTGCTGGAATAGATGGCGTTCTTCTCTATGTACTTGTTTGATCCTAGCATAAGATTGACTTAGATGTGCATGCCTATCCCCCAATTCTGGAAAAATATCTAAAACAAAGTACTGCAATTATGGAGTGGGAAGTTGGCTCAGGTTCAATTCATTATAGGGAAACGATTGTGTATCTAATGTAGCTGGTAACTCTACTACGTTAATGGCGATTGGGTTCAGCCTCAATTTTTGTTGAAAGGACTGAGCAATGTGCCTCTACACTTATGTAGCATGGCTCAACTCTGCAGTACTAGATGCATGCGCCCTCTATGTTCCTAGTGCAAGGTGTAGGACCATTTGAAGATTTTGGAGTTGGTCATGATTATATTCTTGAAACACTTGCACAACCTCCAAGTTTGACTTAAGATGTTGGATTATCATGGGAATTGTTTCTTCCACACCTTCCTTCAGTTTGTCTAGACTATTGGTTGGAAGTGGCTTCTGCTACGTGGTCTTATCAAGAGCCCTCTCCTACTCTTGGGGTTTTGATGGTGTTGAGCCTCCTGCAATCTCCCAGGATTTCTCCATCTCCAGGATCTGTTTGTTAGGAACCCATGTCTTTACTTTGTTAGTATATTGTTGTTGGATGCATATGCTTTGTAAGTCATCCCGTAGTATTTGTTGATCAATAGTTTATGTTATTTTTGTTGGCGCATATGCTTTGTAAGTCTCCTGTAGTATTGTTGATCCATAGTTTGTAGTGGCCCATGGTTTTGACCCATAGTATTGGCGCCTAGACTTAGTATATAAGTGTGTGTTGAGACCTATGAAAGCACTATGAAGTTATTTGTATTGAGCTTGCTCATAGGAGGTTGCCCCCTCGAAGTGGCCTGTGATCAATATAAAAGTGATTCTGAGTTCTGTCATTTCTGCTATTTCGCATATTCTTATTAATTAATTGTTGTAGGTGCATCACATCTGATATCAGAGCACTTTCTTGGGCTCGCTGGGTGAACTTTCAGCCAAAATGTTTTTCGCATCTGTTACAGGTTCGGATTTGGGAATAATCCCTATCCTCTTAACTGTGGGAAGTACTTGGGCATAAGCCCTAAAACTCATTGTGAGGAGTACCACAGGAACCCTAAAGTAGCTGGCCCATTGAGAGGACCTGCCAGCGAAAAGGGCAACGACCCCTACCTGATTGACTAGTTCCCACCCATGAGGTAAACCAAGAGCTTTCGTTTGTGGCAAAGCGGTTATCAATTTTACCTGAGCCGTGGAGTGAGGGGTACTGCCCCAATACGCAAGCCGTCAGACAACATTGGTGGCCGAGTGAAAACCCTGAATTGTTAGGAAGCCGCACATACCTGGGGTCCATATCTATTTTCAACTGAACTGTTGTCGATCACTGCTGCGTCGTTTCAGATCCAGCCGTTCAGATCCATTCTGCAAGCCATTCCAGATCCATCCGTTTTCAATCCATTTGGTGCCGTTTCAGATCCCTCTATTTCCAGATCCCTTCCGAGCCGTAGCCGCTCCAGTCTAAGAAAAAAAAATAGTTTTTTCTCCATATCTCCCTTGTTTTCACTTTGTTTCCCTTGAAATTTTCGGGGAACCCCTATCATCCCATTCTGCATCTTTCATTCTTGAGGACCCTATCCCCAATTCCCCTTCCCAAAGCCCGAAATCCCACATTTGTCTATTTTTAGGGTTTGCCATAACTTCCTCATATTTCACCCAATCACCTTCAAATTTTACCACAGAGTTCCTTTCTGAATTCTGCTTCTTTGTTCCCCTCTGCCAAATTTTCCCATTCTTTCACCCCACTTCTGAAACCCTCATTTTTGCTTCCCTGTCTATTCAATAGTGTCCAAAACCTAGTCAAACCCCAATTACCCTTCATAATTTTTCCCAAGTCCAAATTTTCCTTTACTGAAGCAGTTTCTATTTTTGTTTTCCTACCCAGTCAACCAAAAAAAAAAAAAAAAACTCCTGGTTATGGTTGTCACCCATGCAGGAGCAAAAACCATGGAAGACGCACTTGCAGCCATCCAAGCCAAACTCCAGGATCTAGATGAAAAATTTCTCAGCCTCCATCTTGAACATTCAGCTATGAACAACAAACGACAGTCCGAGTCTTCATCAGACAATGGGTTCTCTTCTTCCAGCAATTTCCGTGGTTCGAAGCTTGATTTTCCTTGCTTCCAATCCAACTGGATGGATCTATCGTGCAGAACAGTATTTCAGTCTGCATAATACTTTTGATGTCAACAAAGTTCTACTGGCATCCTTTCATTTGGAACAGGAAGCTCTTCAATGGTATCGTTGGTACATCAAGGCTCATGAAGAGCCAAAATGGCTAGACTTTTGCTAGCTCCTTTTGCAACGATTTGGTCCTAGTGCTTTTGATGACTTCAAGAAGATTCCTCTTACAATACTCATTGATTCTGGTAGCACTCATAATTTCATTGACCCTCGGATCGCCAAACAAGCTGATTGTTTTATCCATCCTTGCTCCAACTTTGAAGTCATGGTTGCCAATGGGGGCACCTTACCTTGCAAAGGGAAGTGTCGAAATGTGCGTATCTCTATGGGAGATTATACCTTGCGCTCTGGCATGTTTTCCTTGACCTTAGGTGGATGTGATGTGGTTTTGGGCACTCAATGGCTACGCACACTTGGCCCTATCTTATGGGATTTTGCTGAACTTTGGATGCAGTTTTCCCTCAATGGACAAAAACACACATTGACGGGATTATAACCAGGTTCTCTCAGCATCATCAGTTCACATCGCATGGAAAAAATCCTCAAGAAGAATTCACATGGTGTTATCGCTCAGCTCCATTCCATTCAGATGCAACCATCAGCGGTCTCCACTACTCCTTTGGATCTACAACAAATTCTGGATCGCTATACAGGTGTCTTTGCTGAATCAGTGGGATTTCCACCTTCCAGGCCAGAAGACCATCGTATTCATCTCCTTCCTGGCAACGTTCCTCCCAACATCAGGCCCTATCGCTACCCATTTCACCAAAAAACGGAGATTGAAATGCTCGCTCGGGACCTATTGAAGCAAGGTATTATTCGCCCAAGCACTAGTTCCTTTTCTTCTCCAGTTATTCTTGTTCGCAAAAAAGATGGGTCATGGCGCCTCTGCATTGACTTCCGAGCACTTAATCACCTCACCATCAAGGATAAGTTTCCAATTCCTGTTGTTGATGAGCTTCTTGATGAGCTTCATGGGGCTCACTTTTTCTCCAAGTTGGATCTTCGTTCTGGGTATCATCAAATTCGGGTTCATGAGGATGATATCCCTAAAACAGCTTTCCGCACACATGATGGCCAGTATGAGTTTTTGGTCATGCCCTTTGGCCTTACTAATGCTCCTTCCACATTCCAGGCATTAATGAATAAAACATTTTGACCCTACTTGCAGAAATTCATTTTGGTATTCTTTGATGATATCCTCATCTACAGTAAAACATGGGATGAACATCTCCAGCATCTGGATCTTGTCATGCAACTTTTCTCTAACCATCATCTCCATGCCAAGCAGTCTAAATGTGCTTTTGGACAAAAGGAAGTTGAGTATCTAGGGAAATTATCTTAGCACAAGGGGTTCATGTGGATCTTGCCAAAATCGATGCCATGAACAATTGGCCGCATCCTCAGACACTCAAGAGCCTTCATGGTTTTTTGGGGTTGACTGGCTACTACCGCAAGTTTGTCAAGGTTTATGGGAAGATTGCAGCTCCATTAACTGCTTTATTGAAAAAGGATGCTTTTACATGGACACATGCTGCTCAGTGTGCATTTGACAAACTAAAACAAGCTATGTGTACTACACCTGTTCTAGCTATGCCCAATTTTTCCAAGCCCTTCACTATTGAGAGTGATGCTTACGGCAATGGACTTGGTGTTGTTCTCCTTCAAGATGAACACCCCATTGCGTTCACCAGCAAAGCCCTTTCAGGTAAGAATTTAGCTGCCTCTACCTATGAGAAGGAAATGATGGCTATTTTGCATGCAGTACAGAAGTGGCGCCCATACCTATTAGGGAATCATTTCTGCATCAAGACTGATCACCATAGTCTGAAATATTTCTTGGAATAACATGTCTCCTCCCCGGCACAACAGAAATGGGTTAGCAAACTCATGGGTTATGACTATGAGATCACTTACAAGAAGGGTAAAGACAATATTGTGGCAGATGCTCTTTCTCACACATTTGATGCCCAAGGTTCTCTTTTAGCTATTTCTATGCATGTTCCAAATTGGTTGCAATCTGCTCAACAGGGCTATGTTAGTGACTCTTCCTTATCTCAAATCATCCAATGCTTGACCAACAACCCTGCTGTTGTACCACATTACTCTTGGGATGGTGCTTCTCTGAGATACAAGGGTCGTCCGGTGCTTCCCCAGAGCACAAATATTCAACAAGATGTATTCTATGAACTCCATGCTTCTCCATCGGCAGGGCACTCTGGGTTCCTTAAAACGTATGAACGGGCACGGCGTAACTTCTTTTGGCAGGGCATGAAAAGGACAATTCAACAGATGGTGGCCGAATGTGATACCTACCAGCGCAATAAGGGTGAAACAACACTCCTTCCAGGATTGCTCGAATCCTTGCCCATACTTACATGGATTTGGACAAATAATTCTATGGATTTCATTGAAGGGCTCCCTAAATCTGGTGGGAAGACAGTGATTCTCGTTGTGGTTGATCGCCTCTCCAAATATAGTCATTTTTGTGCTCTCAGCCATCCCTATACATCCTCCTCAGTTACTCAAATTTTCCTAGACCAGATCTTTCGTCTTCATGGCATCCCTTCTTCCATTGTCTCGGATCGTGATGCGAATTTCACCAGTCATTTTTGGACAAAACTATTTCGCCACACTGGCACCAAACTGAATATGAGTTCAGGGTATCACCCACAAACAGATGGTCAGACTGAAATTATCAATAAATGCTTGGAAACTTATCTTCGTTGCTTCACCTCTGAACAACAACATTAGTGAGCAAAGTGGCTCCCTCTCGCTGAATGGTGGTACAATACCTCTTACCACACTGCCTCTAAAATGACCCCATATGAAGCAGTCTATGGTCAGGCACCTCCAGTTCTTCTTCCATACACCCCCACCAGTTCAGGAAGTTGACACGGTCCTTCGAAACCGCGATTAGATTCTTCGCATTTTGCGGGACAATCTTCACATGGCAAGAAATCGCATGAAGCAACAATCTTATCAGCACCGTTCGGAGTGCACTTTTCAAGTCGGTGATATGGTTTTTCTTCGTCTCCATCCGTACAAGCAATCCTCCTTGAAACTCAAAGGGCCTCATAAGCTCGCTCCAAAGTTCTATGGGCCATATCAGATTCTTCAGAAGATTGGGTCCGTTGCTAATAAATTGGAACTTCCTCCTTCTTCCCACATTCATCCAGTATTTCATGTCTCTTGTCTGAAGAAAGTTCTTGGCACCAACATCAGTGGACAAACTATTTTACCCGAAATGGATAATGAAGGATCCATCCTTTTGGAGCCGGAGGCCATCCTCAGTCGACGCACTCGTCAGCTTTGCTCTCGCTCTATCATAGAGGTCTTAATTCAGTTGCACGGCATGCAACCAGAGGATGCTACATGGGAACCACTCCTTCAAATTCAACAACAATTTCCACATCTAAAGCTTTGAGGACAAAGATTTTTTTAAGGGGGAGGAGATGTTAGGAACCCATGTCTTTAATTTGTTAGTATATTGTTGTTGGACGCATATGCTTTGTAAGTCGTCCCGTAGTATTTGTTGATCAATAGTTTATGTTATTGTTGTTGGCACATATGCTTTGTAAGTTGCCCGTAGTATTGTTGATCCATAGTTTGTAGTGGCCCATGGTTTTGACCCATAGTATTGGTGCCTATACTTAGTATATAAGTGTGTGTTGAGACCTATGAAAGCACCGTGAAGTTATTTGTATTGAGCTTGCTCATAGGAGGTTTCCCCCTCGAAGTGGCCTGTGATTAATATAAAAGTGATTCTGAGTTCTGTCATTTTTGCTATTTCGCATATTCTTATTAATTAATTGTTGCAGGTGCATCACACTGTTCTTATTGTGGGCACCTTTATTGCTCATGTGCTCTCTCCTCTGTATTCTCATGTATCTCACTGAACTATTGGAATATATTGTGGTGAGCATACCCCAATGACTGCGAACTAGGACACTAGATGGAAGTGGTAGATCATCAAAGTCCTCTTCCTCCTCATGCTCATGCTCTTCTTCTCGTGGAGGGGAAGGGGAAGTGCGCATGATTTTTTAGAGAACCCTCAACTTATTGTTGGTGCTGAGTTTCTCTCTTCCTCTTCTCAAACAAGTGTGGAGACTGCCTGGGTGGATTGGAGCTTATGGATTCTCCTTTCTTGGTATTTTCTTGTACACCGACGTATTTTAGGATCTCTATTTCAGAATCATATAGAAACTACAAATGTGGTATCCATTCTTCTATGGCCATCTTAACATCCTCAGTAGTAATACAAAAGGTCAATACGTATTCTTTATTTGGGTTGGCGTGTGACAGAATTAGAAAGTTAAGAAAGTCAACCTTAAATATGATCTTATCATTGTAGCAATCTAGAACATGGAAGGACTTGGTTGTGGCATTGATCATCTTCGTATACCACATATAAAATGCACTTTCCACATTCACCTGGTACTCTCACTTCGATTGTTGATAGAATACCAACAAATTTTCTATGACATTGTCTTTAGGAGTGAGAAAGTCATAAGTATAATGTGGTGGTGGTTCCCATACCGCCATGGCAATCAATAGAAATACCCAGTTGTAGTGAAAGGGAACGACCTTGTCCTGCGTGTTGAGACAGCCTTGGAAAAACTCAAGGCGCAGGTAGGGCCCCCATGCAAACATTTGGCCTTTAGTGCATTGCTCTACAGTTGCTGCAACGTTTTTTGGGCATTCATCCTTTCTACATTTTTGTATCAGTTTGCAATGTAGTATCTATGTTGCAAACCAGACCCTAAGTTCATAGATCGTGGAGATGACATGTTGATGTATTTGTAACTTCAGAATGTATTTCATATATGTATATTGTATTCCTATAGAGATGTTATTATTCCTCTATACGGAAGTGTCATCATTTATATTGTAAGTGTCGTAACTTATACTTGATGGGTTATTAGACCACCTTGATGGGTTTGTCCCTGTATGAGTCATGTGGGTTAAAGGGTTATTAGACCACCCTAGTGGGGTGGGCCCTGTCAGCATTATGTTAAGTGGTTAAGTTGAGGACGACCTAGTAAGGTTATTAGGCAAGTCAAGTTAGTGTATAAATAGAGTGAGGGTGTCACTCTATTTGATCATTCACTTACTCATCTATTCTCTCACTTGGGTGTTATCGACTAGTGGAGGAGGAGAAGTTGCTAGGAGACTATCTCTTGTACTTGGGTTGTATCATTGCTCTTTCTATCTCTAAGGAAGTTATTGGGGTTTTTCACCTTATTGGTTTTCCCCAAGGAAACTCTGTGTGTCTATTGTCTGTTGTGATTGCTTCTTGTGATTGATATGTTGTACATGTTATTCTCTTAGATAAGATCCTAGATCATATTGAATTGATGCTTAAAATCTAACATGGTATCAGAGCTAACCTGAGAAGAAGACATTGTGCAGTTGTGGAAGCAAGGGATTCTTGTTTTTTGGGTTTCTCTCCACGTATATTGAAAGGCAAGAGGCGAGATTGACTCTCCTCACCAAGGCACATATTTCTGTCCAATCAGAATTCAATTCTGAGCATTTTCATATTTTGACCTAAAAATTAGGGTTTCAGAGAAAATTGGAATTGTTGGAGTCTGATTCCATGGCTGGAAGCTCCTCAGAAAAATCAAAGTTTAGAGCTTTGGATTGAAATTTTTGGTTGGGTGAAGCTCCAGGAAAATCAAACCCTAGTTTCAGGTCCTGTCTAGTGACGCTAGAAATTAGGGTTTCTGTAAAAGTTGGAATTTCTTAAATCTAAGACCATGGATGGAAGCTCCTCTGAAAAATCAAAGTTTAGAGACCAAGATCAAACTTTTTGGTTGGGTGAAGATATGGAAAAATCAAACCCTAATCCAGGGTCCTCCTTGGTGAATCCAGAAATCAAAAATATAATTTTGAGGGGTGAAACTTTGCATTTTTCAAATTCTGAGTATACCAGCTTGATCATCTCATCAAGGAGCATCTTTCTATCCTTTCAGAAATTTGAAATTCAAAGTTTGAATTTTTAGGATTTCTTTGACAAACCCTAATCCAGTTCCAGATCCAGTTTTCAGCAAATCAAGTCGTAAGACCTAAATCTTTTCTATTTCCATTTGAAGTACTCTTTAAAGATGTCTCACCACATCAAGATTGAGGATAAGCTTGAAGGAGCTAATAATTTTCGAGCATGGAAGTATAGGATTGGGTTAATCGTGGAAGAAAATGAGTTGGACACTTACATAAGTGAAGAAGTCCCTATCTCAGAGGGAGAAGAGGCTAAGGCCTTACGCAAGAGAAACTTGGTCAAGGATAGGAGGATCATTGCTGATTTTATTAAAGATCATCTCATATTACATGTGTCATCTCTGAAGACACCCAAGGAGATGTTTGGTTCTTTGACCAAGCTATTTGTAGGGAAGAACATAAATCGGAAGATAACCTTGAGGAATTAATTGAATAATATCAAGATCTAGAATGCGGAGACTATGCAGTATTATTTCTTAAGGGTCTCCCAGATAAAAGAACAACTTGAAGATGTGGGAAAAGATATAGAAAATGGAGAAGTGGTAATGACCACTCTTAATGGCCTTCCTAGGCCATGGGATTCCTTCATCCGAGGAATTTGTGCTAGGAAGAAACTTATCTCTTTCAATAGACTGTGGGAAGAATGCTCACAGGAAGAAGCTCGAATTGTAGCTCAAGAAGAGAAGATGGGGAATGAAGACCAAGCTCTCACAGCACACTCCAAGAAGTATGATGATAAGAAGGGACATCACCACAGTAAGAAAGAAAAGCACCACCATTAGAACCAGAGGGGTAGCTTCAGATCTCGAAGAAACACATCACATGACCATGCTTCACATGTGATGAAAAAGGGAACTATGCTAGGGATTGTCCCATAAACAATAAAGATAGATCCCACAATAAAAAGAAGAACATCAAAAGAAAACATCATGCTCATGCTGCAAAGGATGATGAACCTCCCAGGAAGAGGGCTAGAGAAGAAAGTGAAGATTTTTCAAGTGATGAAGAGTATGTTGTGATTTATGCCCTCACTGGAACCATTACTCATGGAAGTAATGATTGGCATATAGATAGTGGGGCTTCCAAACACATGACAGGATTCAAGGAATCCTTCATGAAGCTATCTGAACATGAATCACCCCACAAGGTGAAACTTGGGGATGACTACCAGTATCCAATAAAAGGAAGTGGTGAAGCCTCCTATAAGCTAGACTCTGGAGACTCTATGAAGATGAAAGATGTACTATATGTTCCAGGTCTCAAGAAGAGCCTTCTCTCCATATCTACATTGGATGCAAAATGCATGAGGGTTGCATTTGTAGATGGCCAAGTCCTAATGTGGCCAAAGGGTAAAACTATAGATGATGCAGTGGTGATTGGAGACCAAGAGGGAGGATTATACAAACTAAAGTGCTAACCAGAACAAGCCTTGGTTCATGACTCAGTAGAGCCAAGTGAACTTTGGCATAGAAGGCTTGCACATGTGCGCTATAAATAACTACCTCTTGCAAGCAAAGGAGTGGAAGGTCTTCCTGAATTCTAGACAAAGTATGAAGATGTTTGCAAAGGATATGCAAAAGGAAAGAACACAAATAAGGCATTTACAAGAAAGTAGGGAAAAAGGAATTATCCACTCCGATGTATCAGACTGATGTCATCCAGTTCTCTGAGTGGATCCGACAATGGTGGAGAATTCACTTCAGGAGACTTCAAGAAGCTATGCAGTTATTCAGGGATTAAGAGGGAGTTGTCCACTCCTTACAATCCACATCAGAATGGAGTTGCAGAAAGGAAGAAAAGATCGAGAGGGAGTCCACCCAACAAACAAACAAAGATAAGTATTTGAATTGCCAATTCTTGCATATTTGATTGTTTAAATAATATTGTTTAATGATGTATATACTTATGTTCCTAGACTTAGGTTGTGTATTATGCATATTAGAATAGTTGCATTGATGAATAATATACTACTAATATACATGGGTAAGTGGCCTACGGCACTATACAACATTCCATTGCTACTTATCTAGAATGAAACCTTTTTGCTGACATGTTGGGAGTAGTGAAAACTCTTAGCAATGTTCTGGTAGAGATTGAAAGGCATCTAGAAAGTTACAATATATGGATAAATGTTGTATTGAAGCATTGGCTAAAATAATTGCATGACTGTATGACATATTTATTTATGTGTAAGAATTTGTTTTGAAAACTATGAGATGTTTCTAATCATGCAATTCAACTTTTTTTGTAGGAAAGATCGTATACGAGCACCTACAAAAGAAGGACTACAACATTTGTTCCAGCAACAAAGTTATCTATTGAAGATATTGAAGTTCCCAGGATCTGGGAAGAAGGCCATGATCAAGGAATACCATTCGATCATGAAGAATGATGTTTTGGATGTGGTCCCAAGACTAGATGGGAAGTCTGTTGTGACTTCCAAGTGGATCTATAAGATCAAGCATGCTGCAGATGGAAACATAGAAAAATATAAGGCAAGGTTTGTAGCTCGTGGCTTCTCCCAGAAAGAAGGGATTTATTATGAAGAGACTTTTGCTCTTGTGGCCAGATACACTTCCATTAGATCAGTACTTTCTCTGGCGGTAGTGATGAAATGGAAGGTACACCAGATGGATGTCAAGACAGACTTCTTGAATGGTGTAGTTGAAGAGAAAGTGTATGTGGAGCAGCCACTCGGGTTTGAGACACATGACCGAGAGTCAAATGTGTGCAAACTAAAGAAAGCCCTGTATGGTTTGAAACAGGCACCCAGGACCTGGTATGGCATGATAGATGGCTTCCTATCCAGTCTAGTCTTTACCAAGAGTAAAGCAGATTCCAAACTTTACTATAAGGTTGAGGAAGGAAATATAGTGATACTACTATTGTATATGGATGCCTTGTTGAGGACAGGTGAGGATGGTTTGATTGCAAACACAGAGAGGAAGCTTGCTACCGAGTTCGAGATGAAGGACTTGGGTATGATGCACTACTTTCTAGGCATGGAGGTGTGGCAAAGTGCCGATGGAATCTTCCTTGGACAAGGGAAGTATGCAGTAGAGATCCTGAAGAGGTTAGGGATGATGGACTGCAAGGCCATGGCCACACCTATGGCATCGAACCTAAAGTTTCTGTGTGATGCTTCATCTGAGCCGATTGATGCTACGATGTATTATCAAATGATTGGGTCCTTGATGTACCTGACGAATACAAGACCAGATATTTTCTTTGCGGTGAACACATTGAGACAGTTCCTGATGGATCCAAGAAGTGTTCACCTAATAGCTGCAAAGAATATTCTGAGGTACCTGAAGGGTACAGTTGATTATGGGCTCAAGTATGATGCGAATCAGAAGTTTAACCTAGAGGGTTATGTTGATTCGGATTGGGAAAGCAGTTCCATTGATTGAAAGAGAAATTTGGGGTGTTACTTTAGTATGGGATCCGGTATGATCTCTTGGTTTACCAGGAGGCAGTCCTGTGTGGCACTGAGTACAGCCGAAGCAAAGTATGTTGCATGTTGTTCGGCTAGTTGTGAGGTAGTATGGCTTACGAAGCTACTGTCTGATTTGTTTGATCTCCAGTTGAGTGCTACTTGTATATATTGCGACAACCAGAGTTGTGTGAAGTTGTCGGAGAACCCGATGTTCCATGACAAGTCGAAGCACATTGAGATCAAGTTCCACTATATCGGGGATATGGTGCAGAGAGGAGCAATGAAGCTCCTGTATGTTGCGATAGATGAGCAGATAGCTTATGTGTTGACCAAGCCGCTGGATAGAGTGAATTTTGAATACTTCAGAGAGAAACTTGGTGTACATCAGATTAAGATTCCCTCCAAAGGGAAATGATGAGTCCGGAGACACAGATGCACGTGATCCATTCCGACATGGTTGAATTTTGTCTTGCCATGGTCGTTTATGTAAGTGCTATGGCGCTTCGAGCATGGTTTAAGTTTGTCTTGCCATGGCTGCGATATAAGTGTTGGGGCCATTCTCACATGGTGGTAGGTAGGTTCTCCCATGGTGATATGTAAGGGATGGGGAGGCTTTTTTGACATGATGGTAGGTAGTTCCTCCCATGGTGACATGGTGGTAAGAGAGTCCTCTCATGGTCGTTGATGTAATTATCGGGCTGTTCCGACATGATGGTAGGTAGTTCCTCCCATGGTGACATGGTGGTAGGAAAGTCCTCTCATGGTCGTTGATGTAATTTCCATGCCCTTTCGACATGGTGGCAGGTAGTTCCTCCCATGGTGACATGGTGGTAGGAGAGTCCTCCCATGGTCGTGATGTAAGTGTTGTGCCTTTCCGACATGGTGGCAGATAGTTCCTCCCATGGAGACATGGTGGTAGGAGAGTCCTCCCATGGTCGTGATGTAAGTGCTGATCCATTCCCGGATGGTAGTAGGTAGGTCCTCTCATGCCGGTGTATATAAGTGTTGTGTGTGTGCATCTGGGTTGTGATCCATGGACGTGGACGATGACGATGATATGAAGACGATGATGTGAGAATATGGTACACAGGTTTTGTAGAGGCATATAATTGGTCCTGAGATGCTCTTGAAGGTTTTGCAAAAGCAGTGTAATCAATCCTGGGATATCTTGCAAGTTTTGCAGAGGCAGTGTAATCAGTCCTGAGGTGTACTTACTTTATGGCTTGCTTGTAGATATGACGAAGACCTACATGGAGGCTAGGCCTACAACCAACATGAAAAAGGGTTGGCTCTGTAGAACTTCCTATGACGAGTAGATTAGAGATTGATTGAGATAGCATCAGTAGTGACGATGACGATGATACAATGACAATGATCCAAAGAAGAATACTTGTGCTAGTAGATCTATGTCGATAAATACCTTCCTAGTTAAGAGGGACTGTTGACATATTTGTAACTTCAGAATGTATTTCATATATGTATATTGTATTCCTATAGAGATGTTGTAGCTAGGGTTTTACCCCTAGCTTGTGCAAATGAGCACCTACTAAGGAGAAGGGACTCCTTAGTAGCAGTTCAGTAAATGGTAAATTAAAATCCTAAAACAGAAATGTAAATTACTCTAAACATGTGCATGAAATAGGAAAAACAAGATGTAAAGAATGGCTTTTGTATTAATGTTACCTCCAATATGAAGGTTGGTGAAGCTCTTGCAATGATCCAAGAGGGTTGCTCCAAGCTCCAACTTGCTCCTTCTCTTTCTCCAATGGTGGGAATGGGCCAAAAGGGGCTCTCAAGGTGAAAGTAGCTCAAAGGTGAGCTAGGGTTTCAAGAGCTATTTTGGCAGAGTAAGGGTGCTTATAATTGTGGATAGAAATGAGGGTTCTCCATCACCTATTTATAGTTTTTTGGTGGTGGAGTGCTGGCCCATGGTTTTGGGAACCATATGGTTTAGGGCAGCTGTATAGGGGTTTTTCCTCCCTTTCCTCATTATTTTATATTTTTTATTCCCTTTCTAGGGGATTTTTGCTATTTTTGAGGAATTTTGGATATTTTTGGAGGAAAAAGGGGTTTTTTAGCCTTTTTGAGGCTATTTTGATGGTTTTGTGGCCTTTTGGAGGCATTTTAGGCATTTTGGAGGCTTTCAAGCGGGATTTTTAGGGTTTTTAAGGGAAATATGGTAGGAAAATGGACAAATGAGCCATGTAATGGGGTAGATGAGGTAGTGAACACTTTTTGAGTGTTAACAGATTGCCCCCTGATGTGTGAGGGCAGGAGCTCATCGTATGGCCGATGGACATCATAAGTCATGTATGGTTTTGCTGGGGTGTGGAGAAGAGAAGAAACAAATTGAAGCCCGAAACAACGATCCCGAACAAACTGCAAGAACTAAAAGTACATAACCTCAATAATGGATGAGGAATCATCTGATCATATGGACGAGGCGGGCATACCCATGCTTGTATCAGGATATAACAAAATAATAACAATGGGGTCCAAAAAATGGGGACCTGACATATACATAACCTCAAATACTGAATGAGGAAGAATCTCAATATATGGACGAGGCGGGCATACCCATGCTCGTATCAAGATACATAAACATAACTGTGAGGCCCGAAAAGAGGGACTGGAAAGATACATAGAGAACCACTGTGTACATCATAAGGGTCCAGAGGGGACACAAATCTGGGACATACTGCTGGGCTGACCATGTGTAAGCTGAAGAACTGGTGCACCGGAATAACATCAATGCTGCTGAGTGGGGTACCAGAGGAACTGATGAGCTGCTGGATCATAGTGACGGGGAGCCCTAACCTCAATGGTACACCGAACTGGAATTGATCTGGGTACTCAAGGAAGCATACAACTGGATGGCTTTCGAATACAATCGCCAACGCAGCCCGGACATCCACGGGAACATATAACTGGGTGTTCCGAAGTGACTCACCAATGTGCTAGAGTCGGGGGAAATATGGGGTCTTCGACAAATAATGGTATGGATGTAAATCTTGCGCGATTCTCAACGATGCAATCAAGGTGCTGAAGTCGAGCATGTGAGAAACAACCATTCAGAGAGGCAATGATGACTCCTCTCAAAATGGTCTGTAGGCACTCACCACAGATGGTGATGGGTCCAAGGCGCAGGGACCTCTGGGCCTATCCTCTGGAATAGAGGGGTTGTTGTCGACAGAGGGAGACCTGCAACTATCAAGGCAATGATGTTTCCTTGATAGGAGCACGAGGTGTAGAATCGAAATGTGATAGTACTGATGGCAGGACTGACAAACTGGGGGGGAATAACTGGGCAAGTAGAGTGGGGGGACTCAAACTTCCTTTCTTCATAGTATGATAATGGGGATGATCGGGAAACATATGAAACTGACTGATAGGAAAGGGATCATAGCTGTAATGGATCAAGGATAGTGACTGGGCAAAGGGAGACTCAAACTGGTGTAAAATGGCAGGAGACTGCAGAATACTCTGAACAAAGGTGACCTAATTGGGGGTGCTGCCGAGATGATCGATCAAAGTGCCAGGAGGCACGGGGGGACTTCTTCATGGGTTAAGGAAGTAGAAGAAGTGAGTGTAAAATGGTACTGTCGTGTGGATTTATACGAGCCCAGGACAGTTCATGCTCGTGGTGGCTTTCAATTTTAAGGAGTCTGAAAGCGATAAGAAGACTCTGAAGTAATGGAATGGTACTGTCGTGTGGATTTTTACGAGCCCAGGATAGTTCATGCTTGTGGTTGCTTTCAATTTTAGAGAGTCTGAAAGAAAATAAGAAGACTCCAGGGGGTTTCTTTTTCGTGTGTTAGTCTCCAATGCCCAAAGAAGCATAAAAGGATGCAATGAAGAACTCTTCTAGCCGGTGTGACTAGAGTATTCCTTTTTCGTAATTAGTCTACCAGGTCCGGAAAAGGGTTAAACTTATACCAGATAGACGCCCTTTCAAGTACTTTAACGAGCATGAAAGGAAGCAAGATTGCTCGGTGATCTTTTCATTGTTTTAGGAGTCAGAAAAGAGCTTAACAGAAACTCCCTAAGTGCCTTTTTCGTAAAGGACTTGTCCGACCCAAAAAAGGGATAAAATTATACCGAACAAAAGGAATGGCCAGGAAAGGAGGAAGTGCTCAATCAAGGAACATTTATGATGACCAAGAATGAGGGTGGGGGGGAACACTGATGGGCCTCCTTGCAGGGTAATGAAATGGTGGCAAAATAACGAAATATTTGCAGTATGACAGGAGTGAATGGCTCATGTAACAAAGTGGAACAATCCGATGGCAGCCGATGTGGCACGCAAACTGAGGCAGCAAGGTGTCGGGACACAATGTTGAAATTGTACCAAGTGAGAGCGAGAAATGATCTCAAGCATCATCACGAGCTCGGAAAAATGAATCTGACGATATAAAAAGTGTCAAAAAAGGATAACGGCCGATGTGGCACGTAAACCGAGGCGACGCGGGGCGTTTTGGAAAAAATACCCAAAAAATATGGGGGTGAGAGCGAGAAATGATCTCAAGCATCAGCACCGGCTCAGAAAAATGAATCCGATGATATAAAATATGCGAAAAATGGAGAGAAACCGAAGTGGCACACAAATCGAGGTGACTAATGGCGTCTAAAAAATGACGTGGAAAAAATAATGCAACGAGTTGACCATCATGACGGTCTTGTCATGCTGATTCCAATGGTGGAAATGGTTCGAAAAATGGACTTCGTATGGGTTCAGAATGGCCAAAACAAGAAAAATTCAACGGACTATAAATAGTGAGTGGGTCCAATATGACAAGTGTCATTTGTACTATTTGACTTTGACTAGTGATCAGAGTGGACCAGAGGTGAGGTGACGTTTCTCAATGATCCGACCGGCCGATTTCAGATCCGAGAGATACAGGTATTCCGTTAAACTCATACTTGCACTTTTTTTGGGTTCAGGGGGTGGGTAGTGGGTCCCAGGGGTTACTTGTATGGTCCACGTGGGGTGGACCGCGGGTTTTCAGGAGGGGGCCGCGGTCGGAGACCGCGGGTTCCACGACGGATGACATGCGTGGACACCGCGGGGTTCGAACCGGAACACATGGTCTAGGACCGTGTGTCTCGAGGCTGAACACACGGTTGGGTACCGCATGTTCGGGACTGACAGTCGCGGTTATGGACCGCGACTGTGGGCCAAACAGCCGCGGTCGAAAACCGCGGCAAGGGGGCCTAAAGCCGCATTTTGGAGCGAGCTTTTAGGAATTCCCCGGGGGGGGGGGGGGGAGGGGGGGGCAAGGTTTATTTCTTTGACATGAGTCTGATGAGTTTTCCTTGCGTGTTTAACAGGATGCCGCTGGTACTATGGAGAGAGCAGGAGATCCTAGATGAGATAGTGGATTACATCCGGGACGATGGTGATGTGCGGGCGGTGTTGGGAATGTGCGGATTGCTGAAGTTCACGCAGGTACCCATGATGCGTTCAGCAGGGTTGCTGCTGAACCGGCTAATGAGTTTCTGGGAGCCAGACATACAGGCTTTCATGGTGCAGGGTGAGAGGGTGGACCTCACCCTGACAGATGTATATTTCCTGACGGGGTTGCCCTGTCTGGGGAGGGTAGCGGATACGTAGCCACGAGTATCCACCAATGTGGATATGGAGGACATGCTGGAATGGTACTGTGCTCCAGAGGCTAGGGTGCATAGGAATGCACTCCGAGTGATAGACCTACAGGAGCCAGCGATACAGGCGATTGCAGCATGCGTGGTACGTGTGTTGCGTCCCAGTCACCGGAGAAGGTGTCGGGGGGCCAGATGCAGCTGGTGGAGCGCGTGCTGGACGGGGTCTACTATGCGTGGGGCTAGATGTTCCTTACCTGTGTCCAGCGATAGCTGACAGCGATGAAGGAATCTGGCAAGGGGTTTTGCTATGGTTCCTTCCTATGTGCGTTCTTCATGGAGAGGGTACCCACCTTGCGGCTGCGGGTACCGATCAGGGCAGGAGGTTTGAGGGAGTCGCGGATGGTGCGGTGGGGCGAGATGATGCGCCGCCGGGGGTGGCGGCGAGGTTGGTAGATACTTCACACAGGAGTTATACCTGTAGCGGCTACAGATGCCACTACCATTGGACGACTATCCGTATAGGGATATGGACTACACGGGAGACCCAGAGGCACCGCGAGCACCAGGGCAGGCATGGGGACCAGATGGTACGTATTGATTTTACTTGCAAGTTATGGATGTCAAGTTTATATATGATGTGAGTTATGGTATATACTGTTACTGACTGATGTGTGATCTACAGATGTGGGTCTGAGACCACCGCCAAGACACGTCGCACATAGAGGACATGTGGCAGTACTAGCCCTGCCCAGCCGAGGCGAGGTGCGTCGGTGGGATGCAGAGGGGACTTTGGAGTCCGTTAGAGTGTTGCTGGATCAGTTACTAGTTGGAGTAACCGACGAGGGATGGCGGGATGTGGATCCCGATGTAGTTTAGGATTGCATGAGGGCACCCCGAGAGTTCAGATCCATTGCGATCTCGGTGGCTATCTTGGCGGACAGGGCACGGGCACATGAGCCCGTAGGGGATGAGGATTTGCCGGAGGAGGAGCACAGGGAGGACTCAGAGGCAGCCAATGCAGGCAGTGATGTAGGGTATGACTCTCATTAGGGAGTATAGGGAACTCCCCCTGAGTTTTGTAGCTACGGCATGTATTTTATGAGGCTTTAGGGATGTATAGCCATTTTTTGTATAGCTGAGTACAGGGGTACTCAGGACATGTATAGCACTGTGACATGTATTTTTTGATATATATATATATATATGCACGTGGATGCACCTTTTTGTGATGTTGTTTTAGTTGTACGCACGTGCATGCGCTTATGGTTTGTGATATGTTTGTATTGCACGTGGATGCAAGTAGTCTAGGATGTTGGGCACGTGGATGCCCCTTGTGTATTTTATGTGATGCAACATGATGTATGTATGATTAGGCACGTGGATGCCCCTTATGAATATAAATGTGGTTTTATGGTTTATGTACATGGATGCAAATGTTGATGCAATGCAGTCTTTTTGGGTTTTTATATATTTTGATGAGATGCTATGGGATAATGATGCATGATGGAGGTGTTACATGGTGTGATTGATATGCCAATCTAGGATGTTGTTGGCCATTTGATCTGCAACACTATTTTGAGCTCTTGGGACATGGGTGAATGTTATGGATTCAAACTGTCGGCTAAGTTGTTTTGTGCGCAGGAATTTTCTAAAGAGGCAGGGATCACACACCTGGTAGCAATTGTTGAGCTGGGAGACAAGTAGCTGGGAGTCCAGGAACACATGAAGGTGACGTATGCCTATCTGGAGGGCAGCAGTCAAGAGACCAGTCATAGCATCATACTCCACCTGGTTATTGGTAGCAGCGCCTATACATATTCCGTCAAGGTGAACCATCTCGTTGGAAGGGGAATATAAGACCCATGTTGCAGAAGCCAGGTTGGGAGACCAGCGGATTGCGCCATCAGCGAAGCCAGTGTAACAAGGTGGGAGATGGTCCATCTGTGGTCATGCAAATGAGGAATGTAATATTACAGTAAAAAAGGTGAAAAACAAAAAAGAGATCAAACTGTACAAGGCGGACCAATGGGGCCGCGAGTTATTCTAGGGATAGAAACGCTTAAGATACAACCCATTATGGGGGTTGCGCAAAGGGTGACCTTCGGAGTCAGCTAAAATGTATGCCCCCTTGCCGAGGTAGGTCTGCACGATGTAAGGGCCTTGCCACATGGATTCAAACTTCCCCTTACCAGTTTTGTCATGGGCTTGGTCATAGGCGAGGACAAGGTCCCCTTCCCGGAAAGTTCGAGGGTGTACGTGTTTGTCATAACCGGCTTTGGAGCGGTTCTTGGCAGCTTCAATGGTCTGGAGAGCGGCACGATGGTCTTCATCGGCTTGTTCGAGGGTCAGCAAATGCTGCTCGAGTGGGGAGGTGTCAGGGAGAAGCTCGACGACGATGTGAAAGGCAAGGATCTGACACTCAATGGGGAGGACAAACTCTACGCCGTGAACTAAATGAAACAGAGTAAAACCAGTGGCGGTATTAGTGGAGGTACGGTAAGCCCATAAGGCGGGGAAGAGCATGTGGTGCCAATTGGACTTATGTCGATCAACAGTGCATTGAAGGATGGTTTTGAGAATTTTGTTAATGGCCTCTACTTGGTCGTTCCCTTGGGGGTAGTAAGCAGAGGAAAATTGATGTTCAAATTTGAGGAGGGTGGATAACTCACGCCAGACGGCATCTTCAAAGTGTGAACCATGGTCTGAGACCAACTGTTTAGGAACCTCAAATCGAGTGATAACGTGGTTAAAAAAGAAACGGGCAGCGGTGTCAGCGATACAATTGAAAGTGGGCATGGCTTCCGCCCATTTGGTAAAGTAATCGACAGCGAAAATGATGTATTTATGGCCGTTGGCAGATGGGGGTCTACATTCCATGAATTCGATGGCCCACTTACAAAATGGACCAATGGTGACGACTGGATGTAACGGAGCAGGTGGTGTCCGGGCCTTGGGGGCGAAAAAGTTGGAAATTATGGCAGTGCTTGACCGCAGTGATGCAGTCAGTGAAAAGTGTGGGCCAGAAGTATCCGGCGCGGATGACCTTTTGGGCGGTGGCCATCCCAGAGAAATGGCCGCCGCAGGCACCACTATGATAGTCATTAAGGACATGTTCAGCTTCCTCATGTGTAAGGAAATGACGAAGAATTGTGTCAACCCCCTGCCGGTAAAGGACATCACCTAAGAGGAGATATCGAGAGGCCTGGTGATGGATGCGGCGGCGTCCATTACGAGTGACTTTGGGTCTGAACTTTTGCGTGCGAAGGTATAACAAAATATCACCGTACCATGGGTCCTCAGACAAGATGGTGAACAAGTGATTGTCGGGTAACTCATCGGAGACTTGTGGGGACGGCAGAAGGGAAGGAAGATCGGTGATGAGCTGGGCAAGTGTGAGGGATTTGGTGCTCTTAGGTGTTCTAAAAGTGAGGTCATATTCCTGGAGGATAATGACCCATTTAGCAACACGACCTTGCAAAGTCGCCGGGTTAGGAGGTAAACCATGGGGTTGGAGTCGGCGATGACTGTGGTATGACTCAGTAAGATGTAGTGTCACAATTTTTGGACGGAAAATACCACGACGAGGGCTAGTCTCTCCTCATATGGGTAATGTAGGGGTGGTCCAGACAAGGTCTGGCTGACGTAATAAATGACATGCTCTTGGTGAGAGGTGTCTTCTTGGACCAAGACTCCGGACACAACATGCTCGGATGCCGAGACGTAGAGGATGAAGTCTTGAGAGAAATACGGAGGGGAGATCAAGGGGGCTTGTGTGAGGTCTTTCTTGAGGGATCCGAATGCAGCTTCTGCTTGCTCATCCCAGACAAAGGGTATGTGGGTATGGAGCAGGCGCAAGAATCCATGAACGGTAGTGGCGTAATTAGGAACGAAGCGACGCAGGAAATTGGATCGCCCTTGCAGACTTTGGAGCTGTCGGAGCGTGCAAGGAGAGGGAAGGTCTAATATGGCTTGGACTTTCAGGGGGCCGATAGTAATTCCTTTTTGGGAAACAATGAAACCCAACAATCGGCCTGCCGAAACGCAAAAGACACACTTGTGTGGGTTCAAGCGGATTTGATATTTGCTACAACGCAGAAAAACTTGCCGAAGGTCATTAAGGTGGTCTGATCGTTTCCGAGAATGAGCTGTAAGGTCATCAAGGTAGACTAACAGGATATGGACCAAGTCGTGAAAGCAATAAGTCATGGCCCGCTGGAAGGTGGCACCAACATTTTTGAGGCCGAAAGGCATGACGCGATAGGCAAAGGTGCCCCATGGGGTAGTAAAGGCAGTTTTGTACTGGTCTTCCTTACGGATCTGAATCTGGTTGTATCCGGAAAAACCATCCATGAAAGATAGGACTTCATGTCCTGCACACGCATCAATGAGTTGGTCATTAAATGGCGTGGGGAAGTTGTCCTTGGGACAAGCGCGGTTTAAATCATGGAAGTCAGTACATACTCTAATGGTGCCTTGTTTTTTGTTTATGGGAATGGGGTTTGAAACCCAAGTGGTATAAGCGATAGGATAAATGAATCCTGCCTTATGAAGTTTCTCAATCTCCGCTTTAACAGCTGGGATCTTTGAGGGATGAATGGGACGCTGTTTCTGACGAACGGGGGGTACATCAGGCCATGTGTCAATGTGGTGCTCGATAATGGCGGGGTCAAGACCGGGCATTTCGGTATAGGACCAGGCAAAGACATCACGGAATTCTTGGAAGAGTTTTTTGTACTCCTCAATCTCTTGTTCACTGTAGGAGGCTCCTAAGGCAATGCATTCATTGACGCCAGGTGGGTCAGAGATATCTATGTGGATGACGGGTGAGATGTTGGCCATGTTACCTTCCTAAAAAGCCTCAGGAGTAGGAATAGGATCCTTGAACCAGTCGACTTTGGTGGGAAGGAAATCTTTGGATTCAACCGCGTATTGGGTGGCGGCACTAGAGGAGGATTCTTCTGGGAGGAAATACGAATGATGATGCATGTCATATGAGGGGTACTCCGGGGCATTGAGTGGCTCAAGGATCTCCTCATCGGTACGAAAAGTGTGAGCCGTCAAATCGGTTGATGGGGGAATGGTAGTTGAAGAGATCATGTAAATGGTGTTCATCTCCCCGGATGGGGGTGGGATCGGGGGGTGAATCTCTTCAATGGTGGGTGGTGCCATCTCAAGATCCAGATTGTTCATCTCATAGAGAGCTGCTCTGTAATTGGGGAGATCGGGACAGTGATGTGAGTAATGCCCGTAAACACAGCATATGGCACAGGGGTGGTTAGTGCACAGGGATTTATCGCGAGGCTTAGGGGTTGGATCTAGTTTGACAACCAGGATATTGGGGTCATCATCAAGCATCTGCATGTGTTCCTGTAATGCCGGCAACTGTGGACATTGGTGAGTGGCATGGCCTAACTCATCGCACAACAAGCATTTGGGAGGAGCACGAAACACGGGGGGGTTTTTGACTGTCTTGGGAGGTGGTACAGCTGTGTGAGGTTGGGGACCTCTGCCCCCAGTGGATTTTGGAGGAGGAGAGGGATTCGTGGAGGACGACGGGGTAGTGACACCGGGAGGTGGTTGACTAGTAGTGACAATGGGTTGCACCGGTTGCAGGACGACATCTGGTGTCGGCGGGGGAACGGGAGGCGAAAGATACCAAATGGGTAATCCTAAGGTTAACCCAGGGAGGCTGAGGGTAGCCATGACCGGGGTGCTAACTACTCCCAAGGGAGGGATGAGGAAAAGAATGGTATGGATGGGTGTAACACCAATGTGACTAGGTACCAATGGTGGTTTAGGCAACAAGGGCGGTTGAGTGTTAGGTGTTTGTGTATTATGGGAAATGGTACATAGATCAGATACGTCAGTGGTGGGTGACGGGGGGGAATAGATTGGAAAGTGGAAGTCATCGGCGCGTCTGAGTAAACTTCGGGCCCCATAGAGGAAACAAACGAGGTGGTTGCACTAGACATAGGTTGTTCAACCATGGGGAGAACATTTTCGGGTGTTGCGGGGGCATTGGGATCATAGTAGGTGAGTTGGTCAACCTTGACCACACGTCCCTCATGAGGGAACATCATGGTGCGAAAAACGGAAGAGGCAACTGCCCGCATGGCATACATGTAGCTGCGGCCAAGTAAGAGGTTATAATCCAGCTGGGCATTGATTACCTCGATGTCTATGAGTACGGTTTTACCACCTAACTGGATGGGGACATTGGCTAGGAGGCCTTGAGGCTGGGCCGACCGACCGTCATAAGCACGTAATGCAGTGGTGGACTACTGAAGAGTAGGGGATCCCAACTTCTGCCATACGAATGTGGACATAATGCATGTGGAGGCACCTTCATCGATGATGCACTGATGGATGAAAAGATTCCGAACGGAAACAGAAACTTGGAATGCTAAGGAGGAAGGCAGGCGTGGTTCGGACTGGTCCAAATCAAATGCCATCAAATTTGAATCATTTGGGTCAATAGCCCCAATGGCTGAGAGTAAAGTATTGCGCTGTGAAGGGCAGTTTTTCAAGACTTCCAACGCAGACATGGCTGCGGGAGATTGGGCTAAGTCATCTACAATGTTGTAGTTTGACACAGTGCACGCATAAGGGTTATTGTTGATACGAAAAAGTGGGAAACGAGGTGCTTTTGCAACACCATCTAGGGGAGGCGGAGGTATACGTAACGCCTGATCGGTGGGATGAGCGTTAGTGGGTTTATCAATGGGAGGGACTTCAGCGGTGGAGCCATATTGGTTCCGAAGGGTCTAGAGGTTGACATCATCAACAAGTGGTGGGTACCTGAGTCGAACATGTGTTGATCAGGAGCGGCATAAGTGATATGTTGTTGTTGTGGTGCGTTAGCTTGAGGGGGGGCCAACGGCTGAGTGTTCACTACGCCTTGGTTTGGTAAGGGATTTTGCAGCACCAAAGGTGGTTGCTGAGGTTGTGGGGGGTTGGGTGGGGCTTGGGGAGCCCCATGCCCTTGGCGATGGGCATCATCAACCCAGAGTTGCCGAGCTCGCTCCAAGTGTGGGAAAGCATGTGTGTAGTGGCCATAGACCCCGCAGATAGAACAAGGATGGTTTGTTCACAAATTAGGGTTTTTAGCCTACTTGGGTGGGCAATCAGGGTTTTGGTTAGTAAGGGCCACATTATTGTTGTCCGGGGGATTAGGAGGTTGACCAACTTGGTCAGGTGGAGGGTTGTTCCCACGGTTACAGCCCTTGCCGCAGTTTTGCTGGTCCTGGTTACGTTGGTTGTTTTGATTTGGCTGCGGGTTTTGTTGGGCGTAAACTTGCCCTTGGGCAGCAGGTGGGTTCTGAGGTTGCGCAGGTGCTTGAGCAGGCTGCGATGGATGATATGTAGGTGGAAGCTGCGCAGGTGCGGCACCTTGAGGAGGTTGCTAGTGTGTCTGCGGAGCAGGGGGTGGGTTCGCCGTAGGGGCTTCCTGTGGCGGGTAATAAGCGTGTTGGGCTTGGGAAGGTGCAGGAGCTGGTGCAGCCTGCTGGTGGTAATAGGGCTGAGGTGCGACCGAGGGGGTGTAAGCGGGAGTTGCATGACCGAAGCACTGAGGTGGACATGAGGGTCCATGGGAATGGTGGTGGTGTCTCATGGGAGCATACGAGTTGGTCGCTCCGGACTGTGAGGTAGCCCACGAAAGGTCGGGGCCGGGGTTAGGACGTGCTATGGAAAATGGTTGGGGATGCGAAGAAACACGACCAATGATGCCGTCAGCAGCGTGGGATGCCCCCGGCGCGTCATGCTGGGAGGAATCACCGCGAGGGGCATCAGGTATAATGGTATAAAGGTAACCCGACTGGGCATAAATGAGGTCAAACTGCTGTGCCTTAAGGATGGCCTCTTCTTCAGACTGGGGTCTTTCGGAAGCTACATCCTTAGCAATGACAGGAAGAAGGGACTTGAGGAACCAATCTAGGAAGATACAGTCGTCTAATTTGATCTTGCATAAGCTATGGCATTGACGCCACTCATGAATGTGGTCCGTGATGTGGGTAGCCATGTTTTGTCTACAAGAGAGAAGAATCTCAATGCCTGCGTCATAGCGGACCGGTAACTGGAAGAACTGTAGGAAGGTCGAGGCAAGGGAAGTAAAGGTGGCATGGATCCCATGGGGTTGCTCGATATACCACTTAGCTGCAGAGCCAGTGAAGGTGCGCTGTAACAGATGGAGGCGAACAGAGTCATCCACTATGGAGTTGGAGGAACACCATAGATGGAAGGACATGATATGGTTTTGAGGGTCCTCACCTGCCTTGCCCTCAAACTTAGGGATGTCAGAGGGGAGCTTGGTGGGCATGTGAGGCCACGCAGGGTCGTGTCGGATAGGATCGTTGGTCAATCTGGCTAGGTTAGGCAAGTTGAGGCTAGCCATGAAAGGCAAACTGGAAGAAGGATGTGACACAGTAGTGGGTTGGACCAAGTTGGGGCCAATGCCCCCAAGTGGAGGGGCAGGGTTTGGGATGTCGCCCCCAAGTGGGGGAACTAAGGTATAAGAGGGTCCTGCACCACCATGGGTGGTGTGAGTCACTGGTGGAGTAGTGGTAGGTATGCCAAGTACGGGAATGGGTATGGTGACCGGAATGGTGGATGTGGCCCCCATCGAGGGCATACCCAAAGCAGGTGTGGTAACTGGTGTAGTGGTGGATGTGCCACCAATGGTCCCTACAAGGAAAGGAGTGGAATTTGTACTATCCATGGGGCTAGTAGGGACAGTATAAATGGGGTTCTCAGACTCTTCTTCAGAATCGAAGGTAAAGTAAGGGGCGTCAATATCTGGTGACGGAGTCCTATGCCACTGACGAGTGGAGTCAAGGGACAAGGCTCGAGATCTACGATAAGTGGTATCAAGTGAGGAATATCTGTGTCTCTGATGGGTGGTGTCAAGTGAATCGTGCTGTGGGGGCTCGCCCCTGAGGCGCCGAGAATGTCTCGGAGACTCAATGGTGACAGATGGTGTCAAATCTTTGTGGGTTGAGGTGAGTAAAAAATAGCTCAAAAACCCTAATGCAACCGAGTGTGCAGAAGGAGAGCTCAAAAACAAGGCACTCAGGCCAACAACCAACTCAAAACACCTACTGTAACAGTTGTGCTACAATAAGTGGAGTGTCAACAGAAATGGTCAGAATACCAACAAGCAGCAGGTTTCCTAAAAATAAAAAATGGTGGACTCACTAGACCAAAAGGAGGTAAGGGAGCATGCAAACACCTAACTAAAAGGTATTCTAACTCAACTAAACATATCCTCTGCAAGGTGACGAAATCCAAGTCAGACAATATGAATAGAAAATCCAAGTGGCTAAGATATCCCCCTACCGGGAGGGACATCGGGTAGTCAATCCTAGAAGAATGGCAACTAAGATACCCCGTTCATGACACGTCCAGAAAGGTGAATCTGCCGTTTGGTCCTTTTACCGTAATACCCCTATACAGGGATATCCCAAGAACTACGAAAGGTAGCCCTTCGGTTACTGAATGGAGTGCGGTATTCCACTCAGGCCTCCGGAACCAGTCTCGCGACTTCAACCCTCCTAGGGGAGAGGCCCTCTGGTAAACTGGTTGTGACCGTGCCAAAAATTACTAGGGGATTTTGGTTCCCTAATTGGACAACAGCTATGTCTCAAGTGTGAGTAACCGAGGGGTGTTATTAGAAGCCTATCCCCCCGATCCTACCTAACTACAAAGATTCTTTTGTGTTCCCCAAGTGGGGTTAGAATATTGGTTGAGTTAAGTATTTTTTAAGGCTCACTTGAATTATGTGACAGAGTGTGTGCGTGTGAGATGATGATGAACCCAAGTAGAAAGTGCCACTAGGGAGGGCAACTTTCCAACTAGCAATAACAAGACAGAAATTAACTTTTAAAATGCACAATTTTCTTTTTTCAATTTAAAGTGCTGAAAATGTAAAAACGACTCTGTAAATGAAACATAAAATAAAAAACTGCACAAAAATGCTGTAAGGAAGGGTGGCTGCAGGTAGGACAGAGGGTTGTGCTGGTGCAGAAAATAGTGCAGCAAAGTTCTGGGTTCAAAACAGAGAAAAATGCAGAAAACAGACCGCGGGTTTTGGGCAAATCTGAGCGGTCGGACCGCGGAAAACAGCTGAACAGTCGCAGGCGGGTTGTGGGTTTTGGGATGAAAAACGCAGTCGCGACGCAGGAAAAACACCAAAAGGCGCCAGCAAGTTGCGGAAAACTGGAAGAAAGCTGCAGGTGGGACGCAGGAAAGACGCTGAAAGGCACCGGCGGGTTGCGGGAAACTGGCCGAAAGCCGCAGGCGGGACGCAGGAAAGACACCGAAAGGCGCCGGTGGGTTGCGGGAAACTGGCCGAAAGCCATAGGCGGGACGTAGGAAACAAGGTAATAGCTGCAGTTAGACCGTCCCAAACAGGCTAATAGCCGCGGCCGGATCGCAGGTAACAGACTGAAAATGGTCGGCAGGTCGCTGGAAACAGTCTGAGAGCCGCAGTCGGGTCTCAGGTAAGTGCCTGAAAGACGCGGTCGGAATGCGACTGTGGGGGGAAAAAATGCAGTATATGGAGGCCGAAAGGGACAGCCGAACAGAAAAGATATTTAAAAATTGTAACCATAAATTCAAACCTAGGGGAGTCGCCAAAACTGTAGCTAGGGTTTTACCCCTAGCTTGTGCAAATGAGCACCTACTAAGGAGAAGGGACTCCTTAGTAGCAATTCAGTAAATGGTAAATTAAAATCCTAAAACAGAAATGTAAATTACTCTAAACATGTGCATGAAATAGAAAAAACAAGATGTAAAGAATGGCTTTTGTATTAATGTTACCTCCAATGTGAAGGTTGGTGAAGCTCTTGCAATGATCCAAGAGGGTTGCTCCAAGCTCCAACTTGCTCCTTCTCTTTCTCCAATGGTGGGAATGGGCCAAAAGGGGCTCTCAAGGTGAAAGTAGCTCAAAGGTGAGGTAGGGTTTCAAGAGATATTTTGGTAGAGTAAGGGTGCTTATGATTGTGGATAGAAATGAGGGTTCTCCATCACCTATTTATAGTTTTTTGGTGGTGGAGTGCTAGCCCATGGTTTTGGGAACCATATGGTTTAGGGTAGTTGTATAGGGTTTTTTTCCTCCCTTTCCTCATTATTTTATATTTTTTATTCCCTTTCTAGGGGATTTTTGCTATTTTTGAGGAATTTTGGATATTTTTGGAGGAAAAAGGGGTTTTTTAGCCTTTTTGAGGCTATTTTGATGGTTTTGTGGCCTTTCGGAGGCATTTTAGGCCTTTTGGAGGCTTTTTAGCGGGATGTTTAGGGTTTTTAAGGGAAATATGGTAGGAAAATGGACAAATGAGCCATGTAATGGGGTAGATGAGGTAGTGAACACTTTTTGAGTGTTAACAGATGTTATTATTCCTCTATACAAAAGTGTCGTCATTTATATTGTAAGTGTCGTAACTTATACTTGATGGGTTATTAGACCACCTTGATGGGATCAGACCTGTATGAGTCATGTGGGTTAAAGGGTTATTAGACCACCCTAGTGGGGTCGACCATGTCAGCATTATGTTAAGTGGTTAAGTTGAGGCCGAACTAGTAAGGTTATTAGGAAAGTCAAGTTAGTGTATAAATAGAGTGAAGGTGTCACTCTATTTGATCATTCACTTACTCATCTTTTCTCACACTTGGTTGATGTGCACTAGTGGAGGAGGAGAAGCTGCTAGGAGACTATCTCTTGCACTTGGGTTGTATCATTGCTCTTTCTATCTCTTAGGAAGTTATTGGGGTTTTTCACATTATTGGATTTCCCCAAGGAAACTATGTGTGTCTATTGTCTCTTGTGATTGATATGCTATACATGTTATTCTCTTAGATAAGATCCTAGATCATATTGAATTGATGCTTAAAATCTAACATGACACACCCTCGACTCCCTCTTCGAGTGTTGTACTTATGTATATTTCCTCCATTGAAACATGTGTCATCTCCTAGATCGGATATTCCCCTCTTGTCGGGAAACCCGAGACCAGGAAGATCACCTGATCCGTGATTTCATATGGCTTATCTAGCCACAAATATACACTATGTAACCGAATCAGCGAGAATTGAGTACATGCCGAGATATGTCGGCTTGGTCCAAAGTGTGGAACATCCAATAGAGTCAAGATGCCGAACTAATGAAGCCTGCGCAACCACACCTAGGGTACTAGATGCTCTTTTCCATTCGGGTTGGTCTTCGTCTCTGTATAGGAAGTTAACTGGAGATCCATAAAATTCTTCTCGTCCAGGATGTCAAAGTCCTCATATTTCAAGAATGGAATGTTCCTAAACAGTTCACCCTTGACTGTGAATTCTGATGGTAGCAGTAGCTCCAATAGTGTGAATTCCTTTAGCGCATTCAACTTAGTGAGACTCTTCTTTGCCACTAGTGCAACCTCCATCTCTGTGCACTTGTAATCACAGGATCAAAGCTTCACTACTGGAAGAGTGAATTCATCTACAACGGTCCTACTTTTCACTAATATCTCTACACACTGATGAGCAAACTGATGCAAATATTTAACTTCTTCACAAATATTATAGCCACTTATGTCAATCATGCCTTCACCTACCTCCTTAACTGCTCCCCCCCCCACATATCTCTTCATAACTATTGGATGGGATGGAATTTGATTCATATATCTGCACAATCTTGGTGAGCCCCTCACCATGAATGTTGACCTGACAAGCAACTTACCACAGACTCTCTCTTTTCCTATGCATCATTCTTTCATTCATGCAGGTTGCCTCTCTTTCTGTGCCAATGATGGAGTTTTGCTTGACATTGACTCGACTTCCTTCAGTTTCTTGTTACATTTTTTAGCCATCCTAATCTGGCATATTCCTTCTTAATGACAACATCCTTTATAAATATTTCCAAATCAGGGAAAAAAGTTAGTACTAACACAAAATTGATTGACAGGTGGATCAATGGGGACGTGATGGTAAACAATGAGCAAGGTGTAATAATTGGAAAAATGGAGGATGCATGGGAAGAAATTAGAGATGAATGGATGATGTGATGGAAATGGGAAATGGATGAAGTGACATGTAGGGTGACATGAAACCGGATAGTTAGACTAATGATATGACTAGTAACGAGTTTCTTCCTAATTACACAGGCTCAATATTGACAATGACCCATGGCACAGTATCTGTGCATGCAATGTAAATTTTTTCTTCAACTTGTGCTTGGACAGAATCAGACTTATACTAGTACTTATTAAACAACAAAATTAAAATTTCAAAATTGCCTCTCTCTTTTTTTTTTTCATTGCACTGGGTTTACATATGATTCTACCCCTACAGGCCATAGTAGGGTTTTAGATGACTGCCATTAACTATCCCTTTCATCGGCTCACTTGTGAGAGTGGCTAGTTTTTTGGTGCCTTCTTCAGTGATGAACAAGATCCTAAATGGCCCTATCCATCTCATGCACATCTTACCAGGGTGCTTCAAAAAATTACTATCGTACTTCAATACTAGTGCACCAGGTTCTAGGGTCTTACTTTTGATATTTCTATCATGCCAAGATTTATGTCATTGTTTCTTGACTACTTGATTAAACCCTGCGATGAACCTATCTTCTTCTAGTGCTATAAGGTCCTCTAATATTTGTGCAATTGATTCATCATCCATCATTTTTGTAGCAAGTGCTATGCGCAAACTAGGCACAATAAACTAAAGAGGCATGATTGCTTCTTTCCCTACACCAGTTGGAATGGGGTCCGTTTAGTGAGTCTCCTAGATTTTTTTCTATAGGCCTATAGTGTTAGGATATTCCTATAATCCATCCTATTCCTACTAGCTATTTAGTCATTTTCATTTTTAGTCTTTTAGGGTTTGCATGCATTTCCAGTCATCAGTCCCAACACCTAGCCCTAAATTAGCTAGCCCCCAGAGCTTCTTCCTGATGAGTTTCAGCCCTCCTAGTGCCTAGTGCGCCCTCCTTTCACCTACTGCATGAGAGAGGCGCACTTCTTCACCTACCAATCCAGTTATGTTCAGTATACAAGAGTTCTCTCCCTGATTTTAGGCTTGACTCACTCTTTACTGACCTTATCACTCCGATGGACCTCCAGTGTGACTAGATAGGCTGTTCTGACTCCAGTTAGATCCATGAGCGCCCTCCACTGATCCTCCTTCACTACATCAGTGCTTCCATGCACCAGTTACACCTACCACGTTCAGTTAGACTCAGTTTGACTGCTGGTTGAATATTACTTGTGCATTGATGACTTCACTGATGATGAGTTGGACTCCTAGTTATCAATTGATGACACTCCACTGATTATGGATCTGTTCATGCAGGCTAATTTGAATCACACCTAGTGTATTCGAATCCTGAGCATTGTATATTTACCTGTTTACTATTCAGATTAATGCAACATGTGTAATTATTCTGCCTCTATCTAAGCTCCTTTGGATCTGTGTTCTACTGCTCTATTCTTCTTCTATTATTCCTAAATTCTTTCATTGTGAGGTTTACATCTTCTCTTTGGATCTACTATGAGCATTTTCACATGGTATTAGAGCCATTTGAGAGTATATTCTACCTCCATTCTTGAGATTTTTTTGTAGGTATTTCGAAGTTCCAGTAGTTGCAGCAATAATATTAGCAGTTTATTTTTGCACTCGTTCCAGCAGTCAAGATGAGAAATTCGAATGCTCCTCCTTCTCCTATGATTCTCACTCCCTTCAATTACTTTGAATGGAAGAGTAATATGAAATTACACTTGTATAATAAAAAGCTAAATCGAATGGTATTTGAAAAAGATGCCATACCACATCAAGCTGTAGAGAGAATCAAGAATCTAAATAAAATGGATGAAGCTTTTGGATTCATATGCCTTCATATGTCAGACGATCTATTGTTTCATGTTGAAGGATTGAAATCTCCAAGTGAGTTATGGAAAAAAATGGAGAGTCTCTTCGGAAAACAAGATGGGCTAAAAGGCCACATTCTCGAAAATGAATTGGTTTCCCTACAACCTAGCAATTTAGAGAGCATCCAAGAATTCTTCTCAAAACTTCACAAATTAAATTTACAATGCAAGCACTATGGCATCACTAAAAGTGATGAGCAATTAGTAGTCTCTGTATTGAGCAAACTTGGATCTCAATTTTCTATCTTCGTATCTACTTTCCATTCTGTTCGAATGTCAATGCTTGGATGGAATTTTCCCACCTTAAAAGTATTTTCTGAAGCTCTCATTCAAGAAGAGGACAAATTGATTCAAATGGGTGCCATCAAGACCTCCAAAGATCTAGCTCTTCTAGTTGGAGAATCAAGTGGAGCGAATGCAAAAGGGAGGCAAAAAGACAAGGAAAAGAAGCCATCAAAATCCAAGAAGGACAAACACAAGAGACCAAATTGTTCCTACTGCAAGAGAGGAAATCATCCTGAGAAAGCTTGCATGCACAAGAAAATAGACCTACTTACCAAGCTTCTTCAACAAAACAAAATTGTTGTTCCAAAAGAAGCAAAGATGTCTGATTCTAGAAGTGGATCTGATGATTGCCATGCGTTGATGGCTGGTTTTTCAAAGTCAAAAGCCTTGCTCATAGATTCTAGAGCTTCCAACCACATGGTTGCCTCTGAAGAATCCTTTTCCTCTTTAGATCTCAAATATGGGCCTACTATTCACATGGGAGACAACTCTCATATTTATGCCAAAGGATTGGGTACAGTACATATGGAGCTCAGTAAGTTCAAAAATGTTTTATTTGTTCCTTCTCTAAGAACTAATTTGTTATCATTATATCATATGACTCATACAGGATCACCAAAGCAAGTAAATTTTGGTCCAAACACAGTAGAGATTACAAAGATCTCCACTGGAAAGATTATAGTGAATGGGGTTGCTAATCATGCCTCTAAGGCATATGAGATCTCACACTTCATGCCCTTCTCTCTGACTATTCCTTGATTTTGATCAAGATCAGAGTGAATCCTCTTCTGATGAAGAAGAAGATAAAGATTTTGATGTTGAGACCATAGTTCAAGAAGATTCAGATCCAGAACCAAAACATATTCTCAGTCCAGATTCGAGGTCAATATGGGATCATACAGTCCTTACTACTACTGAGAACACAGTTGAGGATCCATCTGTTCACAGAACTACCAGACTTCAGCACCATGCCAACCTTGCATTATGCCATCTACCTCTCCATGAGAGATGCAGCATGATGATGGGGTTCTCTCTTCCATCTCTTGGGAAGACTCCTCATGTTCCATTCGCTCCAGTTGCAGAAAGAATTCCTGGGAGACTTGCTTCATCCAATACATCCTGTACACATTCGAAGGCACATCAAAAGACTAGATCCACATCTAGCACCTGTTGTTTTGGCATCCTATAGGGGATCAACTTGTCAAGTTTTTTGCAGAAGTTTTCACTGATGAAAGCTTCCTTCGTTTCTGCTTAGTATGATGGTTCTTTGAGTTATTTATTGTTCTTTTGAGGGGGGGTATTTTTACCATGAGGTTTTCCCCATTTCCTCGATTTATGGACAGTTCTTTATTTTTCTATCTTACTTGATTGTATGGGTGACCTTTGGTCCTAGTTACCAGGGCCTAGGATGGCTTAAGGGGGGGTGTTAGGATATTCCTATACTCCATCATAGTCCTACTAGCTTTTCAGTCATTTTCATTTTCAGACGTTTAGGGTTTGCATGCACTTTTAGGGTTTGCATGCATTTCTAGTCATCAGTCCTAGCACCTAGCCCTCAATTAGCTAGCCCCCGAAGCTTCTTCCTGATGAGTTTCATCCCTCCTAGTGCCTAGTTCACCCTCCTTTCACCTACCGCATGAGAGAGGCGCACTTCTTCACCTACCAGTCCAACTATGTTCAGTTAACAAGAGTTCTCTCCCTGATTTTAGGCTTGACTCACTCCGATGGACCTCCAGTGTGACTAGATAGGCTGTTATGACTCCAGTTAGCTCCATGAGAGCTCTCCACTGAGCCTATTTCACTACATCAGTGCTTCCATGTGCCATTTAAACCTACCACATTCAATTAGACTCAGTTTGACTACTGGTTGACTATTACTTGTGCATTGATGACTTCACTGATGATGAGTTGGAATCCTAGTTATGACTTGATCACACTCCACTGATTATGGATCTGTCCATGTAGGCTAATTCGAATCACACCTAGTGTATTCAAATCCTGAGCATTGTATATTTACCTGTTTACTATTCAGATTAATGCAACATGTGTAATTATTCTGCCTCTATCTAAGCTCCTTTGGATCTGTGTTCTACTGCTCTATTCTTCTTCTATTATTCCTAAATTCTTTCATTGTGAGGTTTACATCATCTCTTTGGATCTACTGTGAGCATTTTCACATATAGCATGGTCGGAATGCGTTGATCCCAGTCATCACAGTTAACATTACATAGTTTTGTAAGCGCCTTCTCTAGAATCTTATTAAAGGCTTCCATTGTACCATTAACATGAGGATGATATGGTCTAATTTTTTCATGGTGTATCATGAACTATTATGTTAATGTGTGAATGGTTGATTTCAATAAATGCGTACCTTGATCACTCATCAGCACCTTTGGGAACCCAAATATGGTAATTATATGCTCAAATATGAACTTCATTGATGTTTTTGTTGTACAATCTTTCACTAGTGCAACCTATGACCATCTTGTCAAGTATTATGTCGCAATGATGATATATATACTATTGGTTCTCCATGTTGGGGGGATCATCAAACCCACAAAATCATTTTCCCATTTTTCAAATGGATCACGCGCGGTGAGAAGAAAGAGAGGATCTCATCCCTATGTGACGGCTTACCCACTCGCTGGAAAACATCACATTGTTTGCAATATGCTTTACTTTCTTTGAAGAGAGAAGGACACCATATCCCTACATGAAGTACCTTGTGTGCAGTATCCTTCCTAGCATATTGTCCTTTGGCTATCCCCTCATGCTCTTCTCTAAGTAAAAGCGGTCTTTCATGTTCCATAGCACATCGTCGTAGGATCCCATGATCTCCCAACTTATAAAGATGGCCTTCTATGATCTATAAATCTGTGTTGCGCAACCGTATACTCTACCAGAGGAAAAGAATGTTTCAATCTCATTGAATTGGTCTGGTACAACCTCAAAGAAAAATAATTATGGGCCTAACAGATCGTCATCCAAACTTCCTCCTTCTTCACTAGATTCAAGTCTTGATAACTAGTCTAGACCAACATTGTGTTTTCCTAGCTTTATTATGATTTCGAATTCAAATTCTTGGAACAGGAGAAACCATCGTCAGATGTACCCCCCCAACATTGGCTTATTGACTAAGTACCTCAGCGCAGAATGATTTGTGAAAAACTTGAAGGAACTCCCTAGCAAGTAATGATGGTACTTGTGTAATGCATATACCATCGCTAAGCCTTCCCACTCAATGGTAGTATAATTCTTCTCATTTATAGAAAAATTTTGACTAGCGAAAGAGATAGGGTTGTCAATGTCTCCTTCCCTAGGCTCATCTAGGACCACTCCCAGTGCTACTGAGGAGGCATCTACATGTACATGGAATATGTGCATGGAGCTAGGAAAGATGATAATTGGAGCAATTACCATTTTCTCCTTCAGATTATCCAATGCATGTTGGCATTTGCGTGTCTAGTCATACTTCACTTCTTTTTGAAGTATCTCCTCCAATGGTGATGTTATGTTAGTATAGTTTCGTATGAAATTTCTATAATATCCTGTATGTCCCAATGTTACACATATTCCTTTCACATGTACTGGGGCTGGGAGATTGACTATGACTGCAATCTTCGTTGGATATACTAACGGACCTTCTTTCCACACTACATGGACTAGGAGTATCTAAAACGTGGTGCATAAAAATGCACTTCTTGAGGTTTAATGAAATTCACATCTTCCTACAACAATCTATCATAATTTGCAAGACCTACAGGTGATCTTTTAACAAGCTAAACACGGTCTAGTCATCAAGGTAGACCTCCATAAATTTATACATGAATTCTTTAAATGCAGCTACAACTATTCTAGAGGACACAGTGGGTGCATTCTTGAATCTAAATGGAATCACTTTGTAGGCAAATGATCCCCACTCAGTTGCAAATGGTGTTTTTGTGCGATCCTGTTCTGCTATGCGCACCTGATGGTAACCTGAAAACCCTTCCATGAATGAATAGGCCTCATGACGCCCCACATTATCTAACACCTCATCAGTGATAGGTGTAGGGAATGGGTCATGAATGCATGCTACATTGAGATTGTGCAAATCGACACAAATGTAGATTTCTCTCATTTTCTTATCTTGGACCACCATCAGACTGATCCATTATGATTCCTACACTAGGAATATAATTATATCATCTAATATTTGATATATCTCTTTGTGAAAATTTTCTTTATATTTAGGTTTAAGTCTATATGGCCTTTTCTTAACTGGTTTGGCCCCCTCATTTAGCTAAATCCTCATTTCCCCAAGTACTCCCACAATTCATTTCATTTTAGTGAAACTGCACAATAACAAATCTTTGTACTCCTTTAATAGATCTACTATCTGCGTGACCATTTCCTGGTCCCAATAATCTCTAATTATTGTGATCTTAGGCTCCTCCTCTGTGACTATATTGTGTTTCTTTGTTTTAGTTGGTTCCAAGAATTCTTTCACAATGCGGGAAGATGGCTCATCTTGCACAACGCATTCCCCCATAGTTTCTATAATTTGTATATTGCACGGACAATCTTCCTCGGTTGGTTCTTTGATATCTACCTTCCAACAATATATAGGTGTGTTCAGCCTTTCCAAGTCCTGATGGTAAGCACAGACAACTCTCTGCATCAGATTTGAATGGGGTTTTTCTCCAAAGATGACTTGCTTGATTCTATGAAGAACTTTAGCCACGTTTGGATCTCTTGTGCTGAATCGGAATGTGGCAGTAAATTCTTAGACACCCTAATCCAATATTTGGTCTTCCCTCTCTATTGTTACTGAACATACCAACTGCTTAGTATAACTTCCAATGTATGATAAAACCTATGTACCAACTGGCTGTGCGGTACATCTATTTTCTCCCGTCGTTGCTGACAAAATTCGAAGTGCTTGATGGGATTCTAATTTCCTTTAAACCTGTTCGACAGTTCCAGGTCAACAACATGTTTAAATATATCTTTAATACAGTTTGGAATGTCTCCCATTTTTTCAACTCTTCCTTGTGTGTTTTCCACCAACGTGTAGGAATTCATCAGGTGAAAACATCCATTTCTTCTACTAGTCAATCCTTTGTAATCTGGGATTGCATTTTTTCTAGGAAAGTATCTACTTTCTCTATCCCATCAAAAATAGGTGGGTCACGTAATTTTGATCCAATCCAATGCACTGACTTTGTGATGCACGTGCATCACCTTGTGGACACTTCATATAGTTGTTTATGTCAATGATCCATTGCATCCTGGGAATATGTATTGAATGACTTGTCACTTTGGCAACTAATTTCTCCATTCGTTGTGGGGTTGATATAATCCTCCTTTCTAGCAGTCACATTGTAGAGGTTTTCTATCTCCCCCTTACCAATGTCATCCTGAATTGGTTTGGTATACCTTTTTGCTTCTATCACATCCAATGGACCTATGATGCACAATTCATCTGACTCAAATGACATGTGTCTTTGCTTGAGGTTGAGGATATCATTATTATCAAAATCCCAATCTAGCCCCAATAACATAGGATATGGATCGGTATCCTCCAATATTTCTATCACTTCAAATTCAACCATGGTTTTTATCCCATCATTGTTTACTTCCACACCAATCATCCTAAAAATGGGAAATAAATTATATTGGTTTGCTTATCTGAGTTGAATAGGAGGCCACACAAGCTTCAGCTTTCCCATCAAATACCAAGTCTTATTAGGTAGAATGTTCACATCTGCTCCTAAATCAATCATCACATCCGTTATCTGGAATCCCCCTAATTCCAATGTCAACATGAATTATTTTCCGGACATTCTTCTCTTTCCTACTCTACACGCATTCCTTTCAGGAAGCAGTATAGAGATGTATTCTTCGGCCTCATCATATATTATTAATTTTGGAAGCATATAATTCACTTCATTTATTTCAAGAGGGTCATTCAATATGTGTATACAACTTCGTAAGAAAGTACTTACTAGGTTCTCTTAGTGACTTTTACTTACTCCTTCTAGTTGCTTGTCTTTAAAATGTGTTAAGGTGTGTTGCGTGTTCTGCTTTATCTGCTCCTTGCGTATTGTGCACATTAATTCTTCTTCTTTGTATGTGCATCTTGTTTCATCTTGACTCTGTGCAACTTCTTTAACAACGTTCTGAGATTCGCGCAAGATTTGTAACTTGTCTTTTGCTTGAAACTTTAGTGGAGGTTGTGTTAATTTTCTAAGCTTCTGCTCCAAAGGTATCCCTATGCTTCTTTGTCCAAGGATTTCGTCACTTGTTCGAGCACCCCCTTTGGTTACTATATGCACATGCAGTGGATCCCACCCCTTGTCATAATTCCTTGGTTCCATTGTAACTAAGTTACATCGACCTTTCTTCTCCTCCCACTTCATGACTAAGTTTGGGCATTCGTTTGTTGCATGTTCTCCGGTTATGGCAGTATGTACACAGAGCTCATGGCTTACTACAGTATCTCACTAAGTGGCCTAGTTCTCCACAATTGAAGCATATTACTTGTCCTCCACCAACATATCCTCCTCCTCGGACTTAAAAACCCCCACGTCATGATCCTTGTTTTCCTTTTGGGTCAGGTTGCCTCGTTTATTCTGTACCTTGCACCCGATAGGTGTCCACTGTATTATCTTTCATCAACTGTAGAACGTGACATTTATTGACATCATGGCCAAATGAATTACATAATGCATAGAATGGCCCATGCATAGAGATCTAATACTTCTACAGTGTAGGACAATTAGGACGTGTATGACCCCAAGCTCTACTAATATTGCACCATTCAGACTTCGACATTGTCAGAAAAGGACTAGTTGCACCAGTATCCATATAATTATTCAGTGTCATGAATTCATTCTTATGATGGCCCTTTGTTCAACAGAAGGTACACCATATATTTTATCTAACTGTCTTTGTAGTAGACAAGTGATGCAATTATTCAGTTAGTGTAGCAAGTTGTGTCTAAACTTGCACCAGTCCTTGTGATGATTCTCATCCTAGAGTCCCTTCCAAACTCATGGAAATATCTAAGGGATTACACTCAGTATTCACTTTTTGTTGGGTCAATGGAACTCTGATGTGTGGAAATAGACCTACAATAAAACATTCTTGGTGCTACACATCCATAATCTGAAAAATCATTCGATCCAATAAGATCTTGAATCGTCGATCATGGTCCCACATAGACCCTCTAATCTTCTATTTAATTTCTTTAATCTCAATGATGCACTGTGACTGAGACTTCGGATTCTTGAACTCTTTCATAAGATCGACTATGATCATTGCCAACGTACGGGGCTGGATTGTGGGTGTTGTAGTCTTACACTTCATGTACAATGTCAAATATATGTCTGTGAATGTGGTCTCTAGATGCACAATCTTAGCATATTCACTCGTAATATTCTTTATAGCCCAAATTGCTTCGCAGGTAAACCAATGTTGTTGTGCATCATATTTTCCCATTCCATGAAACTGAGGTAGTCACAATGTCGAATATGTTGTCATCACCATTCTGGTAGATATGCTTTGACTTGTATGTCTTCCTGCACTTGGTAGACACGAAATAGGGTTAATAATTTATGTGCTCTGTAGATTTGGGTTAATCCCTGGTGTAGGACTAGTCTGAACTTCTCTGGACTCAAATCCATTCTCAGCTATTTCTTCCTATGCAAACTAGAGAAATAACTGGTCTTCTTGAGTTGAGAAAGAACACTGGGGGGTTGGGTCAAAGGGTGGATCTGTAACTGGAGTGAATTTTCCAGTATTACAGGTTCTAGGAAAACTCAAATCTAGATGTGTGATATCTCTTCTTATAATGCAAGAATATTCACCCGTCCTTATTTCTTGTCCTTTCAGGTCTTCTTGATTCTTCTTTCCTTCTACTCTCAGGGGTTTGACATCACTATTTTCATCGAATATCTCACTTTCCTACATTCCCTTCCCCTTGGGAGGTCTCTCCTCCTCTAAGCACTCTTATTTCCCAAACTCTATGCATCATTCCAGAAAAAAGGGACCTTCTACATGTTCTTTCCATGATTTCCCATCTCTAGTAGTCTTCTTTCATCTATGATCTGACTTGTCTTTTCCCTTCCACTGGTTTTCTTGCTTTTCTTTTGTTATCACCTTTCTTATCTTAGCTTGTCATTCATATATTTTCTCCCTCAATATTCTTCGATCTTTTGGATCCATGCTACACCAATCAATTCCTTCATTCCCTCATGTCCCAACCCCACAACATAGGGCTTACGCTACCATACTATTGGGATTTAGTGACACCAATCCCCTTTCCACAAACAACATCTTTATCCAAAGCAGAATTAATTTCAAGAACCTATTTCTTGGAACTTCTTCAAATATTTCTTCAACACATCTATATGATTCACTTGATCCTATAGCAAATTCTATGATATAGCCTTCCTTTACACGCAAGAACAAAAAATCTACTGCTCTAGACCAAGTATTGTTAAGACCTTTCAGTTCTTGAATATTCACACTAGTTTAGACTACTGGCCTAAGTTCGCTCTAAGTGGTATTTATCTTTGTCTTCCTTTTCATCCATTCAAACAACAAAATTGGAAACTCAGAAAAGAAAAGTTCAGGTAGTTCAGAGTAAATATACCTACCTTTCCAATCTTGAGCAGAAATCCGCAATACTTCAGTCTCTTTCTTCACGAATTCATCCTATTTAATCTGAAACCATTGCTCAATCGCGTCTTTGGTAGGTTTCCACCTCATTTATTCATCCTAACACAATCCCCTTCAAGTACCGACAACATAACCATTATTGGTTGCACTCTTTAAGACCCAGGGTTCAATTTCATGAAACCAACAAAACCACATGTGCATCGACATATAGCGATACTCCGCAGACAGAGTACAATCTCACCTGAGATGCACACGGGAATTAATATGAACCTAAATTAGGACTGAGTAGGAGGATCAAGGTGGTTCTATTCATCCTTATATATACCTAATTCATTACATGTATCATCTTCAGACTTCATTTATATTCAACTTCAAATAGAAATCAAAAGCATTCATACAAAACATAATGCGCAATAACATTCAAGACATAATCATCAGACAATAAAGCTTTATTATCTCCTCTCTCTCTCTCTCTCTCTCTCTCTCTCTCTCTCTCTCTCTCTCTATATATATATATATATATATATATATATATATATATATATATATATATATATATATATATATATATATGTTGATGCATTGTCTATTGACATAGGTTCACTTCATACTGTCGCCAACAAACCATCAACCCACACTCCCTTATATACTGGCCCGGAAAGGTGTGACCCTTCCCAGCAACACTTGTGGAGTAAGTGCAGTCTCACCCGAGATGAATAAGGGGGCTGCTGGAACCAAGTTTCCGCAGTTGTCTAGAGGATATGCACACATTACCTTCGCACTAACCAGAGATTATACCATTCCAATATACTATTAACTTATCATTTGCAGAGTTCAATAAACATTTGGAACACCCTATTCAACATACTTATTCAGATTAGCAATACTCTATAGCATATTCACATCAACCAATGTAAAAATTCACATAACATAGTTCTCATTCATCATTGCATAAGACTAAAAACAAAGATTACACCATAACTGAACATCTCCATTCATTCACCAAACCCGCGGAATAAACCTCGCAGAAACTATCAAGACATCATATTGCGGATACAAAACGAACCCAAAAGATAGGATGATCATCCAAAACTTCGATGCCCTTAGGCTTACAATCCAAATCTATTTATATGATTCTATTCTATTACAAAATGGTCCACATGACCGACTTAACTAATCTAGCAATTCTTTTGCTCCCGTGAATACCGTGAATGATATTTCTTTCGCGGAATGACCCTTTCGCACCTATCGGCTTCTGCACTTCCTGCGGATCTATCCTGTGCCAACAAGCCCCCCAAAAAAACTTGTGACTCGTCCCGAGCCACCTCAGCTAGACACTGCTGGTTTGTTGTACTGCTATTGGAAGCCATCATAGGTGGTCTGAATCTAGTCGACCATCTCTTTTACTGATGCTCAGAGTTGCGCACTCTCTATCACCTGCTGCTCCATTGGGTAGTCACATACTTTTTGTTGGACTTCCTTCAATTTCTCATGTACCTATTTCATCACTGGGACTACTCTTGCTATGAGGGCTTCAATCTTTGTTTGAAGCTCGTCCAAATGTGCAGCTCGTCGTTGCTTCCTTTCATGGGATTTTTCAGCCCGCTGCTTGATACTTTGTAGTTCCACAGCCTTTTCCATTTGCATCATTGTGGGCATCATTTTAAACGATCCCTTAAAAGTTTCCAACTGCTCTTCTGCTTCATGGAGCGTTTTCTTCAGTGCTACTAACTAGTCATCCTCGACCAGCCTATCCCATAATTCTATAAGACTTACTTCTACTTGTTGTGCTGCTCGTTCCAATTCTGGGATCTCTACCACTGCTTCCTCTATCATCATCTACCAATTCTGAACTTGTGTTGGTGGTGTGTTGGGTGTTACTCGAGTCTGGAGCTCCACATTTTCCTTCCTGAGCTCAGTAATGGTGACTCCTATGATAACAGCCTGAGCTTTCGGGGCAACATTAGGATCTAGTGCTGTTGTTTTGCATGCCTTTGCAAGTGCTCTTTCTAATCTTGTCCATTCCTCGACAACCTTTTCCTTCACAGTGAGTGTGATAGTCTTGTCCAAGATGACCTTCTCTTTCCCAGCTAGGGCTTCTTCCAACCAAGCCTTCTCCTCGATAGCTTGTACTTTCGCAGCCAGTGCTGCAGCATGCTTACTACGAAGGTGTTGAGCTTCCATCTCGATGTGTTGTAGTTTCTTCATGTATTTGACCATCTTGTTGTGCATGGTAGCCTTGTGGTCATGGATTTATGCGCTTGCTGCCGCTTGGACTCGGTGGAGTGTCAACATCAGGAGCAAGTTCAAATCAACAATTTCCAGGTCGGCCTTTCAAATCTTGAGGTCCAAGGTATCATCTCCTATCAAAAAGGAATGGGTTTCGAATTGGATGATGCATTTATGGGTTCTCGCTTCTACCTCGACTCTGGGAGTTGGCAGGTCTTGCTCAATGTCCCCATGTGGTACCCTTCTGTTGATTATTGTGTTCGCCACATTGTTTAACACTTCCCCTATGTACTAAAATTTCTCTGTTGAATGTTCTGTAACCTTTCGACGGTTAGTCTCCACGATCTATGTGATGCTATCCAGAAATCTATCGTCCTGTTGCATAGTGAGCCCTTCCTGTGCATTGCTGCCGGAACAGTCCATTCTTTTCTTAGTCCTTTGTTCTTCCTATTGCAGGTACATTTATGAATCTATTAGGGTGTTGGCTGTGTACGCCCCATCGCGGCCAGACTTTACTGTCTGGTCCTCCTGCTCTGCACTCTCCTTCTGGTTGGCGGAAGCTATGTCTTCCCTAGCCGGGTCTTATTGCCCTACTGCCTACCCCTTTTCGATATCCTTCGGGTCTGCAAGAACCTTCCATGTCTCTATCCATTTGGAAATGATGTTGTCAAGCTCACCATCGGTGAGCTTGTATTGTGTCCTCAGCCATTGCATGGTCGGATCCACGTGGGCCTGGAGGTAAATTGTGTGTTCCTCAACCAATATATGGGCGATGGAGTGGTACTTTGTTACAATTTGCACTATGATTCGCTGTATCATATGTGCGTCGGCCCGCATTCTCTCGAGCAATACCTAAAACAGGATGAAATTTTCTTTTTGTCGTTCCTTGTTAGTGGTCGCCCATAAGTTCTGGTACCGCGCCCCATCGCATACTCGTGGTTCCTTGGGATCCACCCCTTGGTAGTTATCTGGTTCCCTCCATGATTTTTAGGCAATGAGGAGGAGTAGCCATGAATATGTGAATGGGAATCCGTTTTCCTATGCATCATGCACATCCTTGGTCAATTCGTGGAGTAGGAACTGAGCCCAGTTCATCCGTTCGCCTGCGGCGCACCATTCCGCAACGACGATGACCCCTGAATTACATTGCAGGGGTCGGTTTTTCTGTGTTATCTTGACCGCCAGTATCTTGGCCCCTACTTGAACTACCTCGTCATTAATTGTTTAGATTAGGTAGCCTATGGAATCTTTCTCGATGGCATACTTTATCGACAACTGTTCTGCTAATTTCTTGTCGTTGTCCTTACCCTGGAAACATTGGGAAGGGTCAGCTCCTTCTTGAGGTAGGCCGGTGATTCTAGCAATTAGGTCAGTGGTGACGGGGATTCTCTCATGAAACCAGAGGGATCCTTCATGGAAACATGTAAGAAGTTGCTTGACATAGGAATTGACTTGAGCTAAGTGCCCAAAATGTGGTAGGAGGGTGACGCTGAGTAACCCTGAGTGTGCCAGTCCCAATGCCCACTTCTTAGGCTCCTTAGTAGTTGGGCCTCCTACATGAGGGGCATCCTCATATTCCTCTGCATATTCTTTGAACTTCTCTAGGTCATGGTCAGTATATTGTAACTTCCACAATTTGATAGTAATATCCCCAACTACGGTAACCCCTGGTGGTACCAATGCGACTACAATATTGTATTTTTCATTCTTGGTTATCCATGGCATGGGCGCCATTGCTCGTCGTGGTGGGACATATTCTGATAGCATGGGGCCATCGTATCCATCTTACGCAGCTTCAGCAACTAAGGGTCTGGAACCATCATTTGTAAGTTGTGTTTATGCCCGGGTGGCTTTCTTCGTTTCCCGACCCGAATTTGCAGGTCGAGTCGCACTCCTCTTCTTCTTGTGTGGGATGGTAAACATAACTTCTGGTTGCTCCTACACAACTGGTGTGGGCTTTGGTCTTTCAGCGCTGGTGCTGGAGACATACACTTCCATTTATCTCTATAAATACTAATGTGTTTCCCCATCGACTCCTTTGATATTTATAACACTGGTCGGTAGGTTTCGTTCGATCGTAGGTCATGATTACCAAATCCAGCCGTGGTCTGCCAAATATGTCACGTGCGTTGGTATTAAATACTAGTGTTCTCGTTTTTTCCATTGTCCCGTGTGGTGCACCTGCAACATTTATGGACTTTATTGTTGGTATGGGCCTTCATGTGTCGTGGCAGCTTCTAACTTGGTTACTCGACCTCCTTTTTATTATTATTATTATATTTTTTTATTTTTTTTACATTGACACAGTGAATGTCGCTGTGTCAATATGTCATTGTATCGTTGGTTTCTCTACGGTGGCCATTTTTTGTTGGTTTCGTCGGGTCGCTATTGTGTACTTCACGATGTTGTTTATCAATGGTTTTTCTTTGATTATTCTACCTATCGCGGTTGATTCTGGCTTCTAATCAGTCATCTTCGCAATGGGCGACTCGTCCTAGTGGTATTCAATGCGTGCAAACTTGGGGTTTTCCTCCGACCCAATGTTCACCTTCTTGATCTTCCATGGTTGATGACATTTTTGCGACGATATATCTAGTGCCACATTACTACAACTTCCCTCTGATTCTAGTACATATGTAGCCCTGGGGTCATCGTCATCTTCGGGTTCTCTGGTGACGTTGTAACACTCCATCAGCATTTTTGGTGTCGTAGTCCATTGGAGTGCCATTGGTTGTCTGGTAGGTACCACTTCAAATATCTTCCTGTAGATCACTTGTAGCGCGGTGTGCATTAAGTGATTTTCGTCTACGAGTGAGAATGATTAGCTAAATCCAATGGTAAGCTATTCCCAAGATGTCGTCCCATGTCGCAATTCTGTTGTGACATACCAGCTTTGCGGTACCTCATCTAATGTGTGTACGAATGCATGTACCCACTCCCGTTGTGTCCTTGATCCCCATTGATTTTGACAGAAATTCAGATGCACCCTTGGGTCTACTCATCCATCATATTGCATGTGGTCATTCTCTGCAGCTTCGCCGAACCGAATCTCCATGAGGCATCGACATAGTGGCCAAGATGTAATGTTTGATTTATGCGTTGCCCACCATCGGGTAGGATTAGCCTTTAGGGATTCCTCCAGGGCCAGGAGACGCTGTGGTTCCGCCACGTTTTCCTCAAATTCTACAAGAAATGAGTACAAATTGGACAATCCCTCATAGGTGGATAACACATATTCCTCCATGGCCACCCTTTGTAGGGACTATGTTATCTGCACACATCTTCGAAAGGACACTTCATGTAACCGGTTCTTCCAATTATCAAGGGCCTCATCTGAATCGGAGGATGCTAAGATGTCACTATGCCATCATAATTCTCTATTCGTGGTGGGGTTAACATAATCCTCATAAATTTTGTATAAATTGTCCCATCCATCCGTAAACTCATCTCTGGTTGGCTTCATATAGCGCAATCCTCTGCGAGATCCAGTGGTGCAATGACTCTCATTTCCTGATTCTCGAATGACATTATCCTTTTCTTAAAGTTGATAATTGCTTGATTTTCCATGGCCTAGTCTATCCCCAGTAGTACCAGATAGGGGCTGGTGTTATCCAACATCTCAATCACATCAAAATCCGCATATGTTCCAAGCCCTTCAATTTCAACCAGAAGTTGACATACCCGACCAAGCGGGGTGACATTGCTCTGGTTCGCCAGTCGCAACTATACTGGTGACCAAGTCAATCATGGCTTTTCCATTGTCTCCCATATCTGTTTAGTCAAGATATTTACATCTGAACCCGAATCTAGAATGATGGATGCGACATCAAATTCTCCGATCTATGCTGACATCCACATCTCTCTGCCCGTCTTTCTTTTATGTATGCAATTGACTCTCTGTTCTAGTCGGGTACCTCCCCGTCGTTGCAGTAGGTTAGCTATCTCTTCCAGTGCCTCTGGGTCCTTTTCCAAGTCCAGGAAAATTTCCAAGAAGGCTTTTAGAGTGTTTTCCTTCCTTCGTGACTTCGTCAAGTCGAACGTCGGTGGCATGTCATAGATTTCTTCCTCAAGAGGTAGCTACCTCCTATTCCTCATTGCTTCTTGTTCTTTTAGGAAGACATCCCTTTCAGCTTCGACATCAAAGGTGACCTTCTTCTACTGTGTTTTTGTTGGTCTAACATTGGTGTGTGACCTATCGCCACTTGTCACCGCCCCTCCTCTTGTCACTATTCCAACCATCGTGTGGCTACTCCTGGCTTCTGTCGATATCCTCTGCACAGTTGATGAAGCATTCTGATTATTTTGGTTCTGGTTCTGGGGTGGATGCTTAGTTTTCCATTTCACAATGAGTTGAGGGAAGTCTTCTACACTATGATCTATAGCACTGCAGTATGGACATTGCGGTGCTGGATTTGGACAATCTCTTTGGTAGTGTCCTTACTATCCACAATTGTAATAGATGATTGGATCTCTTCCTCATCCAATAGTTCCTCCACGTCCCATACTGGCACCTCGGTCTCCACGGAATTCTCCCCCGAAACCTCCGCCCGGTGGTCCATATGGTTGATACTACGGTTTCCCGTATTGCGACTGCTGATATTATTGCTTCCCATACTGTGGATGTCCATACGATGGTGGTGGATACTGCAAGTGCCCATACTTTGGCTGCCCTTATTGCCCCTGGTCATATTGTTGCGGTTGACTATACTACGATTGTTGCTGCACCACCAGCGGCTCTTCTACCTTCATAAAATACGTGTCAGTTGTTCGATCTTGCAACAGGTCATAGGCCCTGCAGTCCTTCTCATCATGGCCAACCGATCAGCAAAACTTGCAGTATAAGTTTGTTCGCTTCGATACCATCTTTTGCAGGTATACACATTCCTTTGGTCGATTCCCTCTGGTATGATAGATAGCACACCATGGCATGCCTCCTTGACGAAGGGGGTTTGGTTCCCCTGACTGCAAATACTCACTAAATTCTAGGTAGTTGTCCTTATGGTGCCCCTCATTTCTGCATTTGGTGCACCATACATCTCTGCGGGTTTCTTTTCCCTTCTTGATATCTTCCAATTGCAGTGTTAAGTTGGCCAACTACTCATGAATTATGTCCATTCCCATCCCTGCGTCATCGATTGGTGAAGCCTCCAACTTCATCGCGATTTCTAACGCTTCTTCCTGTGTTGCAACTTTTTGTTGCATCAATGGTACTCAGATATGTAGCACCAGTCCTGCGATGAACCATTCGTTATGTTGTAGCTCATTTATCGAAAATCTCACTTTCGCTATCAGTGTCTTGTACCACTGATCGAATTCCCACATTGACTCATTTGGGAATTGCTTAATATCCTTAAGATTAGTGACGTATTGTGACTCAGATTTTGATTTTTTAAACTCGTCAATCATTGTTGTTCTGATCTGTGCCAGTGTTTTAGCTGTTGTTCCCACCAGAACCTTTACAAACTTCATGTACCAGTCTAATGCCCGGCCCCTAAGGGTCGTTGCTAGCTATCCCATCTTTATAGCATCATCCTGGACCTACTTCACGGTCCAGACTGCTTCGCATATAAACCAATATTGTTCAGTACCCTCGATCCTATTCCCCTGAAAGGTGGGCATCTTTGCCTCATCTTCCATCCTAACATTAATAGTATTGTTAGTCACTGAAGCGTTTCTCTTGCCGCTACACGTAGGGAAACTCTATGAGTAGTTTGGATTTCTTCCTATAAAATTCGGAGTAGTGTGTGGCGTCGAAGGTATGTGGTAACTTACGATATGACCTCCTTTTTCCTCTGGGGTAGCCTGGTCGACGTCTCCTTTGCAATAAGGTCGCTTCCTTCCTTATGGTCCTGTTTCATAGTTCTATGTTCTAGTCCTCTGAGGAGACTCTCTCTCAGTCCTCCTCTTCTTCTCAGGACACCGAAATATTGCTCCACTCCTCAAGGTACCACACTCTTCGTCAGCCTCCCTTTGAAACTCATCGTCGCTCATGTCCATATACCACATGTTTCTATCAAACTCGCATTTACGCAATACCTTCACCCTTGCACACCAATTCTTCTACTCATCAGAAGACATCCTCAATAATCCTTTTTCGCAGACAAGCATTTTAATCCACAATTTTAATGACGAAAAGAACCTTCCTCTTGGCCCCCTGAAGAAATTTATTTCGGCGTCACTATACGACTTCATAGTATCTACCACAAACTTGGTTACGTATCCTTCAAGGATACTGTCTACCCAAAAATCAACAGCTCGTGATACCTTGTTATCGACTTGTTTCAGTGGTCACACCAACTCTGGGGTCCAGCAATCAGGTTCAGTCTTCTGATAGTGGTTCTTCCGGAATGTCAGCTTTGTTAGCCACTCATGCAACAACACCGGGAATTAACAGAATAATATTTCATGGATGTTAGAGTAGATGTATCTTTCTAACCAACTGGTTGCTATCTGTTTAGGATCTCGCTTCTCACTTTATGCGAATTCCTCCGGCTTCTTGTTGAACCACTCTTGGATCTCTGGTTTTATCGGATGTCACAGCATATCCTCTTCTCTTCTTCCTTAGGGTCCCAACAACGAACCATTTGTTGATGCAGTGTCTATCGACAGGGGTTCACTTCATACTGTTGCCAACAAACCATCAACCCACACTCCCTTATACACCGGCCCAGAAAGGTGTGACCCTTCCCAGCAACACTTGCGGAGCAAGTGCAGTCTCACCCGAGATGAATAAGGGGGCTGTTGGAACCAAGTTTCTGCAGTTGTGTAGAGGATATGCACACATTACCTTCGCACTAACCAGATATTATACCATTCTCAATATACTATTAACTTATCATTTGCAGAGTTTATTACCATTCTCAATATACTATTAACTTATCATTTGCAGAGTTCAATAAACATTTGGAACACCATATTCGACATACTTATTCAGATTAGCATTAATTCTACAGCATATTCGCATCAACCAATGTAAAAATTCACATAACATAGTTCTCATTCATCATTGCATAAGACTAAAAACAGAGATTACACCATAATCAAACATCTCCATTCATTCACCAAACCTGCAGAATAAACTTCGCAGAAACTGTCAAGACATCATATTGTGGATACAAAACAAACCCAAAAGAGAGGATGATCATCCAAAACTTCGATTCCCTTAGGCTTACAATCCTACTCTATTTATATGCTTCTATTCTATTACAAAATGGTCCACATGACCGACTTAACTAAGCTAACAATTCTTGTGCTCCCGTGAATACCGCAAATGATCCTTCTTTCTTGGAATGACCCTTTCGCACCTGTCGGCTTCCACACTTCTTGCGGATCTATCCCGTGCCAACAATATATATATCTTAACCAAAATCAGAGTTCTCGGTTCATTACACAACAATCAGCTCAATAGCTTATACATTTAGAGTTTACTAGCGCAACCATGAGTGTGGTTCTTAGCACAAAAACCCTTATGGGTGTACATGACAGAAATTCTCAAAGAGAACCCTACAAAACTAACAACAAGATTCTAATCACAAAACTAATAACAACATGATTATCATATCCTTTACAAAACTTCGCCTTCTATAGGATGGAGTACAAAAACCCAAAAGTTGTTGTTGGCACGTAGCTAGCAACTGAATTCTATTTTGTGCAACCCAATCTAGCATTGGTTGGCTCGACATGCAGTAACTAACCAAAACTTGGGAACCAACACCTATGAAAATTGCAATCGAAAAAAAATACAATAAAAAAAATAAACATTCAAAAGGTATTATAGATAAAATCGTTTTTTATACTATGTATACATTAGTTCAAAAAATTAACTTGTTAGTATTTTTGTTATACTTATTTTCATGTAAATATTAACTGATTTTTTCATTGTGCTTTTCATTTCTTAGGAAGAATGCTAAAATTTCAAAGGAAGAACAACATGATATCCAAATGATTCCAATAGGGATGTCAAAAAAGGTGTATCATTTGATGGACATTGGATTAAAATTAGGTTTTGAATATATGTTGGCGTGTCAAGGTTTAATTGAATAATTTGTAAGTTGTTATGTTGTTTTACATCCATTATTTTATAATTAATGGAACAACAAGAAACCTTTAATTATATATGTAGCTGGGGTTTTCACACCAGCTCGTGCTAAAGAGAACCTATTAAGGATTCAGGAACCCTTAGTATCAGTTCAATAATGGATCACAAATAATAATATGTGAGATGTGACATGTGCAACTGATAACATAAAAATAAACCTAACAATAACAGTAAAAAATAAACAATGAGGAACTCATTAATGGAATTTGAATTTGTTTGTATTAATGGGCAAACAAGGGTTTGCAATGGTGTTTACCTCAAATGGTGAGGTTGTTCGATACCTTGCATCTATACGAAGAGTAGTGCACCGAATCTCCATATTTCCTTTCCCTTCTCCAAATGCTCAATAGGTGGCCAAGACTCAACTGAAATGGGCAACAAAAGCTCAAGGTGATAACCTAAAGTTCAACAGGAATTTCGGTAGCAGGAGAGTATGAAGAGTGATTGATGGATGTGAAATGGGGGGCATCCATCACCTTTTCTAGAGAATTTGGGTGGTGGAGTATTGACCCATGGTTTTGGGAAACCAATAGTATTGGTAAATGGTTTTAGGGTTTTTCCTTCTTTTTGAATTTATTTTTGACCTTTTCCCCTTTTTCTTTTATTTTGGGAATTTTGGACCCTTTTTTGAGGGCTCTTTTACCTTTTTTGGAGGAATTTCATTAATTGAGGAGGGAAATAATGATTTTTTTCCCTTTGGGTTACCATTTGAGGGTTTTTTAGGGTTATGGAGGCCAAAAATGTAGGAAAAGTGGACAAATGGGTTATGTGACTAGTGTTAGGATATTTAGACACTTAGGAGTTAGTTAAGATCAACCTGTGTAATATATCCATTAGGAAAAGTGTGTTTCTTTAGTATGCATTAGTATGCATTTGTAAATATTTAATCTGATGGTCATGATATGTTGTGATCCGACGGCTCAACTTTTCTTAGATCATACCTACCTTTGATCCGTGGATTAACACCCGATTGGTCCATGATCTCTATTGAAAGAGCATGGAGGGTCATTGGAAAGTTGATTGATTATGAGAAGCTCATTTGTAACTTTCTTTCTTTGCATGTAGAAGCTATTTGGCCGCAGCCGTGGAGTGTTTCCCTCTCTAGGGTTTAAACCATGTAAAAACATCGGTATATTGATTTGTGATCTGTTTGTGTGAAGTGGTCGCTCTAGGTGTTCGGTCTTTTGGGAGTACCCTGTGTACCCGAACATGGTATCAGAGCTTTACGAAAAGTCGCTTCCGATTATGATCTAGATCTTGAACTGTTGTTTCCGAAACTTGAAAGGGTTTCTGGTTCTGGTATTTGTGTGCATTTTTGGGCCGTGGAGTGTTTCCCTCTCGAGGGTTTAAACCATGTCAAAACATTGGTGTATCGATCTGTCATCTGTTTGTGTGAAGTGGTTTCTCTAGGTGTTAGGCCTTTTGGGAGTACCCTATGTACCCGAACATGGTATCAGAGCCATCTTTGATGGATTGGGCTGTGGGAGGTGTTCCATTACGTCTGGAGCATCATTTCCATTGGGAAATAGTTTTCGTTTGATCTTAAACGGTTCTCGGTTGCTTCATAAATGCATATTTCATCATATCTGAAGGTATAATGTTATAATTCAACGCTTTTTTTATTTATGTTTAAAAAAAAATCTCATACTTTATCATTTTTTATTATTATATTTTTTTAGTTTCGGATTGTTGCTTTCCCTGTCTACATATGCTCTTTGTCGTACTGTTGTAGCCATAATAGATCCCATGCTTATCTAAGCACGGGAACCCCCAATTTTAATAAACACAAAGGTATTTGGGTGAGTCATCTTGTAAATATTCGATTTTGATCTTACCTTTAAGATTCTTCACCCATGATTTTGGTTTGCTTGTTTGCAAGGGTTTGATTAATTCTTCCTAAGTGTTTCGGTATTTAAAATCCAAAATTTTGAGTGTTTTGTTGACTATCATCATCATCCTGAAACCCGAAATTTGGAGAACTCGAAATCCACAACCCGACAGGTTGCGGGTTGCGGAACTGTTGTTTTTATGTTTTCGTTTTGCTGATTAAGAAACCCGCAATGCGACGGCTAGGGGTTGCGAAACCTTCCATTAATAAAGTTAAGAAATAATCACCCTGAAACCCGAACCCCACAATGGAGGCATTCGGCTTTCGGGATTGTGGTTTTTCGTTTATTTGGTGTGTCTTCCCGAAACCCGTAACCTGTAATTTCGGGATGCAGCTTTCGGGATGGTTATTTTACAGTTAATGTTTCCAAAGCCTGCCGCACTCATAGTCGGTTTTAGGCTTTCAGAATGGTTATCCCTCTTCATAGTTTTACGTCCCTAAAACCCACTACCCAGATGGTTGGTTTTCGACTTTCAGAAATATTTTCTCCCACTTCCATTTTTGTCAACCCGCAAATCCCTAAGATCAGTTTTCGGCTTGTGGAACCTTTGAATAAAAGTTTCGTCAACATACCTGAACCCGATTCCGTGGCTGCCATGGTGAATCTCAGTCGTCCTTTTGTTATGATCGCACGGTTGGCTTTATTTTGGTAAATGTATTTAATAGGGTTTTTTACCTTTTAGTTTTACATTTTAACTATTGAAGAAATTACGCAGTCGCATTATCGTTTTACTATGGATGGTGTGCCAGGTGTCGTTTTTCAGTTTGTTGGTTATTTCAGGTAAGTCCATTGTTATCCTTACGCTATTAACCTGCAATTTTGCTATTTCTGGTTTGACTTTCATTTGATTTTTTGTATTAATCAGATGTTGCAAAGCTCTTCCACCATGTCGAGAAATACACGGTCTAAATCGTCGTACAAAGACCCCTTGATCAAAGACCCAAATTTTGGTTTTCTCTGTAACAACAGTGAACGAGTTACTGAAACATACCAGGTGGATTGGTCTAGGATATACGCCATTTTTTATAATGATGACCTTACCCACATCAAGAATGATAGACCAATCTATGAGAAAATTAGGGCTTCCCAAATTCACGTCATCATTGCACGCCCTGCTGTCTTACCCTACACAGATGTAGTTAAGTGGATAATTGAGAATGCTGATGTGAAAGACCGTTCTTTTAATGACAGTACTGGTTGTCAATTGACCAATTTTCGCTTAGAGGTTTTTGTTCGAGCTTTTTCTCTGAAACCCTATGTACAGACCCTCTCTGCTGAGTTCATACAATCGTCCAAAACTCGGTATAATTTTGATCAAATGATAAAGTCCTGGATGCACAAGTCTAATGCTTTTATACCTAAATCAGATAACCTTTATCCTATTATCTGGTTTAAGGAACCCTTTTCCCTACTCGCAGCCATGCTCTGCCGGCTTTTCGGTCAACCCAATTGTTCCCATTTTAAAGCAGAGTGGGAACCCATAGCACATCATGTGTTACTTACAGGTGAGTATTTTCCGTGGACCTCTATCTTTTCAGTTGAATTAAAAAATGCCATCCATGAAAATCAGAAGGCACTTGTTCATAAGAAGACACCCTTCTTTCTATCTGCATATGTTTGAGATGTGTTCTGCTCAGAGTTCCAGTACCCTAATTTGGGTTGGCATTGGACCCCTTCAGATCCACCTGTACACATCTACCATTCAACATTATGGGAAGGGAATTTTTCACCTATGATATATGACATCTGTGACTGTTTTGTTGGTACATCTATTTCAAGATCTTCCAGGAGAAACCACCTGCATTCTCAGAGGATTCCAAAGCTTTTATCAACACAATGGGTGACTGGTATGTAGGTGAGTACTTTTCATACATCAGAATCTGGGGAAGTGAAACAATTCATTTGTTTCCCAAAATAGTTCTAGACAGGATGGTAATACAGGAAGTTTCTTTTCAAACTGCCACTGATGGTATGTACAAGAGACTCATAGGACCTAAGAAGAAAAATTGGCCTAAGTTTCCTCTGAATCTGGGTCAATTGGTCGTCCTGACTTCAACCTGGGCTGTAGTTTACACCCTGTGACCTAAAAAATTTAGCCCTTGAAGTGAATCAGAGTTAGCATGAATTACTGAAGAAGTTATATATTTCCTTAGATGAGATCAGGGAAAGTTTCATCATTTTTTCTAAGATGTCTTCTACTCTTGAAGAACAGAAGGAAAAAAGGCTCCAAGCTTGTAAAGCTGAAGAGTAAATTGGTCAATGCCAATTGTATATCAAGAATGTTCCAGAGAATATCCCAATCCTTAATACTTTCCAGATGAAGAAAGTCAAGGCATCTTTGAACTCGTGGCTTGATTTGAATGAATCAGCTAAGGAAATCATTAATAAGTCACAGGACACTTGCACTAGATGATGGTATGCAGTTGATAATATCATGAATGACTTAGGTTTGCCACTCATGAATCCTATTCTGGAAGCTCTCCCACCAAAATGAAGGCTTGAAGAACTCGACAGCAGATGTGAAGAATTTGCACAGAAGATTAGGGATTTGGAACAACTCAGCATACAAGATGTAGATCGTTTGGTTAAAGAACCGGTCATCCTGGATCTTTAATTATATCTGATTTTGTAATCCCTATTTTGTAGAACTTCTCCTTTTGGAACTCTTATGTAAATTTAGTATATAAGGAGGAGGGTTTTCCTTAGTAAGGGGTTGGAATTTTTGGAACTGTAAGTCAGCAGGAGATGAGACTGAAGATACTTTGTGGTCGGAATCTTTGTAATTTTGGTACAAGGCATCTTAATACAGTAATGTTATTTTCGGATCCATCTTCTGATTATCACTTAAATTTCTTTGAGGATTCCTGATTTTACGTTCCAGATTGTCATCCGTTATGCATATGATCTCTTGTTGAATACATAAAGAATATATAGATTTGTTGTATTGGTGTTCCTATATAGCTGATGTTTGTAATGAAAATATTTAATTGAATTTCTTTGATTAAATACTTTCTTTATTGATTTCTGCAATTGATCACATATATATATAATCAATCATTGTTGATTTTTCAATCAACAAAAGGATTATAGATTACATCTTGATGGTCTCAAAGCTTGGATTATTTGTTTAATTTTCATTAAATAAATCATAATTTAAGTCAGGAAATATCTCATCCAAACGCATTTTTGTTAAAGATGACAAACTTTTTGCTTTCTTACACTTCAAGTTTGATCTACATAAACACTCAGCTTTTCATGTTAGAATAGATCTGACTTAAGATTAGGTCCTTTTCAAAATAGGCTAAGTTAGAATTCCTAACTATTTTCCATGCCTTTGTTTCCCTAAATTGGGAAAACTGATCTTATTGATCAACCCCTTTACTCATAGAGTGCCAGCGGAAACCAAATATTTGTGGGTGATTACCATCCCAAACAGCTCAAGGATAGGGTAACTCTTGCGTAGGGTTAACTGAAGCCTTTGGTTGGGTTTTCATCCCCTGTTGTGTGCCTTGGAACCCATTCCATCACTTTGCACTCACCTTGCATCCCCGAGGCATCAACACGTACACCTTGTGCGATCTAGGCGAATCAGAAACAGAAAGGGAAAGGGGTTTTCTCAGCTGCATATGCTATTTTCCGTGCACCTTGTGCGATCTCGACAAATCAGAAATAGAGAGAAAACGTAAACTTTCCAGGCAAGCTAACGAGATCTAACCCCACAAGTGTGGAATTTTTTTTTGTTTTGGTTTATGGTGTGATTTGCATTAAAGAACACTAGCATGGAAACCAAGCAAGAAGAGTATAAAAAAAAAAAACCTTCCTCATTCCCTTATTTTACATACCTTTTAATCTAGCTCACTTGGTTCAAAGTTTTTTTATTCCTTAATGGGTCTTGAGTTCAAGTCTTAGGAAGTTACTTTTAAAAGAAAATATGCATGCAATTTCTATTTTCAAGTTACTTTATTGTAAAAGTGCATTTCACTTAAATAATAAAAAAATAAAAATAAAAAGTGAGTCACTTAAGTTCCTTTTTATTGCTGCACTATTTAAAATCATTGTAAAAGTGAAATCACTTATTTTACCAAAGTGATTCACTTAAAGCAAATTTCTTGTAAAGTGATTGTCAAAGGTTCATCTTGGGAAGAGGGGGTCCTTTTTTTTTTAAGCTGGTCATTCTCTATCTGCCATGTCACTATTGGGAACATCTTCAATTGTTTCTTTGTTCAAGCATAACTTCATCATACAGAGTCAGTTTTCAGTGCCCTTTTTTTTAAACTGCCTATTTTTTCGAGCTTTTCGCAACCAGACTATTGGTTTCTGTTTTTATAGCCATTAATTTATAGTATGGATGCCCCTTGTGATATTCTACTTACTAGTTCCAACTATTTCTCATGGAAATTGCATATGGAGGATGTTCTACGAAGTAGGGGACTTTTCAGAATTACCTCAGGGAAAGAAACAGAAACCACTGATGATGATAAGAAAATAAAATGAGAAAATAGATATGACGAAGCTCGTGGATTGATTGGGATGTCAATCTCTACTGATTTGCAATTCCACATATCTAGAATTGATGAACCTAATGCTGCTTGGGACAAGTTGGAATCTGTGTTTGGTAAACACAATGAAATTCGAGGTCACCAACTCGAAAATGAGTTGATTTATTTAAATCCAAGTGATTTTTCATGCATACAAGATTATTTATCTAAGTACAAAAGTCTTAAACTCTTATGTGAAGAATGCAAGATTAAGAGGGAAGACAAACAATGCATTTATCATATTCTTTCCAAACTTGGACCTGCATATTCTGTTTTTGTATCTACATTTTACTCCATGAAAGAATCCTTGAATGCAGCTAGCTATCAAGAGCCTAGTCTTGAATCCTTTTGTGATTCCTTGATCAGAAGGAAAGATAAGTTCATCCATCTTGGAATAATTAACAATGCAGATACATCTAGGAAAGCCTTATTGTCCCAACAGAAAAAAAAGTCCAATCCTCCCAAGAAACAAAATTTTCGCAATAATAATTCAAACAAGGGTCCCAAACCCTCTCAATCAGCTCCTTCTTTAAAAAATGACAAAGGATCCAAGCCAAAAGGCAAGAAGACTGAGCGCCATTTCAACTATTGCGGGAAAGATAATCATGATGAATCTAAGTGTTTCAAGAAGATGGCAGCATTGGAAGAAGCAATGAAGAAGTACCACATCAACCTAGATTCGCTTTCAAAATCTACCTCTCATGGACATGCACTTTGTGCTTCTGGTTATTCTTATAATGCATCTTCTTCTTCTACTTCAAATGAATGGCTCATTGATTCTGGAGCATCTTATCATATGGCTAAGGATCAAGCCATCTTTTCTACTATGCATGAATGTAACACCAAACAAATATTTGTTGGTGATGATAGATCTCTAAGTGTTGTAGGAGCTGGAATAGTTCCAGTAGATAATGGTCATTTCAGTGATGTACTATGTGTTCCAAGAATTTCCTGCAATTTGTTATCAGTCTATCAAATCACTCATTCTGGTGAAGGTAAAATTGCGACGTTTACACCTCACCAAGTTGTAATCAAGGATTTTAAAGATCCTCAATAGGTCCTAGCTATTGGAATTGTTGATGATACTACCAAGTTGTACAATTTTAACAACTTTGGGTCAACACCTTTTCCTTCAGTTTTTGTTGCTCATAGTGATAACTTGAGCAAACTTTGGCATGAACGATTTGGTCACTTAAATTATCACTCATTGCAACAACTATGTAAAGACAATATGGTGACAGGTCTTCCGATGGTATCTTGCAGAGATGGTGTTTGTTCCGGTTGTGTACTCGAAAAACATCATCGGGATAGTTTTGACAAACCTGCCTCTTGGCACGCCTCGGTTCCCTTGGAGCTTGTGCATAATGACTTGTGTGGTCCTCTTCCATCTGCTTCCTTTCCTGTTTTCAAATATTTCTTAACTTTCATTGATGATTAATCCAAACGCACTTGGGTTTACTTCCTAAAACTTAAGAGTGAAGTATTTAACATGTTCTTGGCCTACAAGGCCCTTGTTGAAAAACAATCTAGTCATCAAATCATTAAGTTAAGATCTGACAATGGAGGAGAATATGTTAACAAAAAGTTCACTACTTTTTGCATTGAACAAAGAATCCAACAACAACACACTGTTCCATATACACCACAACAAAATGGTGTCGATGAATGGAAGAACTGCACTTTAAAAGAAATGGCTAATTGTATGATCCAATCTAAGGGACTAAGTCTTCAATTTTGGGTTGAAGCCATTAATTGTGCAAATTACATAGTTAATCGCACCCCCACTAAAGCATTACAAGGTATCACACCAGAAGAAGCATGGAGTAAAATTAAACTAGATGCAAGTCACTTCCGTGTGTTTGGTAGTGAAGCATGGGCTCACATTTCGGATGAAAAACAGAAAGCATTGCAGCCTAAAAGTGAAAAGTGCATATTTGTTCAACATTCTGAAGATGTAAAAGGTTATATACTTCTTCAACCACATTCTAATGATGTAATCATTAGAAGAGATGTTAATTTTGATGAAAATATCTGGGCTTGTGAGCCTAACTCAGCGATTGTGCCATCTTTGGCCTGCAAACCTGATTCGGCGATTGTGCCTTCTTCTTCTTCTTCCAACTTCCTTGACAGGTTTCCAATTCCATTTTCTGATGATGACAGTGAGGATGAAAATCCACCTCCTCCTGCTCATGTTCCTCCAGTTTCACCAGCACAAGTGCTTCCTCGATGGGTCCATTCAACATGTGAAGCAACTGGTGATCCTAAAGATCAACGTCAAACATGTTCTCAGTTTCAGCAAGCCTCTTCTCTTTTGGCTCAAGTTTTCGAGAATCGTGATCCAGAAACCTTTGTAGAAGCTTCAGGAAATCCAGATTGGGATGCATCTATGGATGAAGAATATTGTTCATTAATGGCGAACGATACTTGGGATCTTGTACCTCGTCCAAAAGGAAGAAAACTTGTCAGATGTAAATGGGTCTACATAACTAAGTATGGATCAGATGGAAGTGTTGAAAGACTTAAGGCAAGGTTAGTTGCCAAAGGTTTTTCCCAAGTTGAAGGGATTGACTACAATGAAACCTTTTCTCCTGTCGCAAAAATGAACTCCATACACCTTGTTCTTTCCCTTGCAGCCTTACACAACTGGGAATTCCATCAAATGGATGTCAAGTTTTCCTTCTTACATGGTGATTTACGGGAGGAAATTTACATGGAACAACCTCCTAGATATGTTCAGAATAACTCTAGCCTTGTCTGTCGCCTTAAGAAATCCTTATATGGCCTTAAGCAAGCTCCTAGAGCTTGGTATGCCAAAATGGATAGCTTTCTCCTTGACACTGGTTTTTCTAGATGCCATTCTAACCCCAATGCCTATACCAAGAAAGTAGGAAACCATCTCATCATACTTGTTCTATATGTTGATGACCTTATTCTTACTGGTAGTGACCCTAAGCTTATAAACCAAGTGAAATGTCAGAGTTAGGACATTTGCATTATTTTCTTGGTCTCCAAGTCCTGCAAACCAAAGAAGGAATATTTCTTTCTCAGTCTAAGTATGCTTGTGACCTTCTTCGTCACTTTCACATGGGAGATTGTACACCTGCCCCTTCTCCCTTCCAGTCTGGAGTCAAACTTTCAGCCACTTGTACTTCACCTAAAGTAGATGCCACCTTGTATCGTCAGCTTGTTGGTAGTCTCTTATACTTGACTCATTCCCGTATTGACCTTTCCTTTGTCGTTGGTCGTGTTTCCCGTTATATGCAAACACCTCATGAAAGTCACTGGAAAGCAGATAAAAGAATACTTTGATATATTCGATGTACAATTCAGTTTAGGATTAATTACAGTACAGGGGGGGAACCTTTGTTGGTTAGTTTCACTGATTCAAATTGGGTCGACGATCTTGATGATCGAAAGTCTACAGTAGGTTATGTTTTCAGTCTGGGATTTGGACCTGTCACTTGGGCTTGCAAGAAACAACAAGCTCTTGTTCTTTCTTCAGTAGAGGTAGAATATCGAGCTGCAGTTAATTCCAGTCAGGAATCTTTATGGCATCGACAAATCCTTTCAGAGTTTGGATTCGAGCAGCAGCAGCCTACTCCACTTTGGTGCAATAATCAAAGTTCCATCAAGCTTGCCAAATATCTAGTCCTACATCAATGCAGCAAACACATTGAGCTACATATGCACTTCATCAGAAATCTTGTTCATGATCATGTTCTTGAAGTGCTCTTTTGTCCGACATATGATCAAGTTGTAGACATCTTCACCAAGTCTCTTACAGAAGTGAAGTTTTCTAAACTTCGATATATGTTAGGAGTTCATGAACTAGTCATTAAGGGGGGATAGGCTCTAATGAATCCTTCCTTATCCTAATAGTGTCACTTTTGTAAATCCTTCAATCCTATCCCAAGTTGTTCTTAAGGGGGGATGTTAGGATATTTAGACACTTAGGAGTTAGTTAAGATCAACTTGTGTAATATATCCGTTAGGAAAAGTGTGTTTCTTTAGTATGCATTAGTATGCATTTGTAAATATTTAATCTGACGGTCACGATATGTTGTGATCTGATGGCTCAACTTCTCTTAGATCATACTTACCCTTGATCCATGGCTTAACACCCGATTGGTCCATGATCTCTATTTAAAGAGCATGGAGGGTCATTGGAAAGTTGATCGATTATGAGAAGCTCATTTGTAACTTTCTTTCTTTGCATAATAAATTGCTCTGTAGAAGCTATTTGGCTGGGGCCATGGATCTTTTCCCTCTCGAGGGTTTAAACCACGTCAAAACATTGGTGTATCGATCTGTGATTCGTTTGTGTGAAATGGTTTCTCTAGGTGTTCGGTCTTTTGGGAGTACCCTGTGTACCCGAACAACTAGGGAGATGAGCTAGTGAACAATTTTTTTTGTTAACAGATGGCCCCTGATGTGTGAGGGTAGGAGCTCATTGTATGGCCGATATACAACATAGGTTCTATCATTTTCCATGGGTATGAGCATTGTGACGGAAGAGAGAAGAAACTAGTTGGATACCGGAACACGTGCTCCATACAAACTTCAAGAACTAGAAATGCATGACCTAAATAATGAATGAGGAATAATATCAAATATATGGACGAGGCGGGCATAGCCATGCTCATATCAAGATATACAAATAATAATGAATCCCAAAAAGGGTACCTAAACAATACATAGAGAACTGATGTATACATCATAATGGTCCTGAGGGGACACAAATCTGGGACATACTCATGGTCCAGCAATGACTAATCTAAAGAAATGATACATGGAAACAACGGAATCCATACTGAATGTGGTACCATATAAACTGATGTTCTGCTAGATTTGAAGGTTTCCAACAACTGTATGGACTCAATGACTGAGAGTCAGAATCTCAAAGGTACATTGAACTGCATCTGAACTGGATACTCTAGGAAGCACATAGTTGAATTTCTTCCGACACTGTCGCCAACAAAGCATGGATATCTGTGGGAACATACAATTGGTAGTTCCAAATAGACTCACCAATGTGCTAGAGTCAAGGGACATCCATGGTCTTCGACCAATAAATGAATGGACCAATACCCTACACAAATATCAACGATGTGATGATGGATTTGGAATCGATCATGTGAGAAATAACCATTCCAAGAGGCACTAAGGACTCCTCTTAGATGGTCCATAGGCACTCACCACTGATGGAGATGAGTCCAAGGTACAGGGGCCTCTGGGTCTATCCTCTCAAAGAGATGTGATGGCATCGACAAAGGGAGACATGCAACTACCAAGGCAATGGTGTTTCCTTGATAGGAGCGTGAGGTGTACAACCAATAGGTGATATCACTAACTGTGAGACTGACATACCGTGGGGGGGGAATAGCTGAGGTCACGGAGTGGGGGGGGAACTCAAACTTCCTTTGTTCAGAGTATGATGGAAAGGTTGACCTGGTAGCATATGAAACTGAATTTGGGGAAGGGGATCATAGCATAATGGACTAGGGATTGTGACTGCATTGGGGGAGACTCAACGAGAAAAATTGATGAGTGATATCAGGAGACTAGAAAGGTGACACATCAAGAATACTCTGAAAAAATGCAACCATACTGGGGGTTTTCCCATAATTTGGGGACTAGATATGATATGTCGTGGCACCGAGAGGCACCATTTTGTCCTTCTTCATGGTTTAAGGAGATTCAATAAGAGATAGAAGTGTGCTCAAAATGGTACTGTCGTGTGGATTTGTGTGATCCCAGGACAGTTCATGCTTGTAGGTGATTTCAATTTTAAGGAATCTGAAAGCGATAAGAAGACTCTAAAATGGTGGAAAAGTACCTTCATGTGGATTGATACAAGCCTAGGATGGTGAATGCTCGGGGTTGCTTTCAATTTTAGAGAGTCTGAAAGCAATAAGAAGACTCTGAGGGGGTTTCTTTTTCATGTGTTAGTCTCCAAGGCCTGAAAAAGCATAAAAGTATGCAATGAAGAACTCTTCTATCCAATGTGACTAGAGTATTCATTTTTCGTAATTATTCTACCAGGTCCGGAAAAGGGTTAAACTTATACCAAATAGATGCCCTTTCAGGTACTTCAACGAGTATGAAAGTGTTACACAGAAATATTCCACCCTGTGAGTATCAGCATTCTTTGGCCTGTAGGATCCATTTCAGTGACTCAGATCCATTTTTATCCTTCAGTGATACCAGTTTGCCCTATTTTTATTCCTACCCGCCTGTTGCATCACTATAGCAAGCGTACCCGCAAGTTGCATCCTTATAGCCTGCGGGTAGCATGTAAAATGGTAAAAACCACTATTAATTAATTTTTACTCCCAAAAAGCGGTCATTGGGTGACCTTTGGCTCTTCATCTGCCCAAGTAACGCCTCGATGTGTCCTTTCACCTACCTTTGAGAGGACTATATATTGAGCACATATGGCATATGGATGGGAGGAAGAAGAGAATAGTAAAGGAACTCTAGTGGATTTTTGCCCTATCTTGAGTCTGCACTCATTGATCCTTGTAGTTGTGAACCTCTTATGTTCACCTTCCAAACTCCTTCTAGTTTGAGTTTTCCATTCATGGAGGATTGAAGTGGTGGAGGCACAAATGGATTGATCTAGATCTTGGTTTAGATTGGTTTCCGGCAAGAGGTCGTATCACTTTGTACTTCTTCTTGTTCATTAATAGAAATACTCATATTCTCGTCCATTCATGACGTGAATGTCATTTATTATACATTGGGTTACATTTGCTTATGATATTATGGACCATTGTTATTGATAATGTTAATGCCAATTATATATTATATGTACTTGTTGGATATTGGTTGTCAAGACTAATTTGTAGATTACAAGTGCGTGGATTGAAAGCTCCAACGGGGATCTACATCAAACTTTGGATCGAGGTTGGTTACATTTCTCCATTATCTTAACATTGTCATTTATAATAGCATTACTTTGAGAATTGAGTATATTTTTGGTAGTCATCTATCTGTTGTGGTATTCCCAAGCCATAGTGAGTTTTCTCCAATACAGAAATGGGTGTTAAACCCCATTCCTGTGGATAAGAAGCAAGGAACGATCCGTGTATGCACTGATTTCAGAGATTTGAACCATGCATGTCCGAAAGACAACTTCCCCATGCCATTCATTGATCAAATATTGGATGCTTGTGCGGGGAGTGAGATTTTTTCATTCATGGACGGATTCTCGGGTTATAATCAGATTCAAATCAAACCCGCGGACCAACATAAGACAGCATTTATTTGTCCATGGGGAACATTTGCATACCGAAAAATTCCCTTCGGCCTCAAAAACGGCGAAGCTACTTTTCAGCGAGCCATGACCTATGCCTTTCACGATATTAAGATGATTATGGAAGTTTTCTTGGATGATCTTGTTGGCCATTCTCACAAGAGAGTGGACCACCCCAAGCACCTCCGTATGATTCTCGAACAATGTATCCACTACAAAATTTGATTGAATCCAAACAAATGCATCTTCGTTGTTAGGACTGATCGCCTTCTAGGTCTCATAGTTTCGAAGGAGGGTATTAGAGTCGATCCTCTCAAACTTGAGGCAATACTTCAGTTGCCTCCTCCGCGTAATCTGTTACAACTTCAGAGCCTCCAAGGGAGAGCTATTTTTTTGCGTCGGTTTATAGCTAATTATGCTAGTATTACTAAAGGTTTTGCACGCCTATTGAAGAAAGACACACCTTTTATCTGGGATGAGTGAACCCAGCAGTCTTTCAACTCTCTTAAGAAAGATTTGGTATCGGCCCCTGTGCTTAGTCCACCGGACTTTACACGGGATTTCATTCTTTATGTGGCTTCGTCTCAAGAGACTACTGGCATGGTCTTGGTTCAGGTAGATGATGCGCTCGTCGAGCATGCTATCTATTATCTCGGTCGAAATTTAGTAGACGTTGAACTAAGATATACTCACGTAGAAAAGCTGGCACTTGCGACTGTTCACGCAGTCCAGCGGTTACGGCATTACATTTTTCTTCGAACAACCACCGTTGTAGCTCACATAAATCCATTTTAGTTCGTGCTATCATGATGCCTTATCGGGGGTAAGTATAATAAATGGATTGTGATCCTTCAGGAATTTGATCTTGATTTTGCTTTAGCAAAATCAATGAAATCATTGGTGTTCGCTAAGATTATGTCGGACCTTCCACGGCTTGATGAGGATGTCATTCATGAAGATTCCTTTGTGGATGAACACTTATTTCTTATCTCGGTCGAGGACCCTTGGTATGGGGATGCCATTATATATCTCCAAACTTTGAATTTTCCTCCGCATTATTCACGAGACGAGCGACGACATGTGAGACATCACGCTAAATTCTATACTATCGTTGGTAACAATTTGTATCGCCGAGGAAAGGATTCCATTCTTCGTCGTTGCTTGACTCACGAAGAAGCTGAATGGGTACTTAATGATTGCCATGCGAGGGTGTGTGGCGGTCACTTATCCGGGCTTGCAATAGCCCAGTGTATCATGCAAGCTGGTTATTTTTGGCCTACTATCTTTAAATATTGTATTAACGCTGTGAAGAGATGTCACCCTTTCCAGGTGTTTTCTCAGAACATACAGTCGCATCCAACGCCCCTCCATCCGGTCGTCATTGTCGGTCCCTTCAACAAGTGGGGGGTATATTTCATGGATTGCAAACCAGCTTTAGCTGGGGGGCATCACCATATTATAGTGGCCGTGGATTATTTTTCCAAATGGGCTGAGGCCATGCCTACTGTTAAAGCTGACAGTGCTACTGCAGCCCATTTTGTGTTCAACCAGATTATCACTCGGTTCGGTATCTCGAAAGAGATTGTCACTGACCATGGTAGTCACTTTCAGAACAAGATGATGGGGGATTTGTCTCTCAAGCTTGGGTTTCGTCAGGAACACTCGTCTTCCTACTATCCTCAAGCGAATGGTCAAGTTGAAGCAGTAAATAAGTCTTTGAAGACCATTCTCCAATGTACCATCCAACAAAGCAAGACCAATTGGCATATCATGTTATATCCTTCTTTGTGGGCATATCGAACCATAATTAAGACTGCAACTGGGTTCTCACCATTCGAGTTAGTTCATGGTGTGGAGTCACTTTTACCAATTGAATGCGAAATCCCTTTGCTCAAGCTATCCATAGAGCTCCTCCCTGATACGACAGAGATTGAGCAACGTTTAGTACACCTCGAGCAACTTGACGAGCACCGTCGAGATGCCGCTTTAGCCATTGATGTTAACAAGCGTCGTGTCAAGTTCCAATATGATAGGTCTGTCCATCCCCGGCAATATGCTAAAGGTGACTTGGTACTCTTGTATGACCAAGCTAAAGAACCCCTGGGGGCAGGCAAGTTCAATCCTATGTGGCACAGTCCTTACATTGTGAGGCATGTCCTTGAAAAAGGAGCTTATGAGTTAGAAGACTATGAGGGAGTTGTCTTGAAGGAGCCTAGAAATGGGCTCTACCTCAAGCGGTATTATGCTTGAACCTTTGGTTCAAGCTGATACTTTTGTACACTATTGTATAGTTTTTCTATACATAGTTTAGATTGCATTTTTGGTTGTCGGGTCTGCTGATTAGACTCTGTTTGATTGACATATGTCAACGGGATGTCCTACGTTCTTAGGTTTTGCGGATGGTGCTAGCTGACATACGCAGTAGCTTGCTTCTGCTGCCTGGGTTATCTTTTCACTTGACCACCTAGTTGTGTCTTCAGGAGGTGCTTGTCTCGGTCCTACGTCTAATAATGTGGCTGAGTATAGTTCCTTTGTTGAGCTACTTCGGGATGCCATTTCACATGACATCCAATCTTTAGAAGTCCGCCTGGATTCACAACTAGCTGTGTCTCAGCTGAATGGGTAGTACCGTGTGTAAGACCCTACATTACTATGGATATTCCTTAAGGTACGACTCTTGGAGAGACATTTTGTTTCAATTAAATATATTCATATTCTGAGAAGTCATAATTATATATGTGATGCATACGCTAACTATGTATTAGATTGGCATTTGTCACATTCATCATGAGCATGTAAATACAAAGACATTCATACATTTGTAACATACACACATAGTAGAACCGAGAACCAAAGTTGTATATATATATAAATACGTCCAAAAATGGTAGTGTCATACAAAACTGGATCCCATAGCCCTCAAAAATATACATATCGATAAAAAATGATGACACCCTGGGATATCTATTCCCTCCGAGGAGGTCTAGCTTCCGCCTCGACGGGATGTGTCTCATAGTAGTACTGTACTGCATTGGCCATCCGCTGCAGTAGCCACACCCACTCACCAGGAACACCCACTACTTGGCGTTGCATAGCCTCAGGTAGTCGGGCTACCTCTATCAGTGGTACTCGGGAAACCATCCATGATATGTTGCGCCACAACATCTGGAGTGTGTGCCTTGCTGCAACATCTACTACCACCTCATCCCTACCATGATGACCATGTCTCGGGAAGCCCTCGGGTCTCACTAGGCCTTTATCTACGAGCAAACAGTCACCCATTAGCACATGATACTACCACCAAAAAGATTTTTTGCATTTCAACTATAATAAAAAAATCCATAAAAATTTAATAAACACAAAACCAAAAGAGTACTCACCAATGTCTCTGAAAGTTGTGCCTGGTGGGAGTGGCATGTCATGGTCCTGTCTGAAGTCTATCCCCGCATAGGGGTAGTCCTCTATAGCGATCACCTGCCGGTTCCACCAGTGGAAGAACTCCTCAGTATATGGTGACTCCAGACGGCCACCACCCTATCGTGTCAGGATCTCAGCCCACTGGGTCAGGGCTGGATCACGGAGACTATGAGGAGGGACATCCACCCTCAGACTAACTCCTGGAACCCTCTCAAAGAAGAAACTGCAGAGGATGCTACCATACCCGAAGTTTTTGGCCTTACCCTCTTTGCATTCCGTCAGTTGTGTCTTCATAGACACCAACAGAGTAGTACACTAGTCGAATATAGTAGGCTACATGCATTGTGATGCGTAGAACATCACCGGTATGGATGCTTGATGCAGTGCTTTGGATCCCGTGATCCACACTAGAGTAGCCACAATGATCTTTGTACTCAGATCCGTTATGGCATTGACTGGCACTTGACTTCCCACCGGTCGTGTGTTGGCAGGACAATACCATACTATGTAGTCTTGCACAGTGATCCCACCACCCACAGTCCGTGACCGAAGACTAGCCACCTCCCCTCTACGGGACAAACCGGTAATGAAATAGATATCCTCTACTTCCTGTGTCAGTGTTTTCCCGTTGAGGATGAAGTGTTGAGCATCCACATCCGAGTAGTTTATTAGATTACGGAATAGTAGGTTTTGGGCCCTTAAACCCCCTAGACTCCAGTACTTATATAAGCCACATGCTTGCAATGCTTGTTGTGCTTGCAAATTATTGTGCACGGCCTCATCAACCTGGTCATGATCTTTCTCCCTCCACTCTAGAACCATCCTGGAGTGAAAAACAAGAGAATTTTGGTCAGTTTCATGATTAAAACTTTCTTCACGGCCGTACTCGCAGGAAAAATTGTAGACAGTGATGGGTAGACATGGGCAGTTAGTTTTTCGACTGTGCATTTTTTTCCCTACCTGTGACCCGCATACTTATAGCCCGTGGGTAGCGCCAAATCCATCTAGGGCTTGGCCAATCTAAAAAATCCACCGACCAAAACTGAAATAGAAGCATTAAAATGAAAGGTATGGCAATGACCACTAACCTGCTCCGGACGGTTCGCTGAACGGTCGCTTATAGCTCCCACGATCGGCGTTTGAAATTTCAGGTAAAAACTACCCACTAAACTCCAAATTGGTGAATAGTGCAAATGAATTGAAATATTAAATTTTATTACTATTTATAATTTTTTGGACCCACTTTTCTATAGTTTTTTCCATTTTGAGCCATTATGAACTAATATCGTGTCATGGAGTAGTTTTTTTCAACAGATTTCCTTGGCGAGAGTTGTTCTGAACCATTTCACACCTATGGCAGGTACGTTTCACACCTAGCATATAGGTTAGATGTCATTTTTGCATGCATTATGCATTTGACCTATTGACCATTTTTCATAAACCCTATGTGCGACCCCACTTCGTAACTAACACGGAACCTTCACACTGCTTTAGAAGTGTCATTATGTGGTGGTAGGGCTTTTCCGAACATGGGTACCCTAGTTAGAACCCCTTATGCATTTTGGTGCCCATGACGTTGTTTGTCCTTAAGATTGGGAGTCCTTTGTAGTCACACCATGACATTGCAATAAACACTCATACTCTACTTTTTCTTATGCTAGCCATCACCCTTAAGGACTGCCCTCAGTTATATCATGTTGTGATTGCATTGCATCATCCTACTTGCCGCTTGAGCCTTGTGCCAGCTCCTGCTTACTCAATTGATAGCCTAGTGCCTGAGCACTTTTCCCTGTCGAGCCCTACAAAGCTTATATATTTTCCCTTCACAATTTGATGACCCTTTGACCCTGAGGGAACACACCACCGAGTGTCCACATCCTGCACGCACTTCCTTGCATTGAGCATAGGTATGTTCCACTGCTTGGGACTAGTCTACTAGCTATTTGAGACTCGTTCCCTCACTTGTTGTACTATAAGCAATTTTATTCTTTTTCAAACTTTTCCCAAATATGAAAAAGAACAAAAAAATCAAATATTCCAAAAATCCGAACGGGATTATGGTCACTATTTCTTGTTGGCAGATGTTGTGTCGCCTTTGAACAGAGCATTCATTCCACTCTGTACATTATGAGTCAGGACTATAGTTGGGCCTTAGGAGCTGTACTTGTTTCTCAGTTTTATCCACCGATTGCTTAAGCTTCCAGTCATTATGGCGCCCTCTGTAATGCCTCCTGCATTGCACAGTTTATGTCAAGTCTATGCTACCTGAGTCTATCCATCTGCTCATGCTCTTGTTCAAAGGAAGTCTTGAAACCAGTGTCGGCCACTCCTCAGATATCTTGACTATTGCATGTTGGCCATCCTTATTGAGTCAATCCGTTTCACCTGAGATCTTCCAAATCTTTTAGCATCGCTGGTACCTCGTGTTGGTTGATGGGGGGTGCCTTAATTCCCTCCTTCCAGTGATTCTCGTTCCATCGACTTCAACTCATTTATTTTGGGACTTGAGGCTTAGAGTTCGGTTGAGTACCTTGAGGCTTGCAGTCATTAGTGGCAGGTTCTCTCACCATTGACATTTTTGGGAATACATCAATGTCCCCTGATCGATGGATTTTTCATGCTGGATGTATCACATCTACAGAGCCAGCCCTGTTTCATGCTAGATGTAACCTAGAACAATTATAGGATTTGTCACGTACATTTTGAACCGAGGTCCAGGGACGATCTAGTCCTATCATGTACCTTTTGAACCGAGGTCCAGGGACGATCCAGTCCTATCATGTACCTTTTGAACCGAAGTCCAAGGACGATCCAGTCCTATCATGTACCTTTTGAACCGAAGTCCAGGGACGATCCAATCCTATCATGTACCTTTTGAACCAAAGTCCAGGGACGATCCAGTCCTATCATGTACCTTTTGAACCGAAGTCCAGGGACGATCTAGTCCTATCATGTACCTTTTGAACCGAAGTCCAGGGATGATCCAGTCCTATCATTCAATTCTCGGAGACCTCATGTCTACGGATCAATTCAAAGGACCATAGTCTGAGGACGATCCAATCCCCTTACCTGTTCATTCAGGATTTAGTTCTAGGAGACATCATGTCTACGACTCAATTCAAAGGACTAAAGTCCTAGGACGATCCAATCCCCTTACCTGTTCATTCAGGATTTTGTTCTCGAAGACATACGTCTACGTCTCTCTTTAGGACTGAAGTCCAGGGATGATCCAATCCCCTCAAGTCCACCAAGGACTTCATTCTCGAAGACATACGTCTACGGCTCTCTTTAGGATTGAAGTCCAGGGATGATCCAATCCCCTCAAGTCCACCAAGGACTTCATTCTCGAAGACATACGTCTACGGCTCTCTTTAGGATTGAAGTCCAGGGATAATCCAATCCCCTCAAGTCCACCAAGGACTTCATTCTCGAAGACATACGTCTACGGATCTCTTTAGGACTGAAGTCCAGGGATGATCCAACCCCCTCATATGTCAATCATGGGTACAAGTATCTTCATCCATACAAGTACATCAAGGCATCATGTATCCTCATCATCAAAACATGTATCCTCATCATCAAAACATGTATCCTCATCAACAAGACATGTATATCAAAACATGTATCCTCATCAACAAGACATGTATATCAAAACATGTATCCTCATCAATAGCATCAATGCATATATCATTAAAAGCATGTATACATCTATCAAAAAACATGTATACATCTATCATCAAAATCATGTATATCACTAATACGTCTATCATCAAAATATGTATTCTCACTAATACATCTATCATCAAAAGCATGTATTCTCACTAATACATCTATCATCAAAAGAATGTATTCTCACTAATACATCTATCATCAAAAGCATGTATTCTCACTAATACATCTATCATCAAGAGTAAAAATATAAGATTCCTAAATCTAAATAATTGTAAGTAACTAGGTGCAGTAAATAGGTAACCTCATCATTGATGAGACGGACTTGTTATCAGATACTATGCTACTCCCCCTTTCGAGGAGGGTCCTTTTGAACTATACCAAGCTTGTCTCGAAAGTATTCAAACTTTACTCGAGACAGAGGTTTAGTCAAGATATCAGCAATATGATCCTCAGTGCTTATATATTCGAGCTTGATAGCTCCTTTTTGCACCATATCTCGTATATAGAAGTATCGGATCTCTATGTGTTTTGACTTATCGTGGAACACAGGATTTTTAGTCATCTTAATGCAGCTTTGATTGTCACACATAATCACAGTGGGATCCATTTCTAAGTCAAACACTCCATATAATAGCTTCTGAAGCCACACTGCTTCACAGCTGGCAGAGCAGACAGCCATATATTCTGCTTCAGCAGTACTGAGAGCCACACTAGATTGTTTCTTGCTGAACCATGAGATCATGGCAGATTCAAGACTATAACATCCACCTGATGTACTCTTTCTGTCTGAGACACTTCCTGCCCAATCAGAATCTGAGTAACCATGTAAATGGAGTTCATGACCTCCAAGATAATATAGACCAAAAATCTAATGTACCTTTTAGGTACCTCACTACATGCTTTGTAGCTATTAAGTGCACCTTTCTAGGTTCTACTAGATACTGACTTAGAGTATTTACAGCAAAGCATATATCTGGACTAGTATTTGTTAAATACATCAATGACCCAATGATTTGTCTATATAGGGTTAGGTCCACTAAATACGATGAGTCATTAACTAAAAACTTCAAGTTGGAGTCCATGGGAGTGGCCATGGATTTATACTCCAACATATCAAATCTTTTTAGAAACTTCACAGCATACTTACCTTGATTTAAAAGATTCCTTTTGGATCTTGCCATACTTCTAGACCTAAGAAGTAGTGCATTAATCCGAGATCTTTCATTTTCATTTCTGCAGCCATTTTCATGACCTGTTTCTCATTCCTTGTCAGAAAGAGATCATCGTCATACACTAATGGTATGATAGGTTCATCATCCACAACCTTAAGGTAAAGGTTAGGAACAGCTTTACTTCTGGTAAAGCCCAATCTTTGTCATGAAGCTGTCAATTGTCCATTATTCACACTCTGCATTGAGTGATCTTCTGCATATCTATCTGTGCCATCTCTCGTCAGATGGGTCTACTAATATGAGCCTCAAAATCATTCGAACTTTGTGGTGATTTCCTTCTTGCATCCATGTCATATGTGTATAGAAGCCATATTCAACCTTGTAGCAAAGGTTGAGATCCACATCACCCATGATGATCATTAAGCTCATCAATTGACTACCGATCCTGGGTACCCATACAAAACCTGAATCACACTTCTTCTTTAATTACATCATTAAGAGAATGGTCTTATCTAGTCCCTTGGAGAAAAACATCTCATCATGATTCTCTTCCTCTTTCTAAGAGAATCTCTTAACCACAAGCTTTCTATAGTGTGTTTGATTTGTAAATCTTTTGTTGAACATCCATCGCTTGTTCAGAGTTCATCATTCATCATGATCTTTCCTACAAATCAAAATTAAGTACATGATTAGTAATACTTCATAATCATCAAATCATATTGACATGATAACCTATTATGCATACAGATATCATTTACATAGTTATGCAACTATTTTGACCAATACTTTGGCACAACACTTTCCCATATCCTGTATGCATACAGTGGCTATCTAGATTCCTTCCATCTCTACCAGAACATACTATCAAGAGTGTGCACAGCTCTCAGCATGTCAGCAAAGAGGTTTCATTCTAGACAAGCAACAATGGAATGTTTGTCCAACTTACCAATCATATGCATATTAGTAGTATACTGTTCAATGCTTTATGAATGTTTACACTCAGCATGATATATTCTAAATATGCATACAAGCAATATCATTTACTATTTCTAATAAAAACTCAAATACTTATCTTTTATGTTTGTGTGGTTGCCTCCCGCTTGATCTTCTGTATGTCTTCTGAACTTCTATTCATTCTGTACCACTGTGCATGCTCAAGTGTACACTAGTGTCATCCTCATGATCTCATACACAAACATACATTCATTAGTATATTCTCAGTATTATCAAAACATTCTAATTCTAAATAATCTTGAATATGTACAGTCATGATCATTAGTATTCAGGGTTTCAAGGAAGTCTTCTTTTACTCATGCACATTCTTGTTTGATCTAGTTAGTTAAATCATCAACCAAGATAAGAGACATAATATGCATAAACCCTTGATTACTAACCAATCATACCAAGTATACTTACACAAGGTAAGATTCTAACATGACATAGGAAAACATACCTGGATTAGTATACCTGCTTAGTTATGTACAACATACCTAAACAATCTCTTCAATGATTTAGAGATCCTGAGCTAGAATCTGCATGTCTCATAGGTTAAACATAATATAACAAAGTCATACATACCTCATGAGTCTTTGTCTTCATGTTGTCATGGTCATGGAACTTGATTTGTCTTTTGTGATGTACCTGTATCTTGTTAGCAGACAACATCAACCTCACACAACACCATAATGCATAAGTACAATCATATATCCCTAATCAATGAATGTCTTCGATCATTCACATGCATTCATATTGTTACTAGGGTGATAAGACAATTAATAACATTAATCAAGATTGTACTAATAAATAACATGAAGACAAACACATTATGAACTTAATCAAGAATCAGATTTCAAGGCATACTTGAACCTCCTTAAGTCATACCTGTCGAGACTTTTTGTAGTCTTCTTATGTAATGCCTTAGCCTCAACTCCCCCTGAAACTTGATCTGGAGCTTGATTAGGGTTTGCTAGAGAAACCCTAAAAAATTCAATCTTTGACTTTCACACTTCTAAATGGATGGAAGAATGTGTCTTGCTGAGTTGATCAAACTAGCATTCTTCAATTTTAAAATCTCCAAAATTTGACCCCTCAAAATTGCCTTCGAAACTTCTGGATCTTCTGGACAGGAACCCGAAATAGGGTTTGATGAAGCCCGGTCTTCTACCCAACCAAAAGTTCGATCTTGGTCTCTAAATTTAAATTTTCCTGATTGTTTCTGCTATAACTCTGAAATTTTCACTCCACAGGGTCTGAAAACTTTTTCTACAGTAGCCTGACCTGTCATCTTTCCATCCTGACAGGTCTGACCTCAATTGGATTTTCTGAGAGAGAGTTATGCCAAGTGTCGCAACGTGACCTGTTTATGGGATAATACAGGAGAGCGAACTTGTACGGTGTGCCACGTATCACTGTTTGAACTTCAGCCTCTAAAAATTTTTCTTGAGATAGCTCGCTCTATTATATTTCCATCCTGATAGGTCTGACATCAATTGGACTCTCTGAGAGAGAGTTATGCCAAGTGTCATAACGTGACCTGTTTATGGGATAAAACACGAGAGTGAACTTGTACGGCGTGCCACATGTCACTGGTTCAGCTTTGGCCTATGAAAAAGTTTCATGAGATAGTACAGTCTATGTACTACCTATAAATTTTTACGAAATTTCATTTGGAGCTTCCTAGCCCAAGTTATGACCTTTTTTCCTAGGTCACCTGATTTTGACTGAGATCTGGAAGAGGCAGAAACCCTAACTTGTACTGATCATAACTTACAAAGCACAACGAATCTGAGGGTGCCCTTTGGACACAAGATACCTAGAGATGTTATATATGACCTGTAAAGGTTTTCGATCTTGAAGCTTCTCCAAAATGGATTTATAGCGAAAGTTCCACGATGACGGGTTTTTGCTATATAAAACTCTAACCTTCAAATTGTCGTAAGTAAAGCAAGTGTCGTAAGTGCCATACCTTGCCTTCCTTCAATTTAGCTCTAATAAAATGTTAAGATTTAATATGCTAAGACAGAAAATAGCATCATTACATTCCATTTCACAATAATAGAATATACAGGATCACTGAAGAAACAACAAGCATAGCATAAACACAAGAGACACAGATTTATCCTGGGAAATCCTCATGGGGTAGAAAACCCAGCAAAGCTTCCTCAATATAGATGACCAGCAATATACAAAGATGCAAACCAAAGACATGATCTCCTCCTCCACCATAGCAGACCTCTCCTCCACAAGTACGCCTCTCTCAAGTGAGTGAGTGTGTCAAATGAGGAACACACCTCCTCTATTTATACACTACACTGACATATGTTTTACACAAGTACATGTACGCTCGTATTTAACCATTAGGTTAAATACCGTATTATAACTGACTGGGCCGACCCCCACATGGTGGGTCTAATAACCCTAGTTACCACAACTTCTCGGAGGAATAAACATCTCCAGATTCATAGTATAATCACATCGGAGGTATGGAACATCTCCGGAATAAATAATATACAAATATAATATTCTTAGAAGTTACAATATTCAATAGAAACCAAATATGTGGGTGCACCAAAAACGGGTTGTTCAACCATGGGGATAACACTCTCGGGTGTAGTGGGTGCATTCGAGTCGTAGTATGTGACTTGGTCGACTTTAAAAACCCGTCCCTTGTGGGGAAACATCATAATGCAGGATACTGATGAAGAAACGACCTTCATGGCATACATGTAACTTCATCCTAGAAGTAGGTTGTAGTCAAGTTGGGCATTAACAAATTCTATGTCAATCAGACAATTTTTCCAGCTAATTGGACTGGAACATTGGTGAGGAGGCCTTGCGGTTGGGATGAACGACCATCATAAGTTCGTAAAGCATTCATGGATGGTTGTAGGGTAGGGGATCCGAGCTTATGCCACATGAATGTAGACATAACGCATGTAGAGACACCCTCATCGATGATGCACCTATGGATCACAAGATTCCGGACTAAAACCGAAACTTGAAATGCTAATGTGGAAGGCATGCGTGGTCCAAATTGGTCTAAATCGAATGCCATCATCCATGAGACGGAAGGGTCTATTGCACATATGGTGAACAACAGTGTTCTGCGTTGCAATGGGAAGTTCTTCAAAACTTCTAAGGCTGACATAACAACAGGGGAGTAGGCTAATTCATCCACGATATTGTAATGTGTGGCAGCACGAGCGTTGGGATTGTTATTGATTCATCATAGAGGAAAACGAGGAGCTTTGGGAGCTCCTTCGAGTGGTGTTGGAAGTATGCGTAATGACTGATCTGTGGGAAGATTGTTAGAATCCTTTTCCGCAGTAATGGTTTCTGTGGTGGAACCATACTGATTCCGACGTGTCTGAAGATTGACATCAGCAGAAGACATCATTAAGAGGTGATGGTTACCTGAGTCAATGGGTTGACTATCAGGAGAAGCGTAAGTAACTTGTTTTCATTGCGCGGGGGCACCTTGATGGGGAGCCAAAGGTTGGGTGGATACAATACCTTGTGTGGGTAAGGGTTTTTGCAACACCATGGTTTTTTCATTAGGTTGTGGTGGGTTTAGTGGCGTGGGGGGGGGGGGAAGCATGTTCTTGTCGTTGGGCGTCATCATTCCAAAGTTGGCAAGATCGCTCCAGGTGGGATTAATTATGCGTGTAATGGCCATATACCCCGTAGATAGAACATGGATGGTTTGTGCATAGGTTGGGGTTTTTACCTTGTTTAGGTGTTCGATCATGATTTTGGTTAGCCGGAGTGGCACCATTATTATCAAGAGGGTTCGGTGGTGGATCGCCTATACCAAGAGGTTGGTTGTTTCCACGGTTAATACCACGTCCCCGATTTTGTTGTCTTTGTTGGTTCCCTTGGGAAGGTTGGTTCTAATGTTGGTTTTGTTGAGCATAGAATTTCCCTTGGGGAATAGGGGGATTCTGTGGTTGAGCAGGTGTTGGGGAAAGTTGTTGTGGATAATATGTGGGAGGGGCTTGAGGTTGTGCAGGTGCAGGTGCTGCTGGTTGATGGTATTAGGCAGGTGGTGCAGCAGGGGGAGCGTATGCCGATGGGGTATTTCCGTAACAATGTCTTGGACAAGAAGGTCCATGTATATGGGGGGCTTGGGCCGGGGTATCATATGAAGATGTTTCTCCTGAATGGGTTGTGGTGTGCGAAAGGTTGGGTCCACTCATGGCGGAATTGGGTATAGGATTATAAGTCGGGGGGGCTAGCCGGAGGCATATCAATATAAGGCTTACTACGAGATGCAACATGGCCAATAATTCCGTCGGAAGCATGGGATTCCCCCAAGGCGTCTTTCTGAGAGGAATCGTTGTGGGGAGCATCAGGTAAAATGGAGTATAGGTAGCCCGATTGTGCATAGATAAGGTCAAACTGTTGGGCTTTAAGGATGGCTTCTTCTTCGGTTTAGGGCCATTCGGATTCCACATCCTTGGAAATAACTGGTATGAGGGATTTCAAGAACCAATATAAGAAGATGTGGTCGTCTAACTTGATATTGCACAAACTACGGCGTCTACGCCACTCATGAATATGATCAATGATATGGGTATTCGTGTTCTATTTGCAGGATAGTAGAATCTCAACACCAGCATCATAATGGATGGGTAACTGGAAGGACTGCAGGAAAGTCGAAGCAATGGATGTAAAATTGGAATGGGTCCCATGTGGCTATTCAATATACCACTTAGCTGCAAAACTAATAAGTGTCCGTTGTAAAAGGTGGCTTTGGTTCGAGTCATCCACAATGGAGTTGGAGGAACACCATAAGCAGAAGGACATGATGTGGTTTTGGGGGTCCTCACCACCCTTCCCTTCAAAATTTTGGATGTCTGAAGGGAGTTTGGTAAGCATGGGAGGCCATGTGGGATCATGTTGGATCAGATTGTTTGTCAATCGGGCCAGATCAAGGAGGTTGAGGCTGGCCATGAATGGAAAACTAGCCGAAGGATGTGACATGGTTGTGGTGACCTATGTTCTAGCCATGGCGGCAATTGTGGGGCCACCTCCATCGAGGGGTGGAGTAACGGTGTGGATCGTAGCGGGGATCGAATGGGAAGTGCCAATTCCCCCAAGTGTACTACTAGTGACCAAAGGGACAGTAGTGGGAATGGACCCGCTACTGATGGGTATGGAAGTAGTGACTGGAATTCCAGGTGTAGGTTCAGTGGATGGTATAGCATGGATGGATGTTGAAATGGTAGTTGGGATAATGGTGGAACCACTGCCGATGATCCTGCTGGTAAAGGGTTTGGGATTCATGTTGGCCATGGTGGTAGACGAAGTTGTGTAGGTGGGTGTCTCTGACTCAGAATCAGAGGTAAAATAAGGGGCACCGAGATAAATATCCAGCGACAAAGTTGTTCTTCTGTGACGTATGGTGTCAAGTGAACTGTACTGCGGGGACTGGCCCCGTAGGCGATGAGAGTGTCTCAGTGAGCAAATGGTGATATATGTAAAAAGTGCTAAATGGATGTGGGAGATAAAATTCTCAAAAATCCAAATGCAACCATGTGTGCAAAAGGAGAGCTCTAAAAAAATGCGGCGCTCAAGCCAATAGCAAGCTCAAAAACACTTGTTGTAACAGCGTGTTACAACAAGTGGAGCGGCAATAAAATGGTCAGAATACCAACAAGCAGCACTCCTAAAAAATGAAATGGTATATTCACTAATCAAATGGGGGTATAGGATCATGCAAACACCTATCTAAAACATATGAAGGCTCACACAAATCGTATCCCCTACACGGTGATGAAATCCGCAGTCACGCAATATGAAATGGAGAACCAAGTGGATAAGGATATCCCTATACCAAGAGGGAATCCAGGTAAATGAGTCCTATAATAATGGAAACTAATCTACCTCATTCATGGAACATCCAGAAAGGTGTCCCGCAGCTTCAGTTCTTTGGTCGCCGTACACCCGGTATGGGCTCCAGCCTGCACGATGAGAACAACGATTGGTATCCTTCAGTACAGGATGGATAGTGGTAGTCCACTCAGACTTCTAGAACCATTCTTGCTACTTTCCCTTCTAAGGGTGAGGCCCTTCGACAAATCGGTGTTAACCGTACCAATAAATAATAGGGGATTTTGGATCCCTAATGGACAACAACTATGTCTCAAATGTAAATGACAAATGGGGTGTTGTTTGCATGCTTATCCCTAATGTCATACCTAAATACAAAGTTCTTTTTGTGTTCCCCAAGTAGGGTTAAATTTGTTTGAGTTAAGTAAATCTTAAGGCTCACTTTGATTATGGTGATCGAGTGTGTGCACAAGTGGTGTGTACCCAAGATTTCCAAGAGGGAAAATCAATCACTAAAACTTTGAAATAAAAAGTATTAACTACTATGTAAAATAAATGGACTTGTTGAAATGTAAATGCAAAATAAAATATTTTAAATGTTACAGTAAGTAAATAGTAGAAAAGTATAGCTAGCAAAATGGATGCAAGAAAACATATGGTTGTTAGGGCAGAAAAATTGGAAACAATGGTTGCAGGGTGCGGCAAACTGCAGAAAAGTCACGCTGGAACAGGTCGACAGTAACAGGAAAAAGGGTGCGGCTTTTGGGGTGACAGACGTGCTACACGGCACGGGTTTCTTGGTGGAAAGAGTGCTAAAGAGCATGGATTTCATGCTGGAAAATGTGCTAAAGAGAACATCTTTCGGGATGGAAAGTGCACTAAAGAGGGTGGCTTCCTGGGCAATCGACGAGCTAAAGGGAGCGGCTTTCAGGGCGACAGACACGATCCATGACGCGGAAAATGATTTCTGAAGTCGCGGGTC